>CAMQGK010000074.1:305000-382500 GCA_947000775.1 Pterois miles | reverse complement strand
TGAGGAATGTCCTGTCCAGGTTCTCCAGGTGAAAACAGCGGTGTGTTACCTTGCTGCATGATCTCCACTATCTGCAGCACTCTGTCCATGTGTTTCCTGGCTGCTATCAGACCCTGAAGCATCAACATCTTGTAGTAGTTAAACATGTCGCCATCTGGACCGCCCATCACCTGAGAGAGACACACACACACACACACACACACACACACACACACACACACACACACACACACACACACACACACACACACACAACACATTACATTCACATATCCTGTTCTGAGCTGTGAATCTACGTGACTAGCAGGATAATGATTGTGGGTGTGAAGTCGTGCTGTGTGCTGGCAGCAACCTCGTGATATGATACGTATCACAATAAAGGGGAGATAATTCAATATATCTGCGATACTGTAAGAATGATGATATACTGTGATTTTTTACCACCAGAGGACACATCTCTTTGGACATAAAATTTCACACATTTCCACATGAAAACTCACAAAACGTACACTAGATACTTGATATTTTCAGTATTTTCTCACATGCCTACTGTGAAGTGAACCTCTTTAGTTTTTTGCATAAATAATTAGAAAAACAGTTATGCTGGTTAATATTTAGTTAATAGTAGTGAGGACGACCGCAACCTCCACGGGACGACCGCGACCTCCACAGGACGACCACGGGACGACCACGGGACGATTGCGGGACCTCCACGGGACGACCACGGGACGACCACGGGACGACCGTAACCTCCATGGGACGACCACGGGATGACTGCGGCCTCCACGGGACGACCGCAGCCTCCACGGGACGACTGCGACCTCCACACGATGACCGCGGGATGACCGCAGCCTCCCACGGGACGACCGCAGCCTCCCACGGGACGGCCGCAGCCTCCCACGGGACGACCGCAGCCTCCCACGGGACGACCGCAGCCTCCACGGGACGGCCGCAGCCTCCACGGGACGGCCGCGACCTCCATGGGACGGCAGCCCCACGGGACGACTGCGGCCTCCACGGGACGACTACGGGACGGCGGCTCCACGGGACGACCGCAACCTCCACGGGACGACCGCGACCTCCACGGGACGACTGTGACCTCCACACGATGACCGCGGGATGACCGCAGCCTCCGCGGGACGACCACGGGACGACCACGGGACGACCGCGACCTCCACGGGACGACCACGGGACGACCGCAGCCTCCTAAAAGACAACCTGAAAAACTCTGAAGAGCCCACTATGTGGGCCACTAGAACCCCTACAGGAACCACAGAACCTCCTCAGTGACCATTATCTGATCTTACGACTGTTGAAAACCTGCTGAAGATGAACTCACATCCACGAACTCTGTGGTGAGTTTGAAGGCGGACGTTTCAAAGCCAAGGTTTTTGGGGGAGCTGGACAGGATGAAACCAAAGTCGATGTGGATGATGTGGCCTTCAGCGTCCAATAAGATGTTTCCGTTGTGCCTGAGAGGACAGAGTCGGGGGGTTCAAAGACCATCACTCAGTGTAGCTCTGAAAACCAGCTGTGAGGCTCTGAGTGAAGAGGAGGTGCTGGTGGACTTGTGACGTCTTTATCTCACCTGTCTTTGACCTGCAGCAGGTAACAGATGAGGCTGTATCCGGCACAGCTCTGGACGAAGTTCCTCTGAGCCGACAGGAAGGCCTCGGTGGTCGGAGTGCCGTGTTCCTGCAGGAAGTAGTCCAGCAGAGACAGCTGGCTCTGTTTCTTCACCTGGTGGAGGGATACGGCGTTCACCACGGGCTCAATCATCCCGCTGTCCGACGACAACACCAGGATCTTATACGGCTTTATCCAGAGGGGGACGCGCTCCTGCTCCCAGATAGACTGCAGGAGGTGAACACACTTTTATTACGTTTATACACAATTACTCTATATATCGTTTCTCTTTAATGGCAGCAATAATGTTGGCCTCCCTGGACTATAATGAAAAGGGAGATGGGGTAGGGGAGGATGAGGTTACGGTGTTTCATTGGTGTGTTTTGATCATGTGATGTTGGTGATGTCACAGCGTTACCTTGAGCTGCTGCAGCACCTGGAAGGCGAGCAGCTCCTGTCTCAGGTCGTCTCCACACTTCACGATAACAGACAGAAGCCTCCAGTTAGGGAGGTGACCATAAGGAGATCCTTCTCTGATCCTCCTGCAGGGAAACACTCAGGAGTCAACACCATGGTAGTACTAGTAAGGTAGAAGTAATACACTCTGAAAGATACACTACAGTCAGACATATACACGACAGAGAGATATAAACTACAGTCAGACATATACAGTCAGAGATATAAACTACAGTCAGACATATACAGTAAGAGATATAAACTACAGTCAGACATATACAGTAAGAGATATAAACTACAGTCAGACATATACAGTAAGAGATATAAACTACAGTCAGAAATATACACGACAGAGAGATATAAACTACAGTCAGACATATACAGTAAGAGATATAAACTACAGTCAGACATATACAGTCAGAGATATAAACTACAGTCAGAAATATACACGACAGAGAGATATAAACTACAGTCAGACATATACAGTCAGAGATATAAACTACAGCCAGACATATACAGTCAGAGATATAAACTACAGTCAGACATATACACGACAGAGAGATATAAACTACAGTCAGACATATACAGTCAGAGATATAAACTACAGTCAGACATATACAGTCAGAGATATAAACTACAGTCAGAAATATACACGACAGAGAGATATAAACTACAGTCAGACATATACAGTCAGAGATATAAACTACAGTCAGACATACAGTAAGAGATATAAACTACAGTCAGACATATACACGACAGAGAGATATAAACTACAGTCAGACATATACAGTCAGAGATATAAACTACAGTCAGACATATACATACAGTCAGAGATATAAACTACAGTCAGACATATACATACAGTCAGAGATATAAACTACAGTCAGACATATACATACAGTCAGAGATATAAACTACAGTCAGACATATACATACAGTCAGAGATATAAACTACAGTCAGACATATACAGTCGGAGATATAAACTACAGTCAGACATATACAGTCAGAGATATAAACTACAGTCAGACATATACAGTAAGAGATATAAACTACAGTCACACATATACAGTCAGAGATATAAACTACAGTCAGAAATATACACGACAGAGAGATATAAACTACAGTCAGACATATACAGTAAGAGATATAAACTACAGTCAGACATATACAGTCAGAGATATAAACTACAGTCAGAAATATACACGACAGAGAGATATAAACTACAGTCAGACATATACACGACAGAGAGATATAAACTACAGTCAGACATATACAGTAAGAGATATAAACTACAGTCAGAAATATAAACTACAGTCAGACATATACATACAGTCAGAGATATAAACTACAGTCAGACATATACAGTCGGAGATATAAACTACAGTCAGACATATACAGTCAGAGATATAAACTACAGTCAGACATATACAGTAAGAGATATAAACTACAGTCACACATATACAGTCAGAGATATAAACTACAGTCAGAAATATACACGACAGAGAGATATAAACTACAGTCAGACATATACAGTAGAAAAAACAGTCAACATATACATCAAATATAAACTACAGTCAAATATACATAATCAGAGATATAAACTACAGTCAGAAATAGCTCAGAGGTTTTCCTGGGAAAAGAGTGGCATACTCCTGTGAGTCTATAGGGAAAGGTCCACTCTCTTCCCCGAGCTGGACTTACCGGACCTTCTCCTCCCAGGGCTCCTTCAGGGCCACCGCTGACGGGTCCTCGGGGTCTCGTTTAAACGTGGTAGGGGCCTGAGCCAGCTGCTCCGACAGACGCCGCCTAAACGTGCAGAGAGGACGGCATTAAACACACATTTATCATCTGCTGCAGATGAGCTGGAGAGTGAGGAACCGAGAGCAACCTGACAGAGGTGGTTCTGCTGACTGTCAGTCAGCCAACAGAACCGAGACCTCCTGATAACGTTGACTCCTCTGGTTTGAGTGTTTACAACCTCTGCAGATATCTGAATTCTGTAGACTGTACTATCAATGTGACTGCTAAGAATGTGTGTGTACTATACTGTATGTATCATGAATACCTGACTGTAATGTATATTTCTGACTATATACTTTGGACCGTAGTGTATATTTCTAACTGTAGTGATTTGTAGAATCAAATTAAATATGAAAGAATGTGTGTGTACTGCATGTACCGTGAGTACTGTGAGTACTGTGAGTACCGTGAGTACATACCTGATGTCTCCAGCAGCGATGAACACCGGCTCTTTGCTCTCTAGACTGGTGATACTGTCCACCGAGAACTGACTGATGTTATCACAGCTGTTGGTGTGGACCTCTGGGAGCTGCAGGAAGGAGAGACAATCAGTCAATCAGTCAGTCAGTCAGTCAGACAGTCAGTCAATCAATCATTCAGTCAGTCAGTCAGACAGACAGACAGACAGACAAACAATCATTCATTCAGTCAGACAGCCAATCAATCATTCAGTCAGTCAGTCAGTCAGACAGCCAATCAGTCAGTCAGTCAGTCAGACAGTCAATCAGTCAGTCAGTCAATCAGTCAGTCAGTCAGTCAGTGAGTCAGTCAGTCAGTGAGTCAGTCAGTCAGACAATCAATCAGTCAGTCAGTCAGTCAGTCAGACAGTCAGACAGTCAGTCAGTGAGTCAGTCAGTCAGTCAGATATGAAGCTGATGGCCATGTGTGGTCTGTCAGTCTCTCCCTGTTCTTAGTGGTTATTAGTTATTAGTTATTACTCTGATCATTAAAACCTGTGTGGTGTTCCTCAAGGCTCCGTCCTCGCCCCCTTTGTGTTCTATGTATAACTTCTTCCACCAGGACAGTTAACAATTAATGTTAAAATGTCCCCATCAGGTTCTAGTTCTCCAGGTCTTGCTCAGTTTTCCCGCCCCTCACCTCCACCTGCAGCTCTCCGATGTCATCCACCGACCACGCCTCGTCGTCGTTGTCATAGTTTGGGACCGTGGAGAAGCTGCCGGCTCTCTGATCTGCCGTCATGCCACAGTCCGGCAGGTTCTCCACAGAACGAGTGCTCCTGATCCGGTTCTCAGGGATCCTGATAGGAACGCTGGATGTCTCAAAGTTCTCACACTCTAGAACCTCCACATAGATCAGGTACGGAGCCTGAGGGGTCACAGAGGTCAACACAGGTCACGTCAGTGTTTGGATTCATAACAGAAACTGATAGAAATATAACACATTATTACACACACGTGGTATATACAGTATGCGTCTCTGACCTTGTCTTTGGAGTTCAACACGACGGCCTGCGTGTGCGGCACTCGGACCACGTGGTGGTCGAAGGCGGCGGTGGGCAGCCAGACTCGAGCCGGCAGCTTGTGGTTGAGCAGCGACAGCTCTGAGATCAGCCGCTGCGTCTTCTGTTCTTTGGTGGGCAGCGTGGCCAGACGCTTCCCGATACCCATCAGAGACTTTATGAACTCCCTCTGAGGAGCCAGACGCACCGGCTGGGGAGACAGACAGGGAGGGAGACAGACAGGGAGACAGGGAGGGAGACAGACAAGGAGACAGGGAGGGAGACAGACAGGGAGACAGGGAGGGAGACAGACAAGAGACAGGGAGGGAGACAGACAGGGAGACAGGGAGGGAGACAGACAAGGAGACAGGGAGGGAGACAGACAGGGAGAGAGACAGGGAGAGGGAGAGAGACAGGGAGAGAGAGAGAGAGACAGGGAGAGAGACAGGGAGGAGGGGAGAGAGAGAGACAGGGAGACAGACAGGGAGAGAGAGAGAGAGACAGGGATACAGGGAGACAGGGAGAGAGACAGAAAAGTTAGCTTGGACTGTACTGATGGTTTCATGCTGCGTTCACACCAAATGATTGGTGAAGTCAATGTAAAGACGTGAACAGACGCTAACTGAAGCTCAGTGACGCGACGCTAACAGGAGAAATTTGTAGGACTTGAAATATTTCAATTTGAGTGATAAAAGTGTCTCTGTGGTGAAATCCTGTCAGCGTAGAGACGTCCTCCTGTCCTCACCGCCGTCCTGACGTCGCTGAATCAGAAATCAATAAATGTCGTCTGTGTCTGTGGTCACCCAGAGCTACGATAGTCCATCAGATCTGTCCAGAGACCAGAACCACCGACTGTCTACGCTAGAAACAACAACGTCTACATGACTTCATGCTGAGTGTTGATGCAGCAGCTGCAGAGCCTGGTTCTGATCCAACCAGACTCCATTCAGAAAACAAGCATTTTAACAGCTGTCTGCTGGTCGTCTGACAGACAGACCTGACGAAGCATCAGTTCAGACTGTTTACTGATCAGCGTCATGATGGAGTTATTTCAGCATCATTCTGATCTGGTTATTGATATTTAAACTGTATCTGGGACTTCAACCACATACAAAGCAGCAGGTATTCCTGCTGGCTGATGACACGTGTTTGGTGTCTACATGGAGGTAAACCCCTCCCCCTCTTGTCTAACACCAGTGACATGAATGAACTCAAATGATCATGCAGTCAAACCCACACAAGGTGAGGCCTGTTTTTGGTGGTAACACAGCATCAGTGGGTGCTGGGGTCTCCTCAGGACGTCCTCAGAGAGACAGACAGGTGAAGGTTTGATGTTTGTGTCAGGTTTGTTCTGACAGACAGAAACTGAACCAAACCTATTTCAGATTCACAACATCAGTTTTCCAGTTTTGTAGCCTGTTGTGACCTGTTTCCTTCTGGGAAAGTTTGTTCAGTGTTCCTACCGTGTGATACACAAAGATTCCTTCAACAAACGGATCCTGATGCTTCTGTTGTTTTCATAAGCCTCACAGATTAGTGGGATTTTCTCTTTAATTTATCAGGGTCATGTAATGTTTTATACTCTGCTGAATATAATCCATCAGTCTGATTTCCATAGATGGATTCTGTAGATCCAGTTCCCTTTGTTAACACCTTATTTTGAAAAGCGGCCGTAGTCCCAGGTGTCTACTTCCTCTAACTCCTCCAAGGTGGTCTCTAGCTCTCCGTCAGCTCCGTTCTCTTTATCCATCCATGGTCAGCTCCATCGGGGCCGTCTGAATGCATTTAACATAAATGTCAGTATATGGAGCTCTACAGTCGTAGCGTCGGCCCGTCGGACCACGGAGACGAGAGCGACGGCCGGCCGGACCGCACGTTACCGCCGTACGATGACGTTTCCCGTCCGTGACGGAGTTAGCGTGCAGCTTTAGCCGTGATGTCTAGCTCTGCTTTTCCAAAGTGTTTCCCTCCTTTACTGGATGTGTAGTGTTTACCAGGCTGGATTTAACATGGAGGGTGGAGGTCGGATCCACGCCCACCCTCCACCCTTTAATACTTTCTGAGGTTTGTTCTGGTTGACGGATACCCAACAGATATGATGTCACGTTACTCAGACTACCACAATAAAAGCGCTAACTTCCTTCTACCTCCACAGAGACTCAGATGAAGCTAATAGAGCCACTCTGACATGAACGGCTGCATGTAAACGGGAATATTAGTGGTATATTCATGTTCATTAGAAAAAACAGTTCAGCAGGGATATTGTCTTTTTAGAAATATCTGATACTGAGCATCTGTTGGTTTCTACTGAACACAAAAAAAAACTGATAATGTACGTAGTGACACACAAACCTGACACACAAACACAGAGTGAATCAGTGAGAAGAAACCGGATGTCCCAATTGGTTCACCACAACATCACACAGCTGATTAGAGCCAACAGAAACATGAAGAATCACTGACGGGAGTCCACAGACGAGCAGCTCCTCCAGCCATGTTCATTTATTTATTCACACCGGAGCTGGACGCCTGTGGACTGAACCAGAACCAGAACCCACAGCCTCCATCACAGACTTAAATTCCCACAATGCACCCTGGAGGGAGAACATGACGCTGGTGAACTTACGGGACCAGTCTTAAACTCCAGACTGTCTGAGCTGGAGCTGCTGTCCTGAGGAGGTCAGAGGTCACAGGGTTTAGAGGACGAGGATTCACTTCTTTAGCTTCATTAAAAACTCTGATTTAAGATGGATATACACTGGATGATTTTACAAATGTTGTGGTGTACTTCCTATTCCTACTGTACAAGAGGTGTAATTTGTGTTATCACGTTATTATCTAGATAACTTTGACAGCCTTAAAAACTACATGGTGATAAGACGTTTGGTCATATCATCCAGACTCCTATAGACTTGTAGTCTTTTTACTTTTATAGACTTCAGGAGTTCGAACCACCTCTGACACTAAAACACTAAAAACATTTAAACACAAAGATGAAAAATGTCTTTTTAGTCACATTTAGCAACATTTTCATGGTGAAGAAAAAGGTTTTTGTCAACTAAATTAAATGTGATTAATAAACTGGTTTGAACTCAGTCAAGGATCCTGGTGTCCTCTCGTCTCTGTAGTCTCATGTCTACAGGTTGCTACCAGATTAACACCTGAACCAGTAAAGAACCAGTAAAGAAGCTGAAGCGGTCGTTACCTCGTCCTGGCTGCTCTCCACCTTCGGGTTGCTGGCCGTCCTCTTCAGGTTGCTGCTCAGACTGATGCTGACTGTAGCGTCAGACTTGGAGCGCTGATGTGTGCGTTTGGAGGGCGACAGGCCGTGCTCTCCTCCCAGGGGCCCGGGGCCGGCGGCGGGGGACGCCACGGGGCAGAACGGCGTCAGAGTCAGAGGGTCTCTGCGAGCTCGAGGCCCCGCGGGTTTGAGCTCGTCAGACAGGATGAGTTTTCTCAGTTTGGTCCCTCGTGAGTGGCGCTGGGTGGAGATGTGCATGTCAGAGGAGTACGCGCCCAGCAGCCAGGCACACTGCAGGCTGAAGGAGATGCTCTGTCTGCAGCGGTGCACCTGAACACAACACGCAGGGTCAAAGGTCGTGCTACAGGAGGACACGTCGACGTAACCGACTCATCTTTACTTTACCAGGAGCTGCAGCGTTTACTCATGGACAAACTGAAACCTACACTGAACATCTGGTTCGAGTAACTCTCAGCATGTTTTTATGTTTTTATCTAACTAAATATTCTGATTCGATCCATACTTGTTGGCGCTGAGCCTTTCAGAAACAGCATTTTCACTGTTGCTCTGCTGCTTGCTGCCCACACACAAAGAGAGGCAGCACCTGTACTAACAGGATGGACCAGCAGCAGTCTATGGAGGACAGAACCGGCCAAAATCAACACAAATGAACAAAATAATTCATGACACAATAAATAAACAAGACATTAAATGTAGCAAAAGTAATATTAAAATAAATGTAGCCATTAATTAATCAATAAAATGTGACATAAATTGATATTTCTATTTTACTTTGCTTCTATATTTATTTATCTTGTATTAATTCCCTCATTTATTTACTCTTCTGTTTATGCATCTATTTCTCATTTATTAATTCATTTATTTTTGCACTTTCTATGTATATATTTTTATATAAACACAATATATATATATCACAATATATATATATATATATATATGTGGAATATATATATATAAAAAAACCCAAAAGAAAAAAAAAAAAAAAAAATATATATATATATATGTGTATATATATATATATTTATGTTGAGTGACAGCCCCTTCGTGTGCATAATGAGGCAGAAATGCATAAAGAAAGTGTAAAGAACAGAGAACAGTTTGTGCTGATCGAAGTATCTCAGGGACAAATCAGTCAGACAAATCAATCCACACTCACCACATAAGGCTTGATGGCGTCTCCGACGTCCTCGTCCATGTGGATGTACATGTTGAGCAGCTGCGGCAGGTAGAAGTCCACCTCCTCATGGGGGAAGCTGAAGAGCCGGTTCCCGATGTACGCCTGGACGCCGGGCTCCTTCGAGTTGTGCAGGTAGGAGATCGCCATGGAAACGTCAAACAGCTTGGACTCGAACAGGCGCAGCAGCCACGACTGTTTGGAAGGATTGTGTCTCTGCCGCCGCCGGGCGCTCTTCACCGAGCCGGGGGCCGGGCCCTCGGGGTCGTCCGCCGCCTCCTCGCGGATCTTCAGTGGTTTCACAGTGACGCTCAGAGCGGCGGGGGTGGGGGGGGGGCGGTGGGCTCTGGCCCCGCCCCATTCTGCAGATCAGTGACATTGCCGTCCACCTGATTCAGCTTCACCTTCTGCAGCACCTCCTGACATGCCCGGTGGGCCACCTCAGCGTCAATTACCAGACTGAGCTCGCCCACGCCCTCGCTGATCACACCCAGAGGGGGCGTGGCGGCCTGGGGGGCGCCGCCGGAGGACGAGGGGGTTGAGGGGAGGGACAGGGAGGGGGAGGATGGGATGGAGGCACAGGAGCTGTTCTGATCTGAGGAGGCGGGGGAAAGATCTGGCCCCAAGTCCTCCATCATGACCGATGGGATGCTCCGCCCTCCTCCGCTGAAACAGAGACAGAGGAAAGGTCAAAGGTCAACACAGGTCCAAGGTCATCAGGGGGTCATAGTTCTCTCTGCCCAGTAACACCACAACAGTTCATTCTTGGTGTGTTTCTAATAGCAGCTGTTTTTAGTTTACTCTCCTCTGATTGGTCCCCAGGTAAGAGGCTGCAGGTGGACCCTTTTAAAATCGTATTATTCTGAAGGCTCCATAACAGCAGTCATCAGCTCCATCTGTCAGGACGGGAGACCAACGGCGTCCCGGCATCCCGAGGACAACAGAAAATGTGTTTGGGACGCAGTGAAGTCACTACTGACGCATCCAGAGGACACATCCTACTGTCTCCCTGATAGGTCACAGTGAACAGAATCTGTGCTTAAATGAGCAGGATGAGATCATATACAGCCAGAGGGTCCTGCTGGTCAGCGTGGAACGGTGGCTGTTTACTGGCTGCTCACAGCTAACCTTAACTATCATCCTATCCATTTCAGCACTGGAGAAACCACTGAGTGACATTACGATGTGTTCAGGCTCCATTCAGTAAAAATGAGCTTTAATTGGGCAAAATTAAATTCTACATGACATCGGTTCAGCAGAGCACTGATGGAAACCAGGACCAACCCTCTGTCTGGTCACACAGGCTGCAATCCCACCGAGCAGATTACAGATTACAGATTACAGAGAGGAGGAGGAGAGTAAAACCACCCAGACTGAGTCGACGGTTTCATGTTCAGATCTGTTCACAGAGGTTCACTGATTACCATTCTCATCCATCCATCCATCAATCAATCAATCAATCAATGTCTTCATTGACCAGTGAACCAGCAGCAGGTTGCAGCTGATGGTTTCTGATGTTGTCACGCCGCCTCGCTTTGACTGTCTCACATCATTCAGCATCAAACAGTTACTGACATACCCATTATTATTATTGATCAATCTAATTAAAGCCCAACCCATACAGGATTATTCAGGCCAAAATCAATGTTGACATTTGAAGGTTTAAAGAATAAGTAAATGATAAATCGGCTGCAACATAATATATATTATATTGTAATAATTATTATTATGATTAAGTTTTCTTGTGCGCTGAGAAACTCATCTCTCTCACCAACATGTTTCTAAACATGTATTACTTCGGTTTGTTGTCAGCTGACATAAACACAGATGAGATATATGATATACGATTAGAGGTCGACAGATGTGGGTTTTTATGGCCGATGCCGATTTATTGGAGAATCAGGACAGCTGATGGCTGATATATGATGCCGATTTTTGGGGGGCCGATATGTATGATTTTCTTTTTTTTCCCTCCATCTGATAAAATATAACAGCTTAATAACTAGAAAAGCACTGGGAGAGCTCAGACCTCCACCAAGCACCATAGTTCCCCCCTGGCGGTTTCTTCTGGATCCGTCTCCTCAAGTATTAAAGCTGGATCAGATTCGTTGACATACTTCAGATGCTGAATTGTCTCAGAAATCTCTACCTCTAATATTAAATGCACATCAGGCCAAAATGTAGGAGTACCCCCATTTTTTATATAAATTGCTATAAAATCCTCCATCTGGATCAGATCTGGATCAGCCTTTGGGATTTGATAGAAGTCCACATTGTTAATCTCTGAGTCAAAGTTCATGAGCTTTGGGCAACAATTACCAGAGATATTGAGAAACAATGTTTTTGGGTCCCATTTACCCCAATGTTAACGAAAATTTCAGAGTGATCCAGAATCCAGGATTTCTTCCGGATCACCCCCAAAATTAAATCAGTTCTTCCTTTTCACATTTTCTACACACCCTTAAAATTTCATCAAAATCCGTCCATAAGTTTTTGAGTTATCTTGAACACAGACAAACAAACAGATAAACAAACAGACAGATAAATGCCGGCAGAAACACAACCTGCTTGGCGGAGGTAATAACAAAGGAAACACAAAATTTCTCAACTTCAGTAAACATTTATTGAACAACATCTAGGGTCTGTCTCTCCAATCTACACTTTGTGTCTGCACTGCAGTGCCCTTTTATATTTAAATAAAAATTATGTTTAAACTAAATACTGAATACATGAAACAGGTGATCAAAAAATAAACTTTGCCAAATAAATTTTTGGATGAAAAAAATAAAGTTTTAGTGCACTTAGCAGCGTTTATGCCTCTATATTATGCCTCCATATATGATGTATGATATACATCCAGGGAATGAAATTAGCACCTACCAAATACAGAGAAACTGCTGGCTATGCAGTCATCACTTCAGGTCCCTGGACACCATCACAGATCAGTTTTCCTCACAGTAAAAAATACCATTTTTTTTAAAGCAACTACTAAATCAAAAATAGTTGGTGTCAGTTTCTCCAAATGTGTCAGATAGTTTTTATGTTCTGAACCCGTTTTATATAAAACAATTAGTGCTGCAAAGTTAATGTGATAATAAAACATGAACAAAAATCAGTTTTAACACCACTAATTTCTTTAACACATTAACATAACTTGTTATTTTTAGGTTGGAGCTCAGTTTTAAACCTAGAGAGAAGATCCTGATCTACTACTAAACCTGATGGATCCATCAGTACCAACCAGGCCAGACTACTACTACTACTACTACTACTACTACTACTACTACTACTACATACTGGTCTCATCTGAAACTAGAGAACCTGATGGATCCATCAGTACCAACCAGGTCAGACGACTACTACTACTACTACTACTACTACTACTACCTGCTACTTTCATCTGAAACTAGAGAACCTGATGGATCCATCAGTACCAACCAGGTCAGACTACTACTACTACTACTACTACTACTACTACTACTACATACTGGTCTCATCTGAAACTAGAGAACCTGATGGATCCATCAGTACCAACCAGGTCAGACTACTACTACTACTACTACTACTACTACTACTACATCCTGGTCTCATCTGAAACTAGAGAACCTGATGGATCCATCAGTACCAACCAGGTCAGACATACTACTACTACTACTACTACTACTACTACTACTACTACATCCTGGTCTCATCTGAAACTAGAGAACCTAATGGATCCATCAGTACCAACCAGGTCAGACTACTACTACTACTACTACTACTACTACTACTACTACTACTACTAGAGAACCTATGGACCATCAGTTTTTTTTCTTATCCCACCAAATTCAATTATTACTACTACTACTATTTTTATTATTACTATTATTTTATTCTGGTCTCATTTGAAATTAGAGAACCTGATGGATTCATTATTACCAACCAGGTCAGACTACTACTACTACTACTACATCCTGGTCTCATCTGAAACTAGAGAACCTGATGGATCATCAGTACCAACCAGGCCAGACTACTACTACTACTACTACTACTACTACTATACTGGTCTCATCTGAAACTAGAGAACCTGATGGATCCATCAGTACCAACCAGGTCAGACTACTACTACTACTACTACTACTACTACATCCTGGTCTCATCTGAAACTAGAGAACCTGATGGATCCATCAGTACCAACCAGGTCAGACTACTACTACTACTACTACTACTACTACTACTACTACTACGAACAAACACACAGAACTTTAAAAAAACTATGATATATACAACACAATTTTTTTTTAATATTCTCATTAAATAAAACCTATGGATCCATATACCAACCATCGATATTATTTTTACTACTACATCCTGGTCTCATCTGAAACTAGAGAACCTAATGGATCCATCAGTACCAACCAGGTCAGACTACTACTACTACAACTACTACTACTACTACTACTACTACATACTGGTCTCATCTGAAACTAGAGAACCTGATGGATCATCAGTACCAACCAGGTCAGACTACTACTACTACTACTACTATAATACTTCTACTACATCTTGGTCTCATCTGAAACTAGAGAACCTGGTGGATCCATCAGTACCAACCAGGTCAGACTACTACTACTACTACTACTACTACTACAGCAGTATATAATAATAAATGATGCATTATTACAGATTAAACTAGCAGCAGTATATAAAATAATTAGTAACTCCATCTTTACCAGCTGCAACATTAAAGTGATGAACACATAAAATATCCCGAAAATATTAGTAGAGTATCCCCCAAACATAGTAAATATCCATAAACAACAGTAAATATAATATTAATACATTATCACACACAAATGACTAAATATGTGAAAAATATTCATAAAATACGGCAAAAGTAATCAAAAGTAGCTTAATCTTTACCAGCTGCAACACCGACGTGATCAACACATTGATGCATCAATAATAAAATATTTATTATTCTGAATAATGAGCAGGCCGACTTTTATTTTTTAGTTTTACTACAGTAATTCAGTTTGAATACAGAACTTTCACCCGTAGCAGTATTTTTTCACTGTAGTATTACTAACGTTACTGTTGTAAAAGATGTGAGTACTTGTTTAACGTAAACACTGTTAAACGACGCAGTTCGATAGATCACGCTGTTAGCCAACGTACCAAGAGTCAGCTGATGTTAGCCTAGCTTAGCACGCAGCTAACTCACATCGAAAATAAAGCTCATGAGCTTTCGGTAGCTATTTATTTAAAGCTAACAGCTGATAGCATTAGCTTAGACTCAGTGCAGAGTTCAGTCGTCAACATACTGCTAGCTTAGCTTACTGTAGAGGAACTTAATTTGGACACAGTTACCGTTAACCAGCTAACTAACCGTCAGCATCGTCCTGTAGCTGGTTATCTTTGAGCTTACACGGACCACGCAGAAGCTAACCAGCTAACGTTATAAGCTAAACCAGACCTCCGTCCGCTCCACAGTGTCAGTTCGTTAACATTAGCATTAGCCGGCAGACATCAGGCCAACTGTTGCTAACTCAGCTTAGCTTGTTTTAAAGCTGTGTGCTTAGTTAAGGTTAGCTCCGGTCCAATCACAGGTGGGCTCGTCTGGTGTGGTGCCGTGTCTGAGTGTTTACAGGTGAGTCCATCTTACCTGGTGACAGTTTAGTGGGTTTGAAATGATGTTTTACTCCCAGTTTGTCTCCTCCATTGATACTCTCTGACCGTCATGTCAACAGCAGCTAGCATCCAGCAGGGGCCGCTGGCCGCTTGCTGCTGCTGCTTCTTCTTCTGCTGCTGCTGTTCCGGCCGGTTTCCGGTGCAGTAGCGCCATCTTCCGGACTGGAGAGGAGTCAGCCTATTCCACCAGAGCTGGGACAAGTACTCACATCTTTTACTACAGTAAAAGTACTAATACCTCAATGTAAAAATACTCAAAGTATCAGAATTAAAATACATTTTAAGTACCAGTTCAGTAGCCTGAGGTGTTGTAATAGGTGTATTGATTTCATTGTTCACAATTTCACACATTTCAGAGGAAATATTAGTATATATTAGTAAAATCAGTATTTGTATTTTTACAAAACTGAGTTTTGTTTAAGTATTTTATTTCTACTTTTCACTTGTGCTTTATATTTTGTTTACATATAAATATTATAGAACGGTATTTGACATTATTATAGAATTTTATGTCTCATGTTATATATTCTATATTGTTGTTACTATATATATATATACACACACACACAGCATATGTTCACTATGAGACCATTGAAGCTTTCATTTATTTGTCTATAGCACATTAAAAACAAATACCACTTAAATAAACAAACAGTAAAAAGTATCAGACACACGACCCTTCAACAGACCTTTATTTAAACAGTATGTGTTGACAGAGTGAGCAGCAGGGGGCGCTGCAGGAGGCCGACAGCTGACAGAGGTCAGAGGTCAACAGGTTAGCTGTATTCAAACAGACAGAAGACATCCTGAGTCTCAGGCTGACGGCTGATTGGTCCGTTTGTTACCTGAAGGTAGACCACTCTCACAGGAAACTTGCTTTACTCTTTTTAAGTTTTCCTGGGAATATTATATTTCTTTCTTTGTCAAAGAACTGCTGGCCAAGATGGCAGCAGAAAGAAGCAAATACAGCATGATCTACTAAATCTATGCAGAAATCAAATATCATTATAATCAATAACTGAGAGACAATAACTGCCTCCTTGTTAAAAGGTGTAAAAACACCTGAAGAGGATCTGAGCTCCTCAGTCAGCGTGTTTCTTATTGTCTTTTATCTATTTTATTGTTTCTCTTATTTTATTATCATCATTTCTAATTCAGGATTATTTCTATATACTGGATAAGTAAATAATAATGAGATGCACAGTCACCTGTAAAGCACCAGTGACGTTTGATTGGCTGATTTGATGTTAATGAGTCGGTTCTTTCGAGGTGAGTAATGTGTAATTGGAGGCAGTGATGACCTCATTTATTGATCTAATAGAGGCTGAATTCACACTGACGTGTCTCTACAGCCAGATGTCAGACGTACAGTCTCCTCCAGGATATCGGAGCTCGTGAGCGAGAGACGGACCGTCGGGTTCTTTACCGAAATCCACCAGGAAGTTTTCATTCAGGGACAGACCTCCAGCAACAGAGTCCACATCGATCTGCATCATCACTGACCCCTCTCTGCACAGACAGACAGGTAGTCAGTCAGAGAGACAGACAGACAGAGTCTGTCAACTCTAATGTATTTATATAATCAGTAGCAGCAGTAGTACTATAGTAGTATCACAGTATATTGTAGTAGTACTGCAGTACTGTGAGTACTCACTTGGCCATATCAGGGTAAAACTGTTTGTCCCAGCCGCTATAAAGAGATGTCGTCACATAAAGTCTCCGACCGTCTAAACTCAGCTGTAACATCTGAGGACCTCCAGGGACACGCCTCCCCTGAGAGACAGGCAGAATCAAGACTCAGAAAGATCAATAAATGAACAGATACAAAATAAACTCCAGCAGCACAGAAGACAGGTTGTTGGAAAGACAGGTCCATCCTGTCCTGTCTCTCTGCCTCCTGTCTCTCTGCCTCCTGTCTCTCTGCCTCCTGTCTCTCTGCCTCTCTTCTCTCCGCCTCCTGTCTCTCTGCCACCTGTTTCTCTGCCTCCTGTCTCTCCGCCTCCTGTCTCTCTGCCACCTGTCTCTCTGCCTCCTGTCTCTCTGCCTCTTGTCTCTCTGCCTCTTGTCTCTCTGCCTCCTGTCTCTCTGCCTCTTGTCTCTCTGCCTCCTGTCTCTCCGCCTCCTGTCTCTCTGCCACCTGTCTCACAGCCTCCCGTCGGTGGTACCTGGATGATGCGTGGGGGGGGCTGTGGCTGGTTCTCCGGGTCTTCCAGGACTCTGACTGGACCGTCGCTGATGATACTTCCTCCCAGAAACACCTGGAACAGACAGACAGGTTAGCTGTCTCACTCTGAGCTCTCACCTGTTCTGATCACTGAACAGGTGTAATAACAGTCAGACCTGGCCGGCCAATCGTGGGTTCCTCCTGTCTGTGATGTCATACTGTCTGATGTCACCATGGAGCCAGTTACTGAAGTAAAGGTAACGGTCATCCAACGAGATCAGGATGTCTGTGATCAGACCTGCACAGGTAGACAGACAGGTAATTAGTCAGAGAGAGAGACAGAGAGACAGAGAGACAGACAGACAGGCTCACCAGGCATCTCAGGCAGCGCCCATCCCTCTACCTTCTTACTGGGAACACTGATCACCTTCTCTGCAGCCCAGTCTCCTTTCTGAAGAAACAAAAAGCCAAAGATACCTTAGTGCTTTGAGCTAAATGCTAACGTCAGCATGCTAACATGGAGTCTCACTGGATTCTAGAGCCCTGTGGTACCAACTATAGCCTTACTTGGATCTAGAACCCTGTGGTACTGACTGGAGTCTCTCTGGGTTCTAGAGCCCCACAGTACTACCTGTAGCCTTACTAGGATCTACATCCTGTGGTACTGACTGCAGTCTCACTGGTTTCTAGAACCCTGTGATACTAACTATAACCTTACTTGGATCAAGGACCCTGTGGTACTGACTGGAGTCTGGGTTCTAGAGCCCTGTGGCACTGCCTACAACCTTACAAGGATATAGATCCCTGTGGTACTGACTGGTGTTTTGTAGAATCTGAAGACATTAGACCGTAGAGCACATCCCACGTAGCCCTCAGTGGCACTGGGGTCATGGAGGAACCGGATTTCGAGGGGAATAGCACCCTCCTCACCCAGATCGAGTGTTTGCAGCTTCCTGTGGGTGGTCCAGTCCCACACATGGAGGGAGGTGCCATAGAGTCCTTGGACACCAACAACAAAGAAACTTGTATGAGCTGAGGGTTGATTCAGTTCTCAAATCTTGTCTCAGTTAATGGATATCCTGTACTCTTACTGGAACTGGAACATAGAACTGTTACAGACTTTTCCTTCTACCAAGAACCTAGAACCCTGTGGCACTGGCTGGATTCAAACTAGGGTCTAACTGCGATGAAATCCAAGAACCGTGTGTTGCTGACTGGAGTCTTCCTGGGATCATAAACTAGAGCCAGAGACTCACTGAGATCTAGAACTCTGTGGTGCTGACTCAAGTCTTACTGGGACCACAATCTGGAGGCCAGTGCTACTGACTGGAGTCTAACTGGGATCTAAAACTCTGTGGTATTAAGTCTTAGCGGAATAGAAACCTAAAATGCTGCAATACTTACTGGGATCAGATCCTAAAGCCTGGTCTGGGATAGTCACATTTCTGTGACATCAAAGAGTTAAAGCAGAGAAAGGATCTGGGGGAACAGGTGTGTCCTCCTGACTCACCAGCGGCGACATGGGCGGGATTGAAACCGTCAGCCAGAGCTTTGGGTGCACCCCATTCAGTGCTGATCATCACATTGTGTCGAGGTTGGTACCAGAAGTCATATCCAAAGGGCACTGCCTCACCCGGGTTCTCCCAGTTACCGACTACCTCGAAGGTCTCACCGTCCAGCAGGACAAAACCACCTGAGGGGACAACAGGAGGTGAGACACTGAAACTGTCCACTAGAGGCCGCAACAGTAATGTCCGCTTCGTTCGGTTAAACTGTTTTTATGAACACTGTTCCTTTGACATTCTTCACTGCAGGGTGTTGATAATATATATATATATATATATATATATATATATATATATATATATATATATATATATATATATATATATATATCAGTATATCTCTCTGCTGGTTGTCTCACCTTTGCCGTTGCCGGACGGATCTCCGATGCAGCTGATCATGATCTGACCGCTGCCCAGACAGTGGCTGGTGTGAGGGTTTGCCAGGCCGCACTTCCAATACAGATCGACAGGCTCCACTATCTGAAGACACATCACATCCATCAATCACCACGCGGTACATGTACCTCCAGTGACGATAGTCCAGAACACGGGTGTCAAACATATGGCCCGAGGACCAGAACCGGCCCGCCAAAGGGTCCAATCCGGCCCGCTGCATGACTTTGCAAAGTGTAAAAATTGAGAACAGTATGAGATCTTAATTATTAAAGCTCAATTTTGAAATTCGTTGTCACATTAATGACTTTCGACAGGAATTGTGTCCAACATCAAGTTAAAATAAAGTCAAAATTTTGACATAGGAAGCCAAAATGATGAGATATTAAGTCAGATTTTTTACTAGTTATATAAAAAGTCATAATTAAGAGATTTAAGTTAAACGTTCAACTTAAATTTGGGGAGTCAAACTTAAAAGATATGACTCAAAGCTTTGTATATTTAATGTGAAAACTAAGATTTTCATTTTCAAGGCTTGATTTTGAGATATTTTGTCACATTTATGACTTTTTATAATAAGCTGATATGATGATGATGATGATGATATCAAATTGAATCCATCCATCCATCATCAACCACTTATCCCGTTAGGGGTCACGGGGGTCTGGAGCCGATCCCAGCTGGCATCGGGTGAAGGCGGGTTCACCTGGACAGGTCACATAGAGACAGACACCATAGAGACAGACAACCATTCACGCTCACATTCACACCTACGGGACATTTAGAGTCATCAATTAACCTAAACAGCATGTCTTTGGACAGTGGGAGGAAGCCGGAGTACCCGGAGAAAACCCACGCTGACACGGGGAGAACATGCAAACTCCACACAGAAGAGTCCTAAGCCGGAATCGAACCTGCGACCCTCTTGCTGTTAGGCGACAGCACTAACCACTACACCACCGTGCAGCCCTAAATTGAATTCATGCCTTTTTAAATCAAAATGAATAATTAACCCCAATTTTGCAGTTAAATGCTGTTTTATTAGTATTTTGGGCTGTTTTTTCATTAATGCTGATCATTGTCAGAATGTTGTTGTCCTTCGGTCCACTAACAGGAAGAGGTCTTTGTTTCTAGGTCTCTCTGCAGGGGTTTTACTGTCCACTGGACATCAGGCTGGACCGGGTGTGGCCCCTCAACTAAACCGAGTTTGACCCCTGGTCCTGAACAACATGCAGATTACTGCTGACGCGTCACAGATCTGCCTGTTGATCTCTGATAAACAGGAACCAGAGAGACCTGAACTCCCTCCCACGGGCCGAGTCATGTTCATGTTATTCTGCTAGTGTGACCTGAAACTGGGACTCGCGTCCTGCTGCTTCCCACTCGGCAGGAAAACGGCCCAGTTTTCACCAGAGGACGCAACTAGTCTCTGAGGAGATCTGACTGTTTAATGATTACACAGTGACTCAGCTGAGGCCAACAGAGCAACGTTCTTCATCATGGAGCCGGGCCAATGATCATCCAGTCTGACCTCCTCTTCCTCCTCTTCCTCCTCCTCCTCTTTCCCAGTTTACCCTCAGCTCCTCTCTTTCTGTTGTTCAGACATATTTCTCTGACAGTAAAGAAAACAGCTGCTGTTTTCATAAGTCAGGTTCAGGGCAGAATTAACCCTTTCCTCCGTCACAGAGCACCACAGCAACTTTATTCAGAACCACCCGTTAAAGTGCTGTCCTGATCAGTAGTCCTGATCAGTAGTCCAGTCAGTAGTCCTGATCAGTAGTCCTGATCGGTAGTCCTGATCGGTGGTCCAGTCAGTAGTCCTGATCAGTAGTCCTGATCGGTGGTCCAGTCAGTAGTCCTGATCGGAAGTCCTGATCAGTAGTCCTGATCGGAAGTCCTGATCAGTAGTCCTGATCAGTAGTCCAGTCAGTAGTC
Organism: Pterois miles; assembly: GCA_947000775.1. Lineage (NCBI taxonomy): Eukaryota > Metazoa > Chordata > Actinopteri > Perciformes > Scorpaenidae > Pterois > Pterois miles. The sequence goes on along the minus strand of CAMQGK010000074.1, from coordinate 360,995 downwards.
CTGATCAGTAGTCCTGATCGGTAGTCCTGATCAGTAGTCCAGTCAGTAGTCCTGATTGGTAGTCCTGATCAGTAGTCCTGATCAGTGGTCCAGTAGTAGTCCTGATCAGTAGTCCAGTCAGTAGTCCTGATCAGAAGTCCTGATCGGTAGTCCTGATCAGTAGTCCTGATCGGTGGTCCAGTCAGTAGTCCTGATCAGAAGTCCTGATCGGTAGTCCAGTCAGTAGTCCTGATCGGTGGTCCAGTCAGTAGTCCTGATCAGTAGTCCTGATCGGAAGTCCTGATCAGTAGTCCTGATCAGTAGTCCAGATCAGTAGTCCTGATCAGTAGTCCTGATCGGTAGTCCTGATCAGTAGTCCAGTCAGTAGTCCTGATCAGTAGTCCTGATCAGTAGTCCAGATCAGTAGTCCGTAGTCCTGATCAGTAGTCCAGTCAGTAGTCCTGATCGGGCGCGGTAGTCCAGATCAGTAGTCCTGATCAGTAGTCCTGATCAGTAGTCCAGTCAGTAGTCCTGATCAGTAGTCCTGATCGGTAGTCCTGATCAGTAGTCCAGTCAGTAGTCCTGATCAGTAGTCCAGTCAGTAGTCCTGATCGGTAGTCCAGTCAGTAGTCCTGATCAGTAGTCCTGATCAGTAGTCCAGTCAGTAGTCCTGATCAGTAGTCCAGTCAGTAGTCCTGATCGGTGGTCCAGTCAGTAGTCCAGATCAGTAGTCCTGATCAGTAGTCCAGATCAGTAGTCCTGATCGGTAGTCCTGATCAGTAGTCCTGATCAGTAGTCCTGATCGGTAGTCCTGATCAGTAGTCCAGTCAGTAGTCCTGATCGGTAGTCCTGATCGGTAGTCCAGTCTGTAGTCCTGATCGGTAGTCCAGTCTGTAGTCCTGATCAGTAGTCCTGATCGGTAGTCCTGATCGGTAGTCCTGATCAGTAGTCCAGTCTGTAGTCCTGATCGGTAGTCCAGTCTGTAGTCCTGATCGGTAGTCCTGATTGGTAGTCCTGATCAGTAGTCCCAGTCAGTAGTCCTCCTGATTGGTAGTCCTGATCAGTAGTCCAGTCAGTAGTCCTGATCAGTAGTCCTGATTGGTAGTCCTGATCAGTAGTCCAGTCAGTAGTCCTGATCAGTAGTCCAGATCAGTAGTCCTGATCGGTAGTCCTGATCAGTAGTCCTGATCAGTAGTCCTGATCAGTAGTCCAGTCAGTAGTCCAGATCAGTAGTCCTGATCAGTAGTCCTGATCGGTAGTCCTGATCAGTAGTCCTGATCAGTAGTCCTGATCAGTAGTCCTGATCAGTAGTCCTGATCAGTAGTCCAGATCTGTAGTCCTGATCAGTAGTCCAGTCTGTAGTCCTGATCAGTAGTCCTGATCGGTAGTCCTGATCGGTAGTCCTGATCAGTAGTCCTGATCAGTAGTCCTGATCGGTCGTCCTGATCAGTAGTCCAGTCTGTTGTCCTGATCAGTAGTCCTGATCGGTAGTCCTGATCAGTAGTCCAGTCTGTAGTCCTGATCAGTAGTCCAGTCTGTAGTCCTGATCAGTAGTCCTGATCAGTAGTCCTGATCGGTAGTCCTGATCGGTAGTCCTGATCGGTAGTCCAGTCTGTAGTCCTGATCGGTAGTCCAGTCTGTAGTCCTGATCGGTAGTCCTGATCGGTAATCCAGTCTGTAGTCCTGATCGGAAGTCCTGATCGGTAGTCCTGATCGGTAGTCCTGATCAGTAGTCCAGTCTGTAGTCCTGATCAGTAGTCCTGATCGGTAGTCCTGATCGGTAGTCCAGTCAGTAGTCCTGATCAGTAGTCCAGTCAGTAGTCCTGATCGGTAGTCCTGATCAGTAGTCCTGATCGGTAGTCCTGATCAATAGTACAGTCAGTAGTCCTGATCGGTAGTCCTGATCAGTGGTCCTGATCGGTAGTCCTGATCGGTAGTCTTGATCGGTAGTCCTAATCAGTAGTCCTGATCGGTAGTCCTGATCAGTAGTCCAGTCTGTAGTCCTGATCAGTAGTCCTGATCGGTAGTCCTGATCGGTAGTCCTGATCGGTAGTCCAGTCAGTAGTCCTGATCAGTAGTCCAGTCAGTAGTCCTGATCGGTAGTCCTGATCGGTAGTCCAGTCAGTAGTCCTGATCAGTAGTCCAGTCAGTAGTCCTGATCAGTAGTCCTGATCGGTAGTCCTGATCAGTAGTCCAGTCAGTAGTCCTGATCGGTAGTCCTGTTAGTAGTCCTGATCAGTAGTCATGATCAGTAGACCTGTTAGTAGTCCTGTTAGTAGACCTGATTGGTAGTCCTGTTAGTAGTCCTGATCAGTAGTCCAGTCAGTAGACCTGTTAGTAGTCCTGTTAGTAGACCTGATCGGTAGTCCTGATCAGTAGTCCTGATCGGTAGTCCAGTCAGTAGATCTGTTAGTAGACCTGATCGGTAGTCCAGTCAGTAGACCTGTTAGGTAGTCCTGATCGGTAGTCCAGTCTGTAGTCCTGTCAGTAGACCCGTTAGTAGACCTGATCAGTAGTCCAGTCAGTAGTCCTGATCGGTAGTCCTGATCAGTAGTCCTGATCGGTAGTCCTGATTGGTAGTCCTGATCAGTAGTCCTAATCAGTAGTCCTGATCGGTAGTCCAGTCAGTAGACCTGTTACTAGACCTGATCGGTAGTCCTGATCGGTAGTCCAGTCAGTAGTCCTGATCGGTAGTCCTGATCGGTAGTCCTGATCAGTAGTCCAGTCAGTAGTCCTGATCAGTAGTCCTGTTAGTAGTCCTGATCAGTAGACCTGATCGGTAGTCCAGTCAGTAGTCCTGTCAGTAGACCTGTTAGTAGTCCTGTTAGTAGACCTGATCGGTAGTCCTGTTAGTAGTCCTGATCGGTAGTCCAGTCAGTAGTCCTGATCAGCAGTCCTGATCGGTAGTCCAGTCAGTAGTCCTGATCGGTAGTCCTGATCAGTAGTCCAGTCAGTAGTCCTGTCAGTAGACCTGTTAGTAGACCTGATCGGTAGTCCAGTCAGTAGTCCTGATCAGTAGACCTGTTAGTAGTCCTGTTAGTAGACCTGATCGGTAGTCCTGATCAGTAGTCCCGATCGGTAGTCCCAATCAGTAGTCCTGATCGGTAGTCCTGTCAGTAGACCTGTTAGTAGACCTGATCAGTAGTCCTGATCGGTAGTCCTGATCAGTAGTCCTGATCGGTTGTTCAGTCAGTAATCCTGTCAGTAGACCTGTTAGTAGACCTGATCAGTAGTCCTCATCGGTAGTCCCGATCAATAGTCCTGATCGGTAATCCTGTCAGTAGACCTGTTAGTAGACCTGATCAGTAGTCCTCATCGGTAGTCCCGATCAGTAGTCCTGATCGGTAGTCCTGTCAGTAGACCTGTTAGTAGACCTGATCAGCAGTCCTGATCGGTAGTCCTGATCAGTAGTCCTGATCGGTTGTTCAGTCAGTAATCCTGTCAGTAGACCTGTTAGTAGACCTGATCAGTAGTCCTCATCGGTAGTCCAGTCAGTAGTCCTGATCGGTAGTCCTGATCGGTAGTCCAGTCAGTAGTCCTGTCAGTAGACCTGTTAGTAGGCCTGATCAGTAGTCCTCATCGGTAGTCCAGTCAGTAGTCCTGTTAGTAGTCCTGTTGGTAGTCCTGTTGGTAGACCTATTGGTAGACCTGTTGGTAGTCCTGATCAGTATTCCTGATCAGTAGTCCTGATCGCTAGTCCAGTCAGTAGTCCTGATCGGTCGTCCTGATCGCTAGTCCAGATCGGTAGTCCAGATCAGCAGTCCTGATCGGTAGTCCAGTCAGTAGTCCTGATCGGTAGTCCTGATCGGTAGTCCAGTCAGTAGTCCTGATCGGTAGTCCTGTTGGTAGTCCTGATCAGTAGTCCTGATCAGTAGATCTGATCAGTAGTCCAGTCAGTAGTCCTTTCAGTAGACCTGTTAGTAGACTTGATCGGTAGTCCCTGATCGGTAGTCCAGTCAGTAGTCCTGATCAGCAGTCCTGATCGGTAGTCCAGTCAGTAGTCCTGATCGGTAGTCCAGTCAGTAGTCCTGTCAGTAGACCTGTTAGTAGACCTGATCGGTAGTCCAGTCAGTAGTCCTGATCAGTAGACCTGTTAGTAGTCCTGTTAGTAGACCTGATCGGTAGTCCTGATCAGTAGTCCAGTCAGTAGACCTGTTAGTAGTCCTGTTAGTAGACCTGATCGGTAGTCCTGATCAGTAGTCCTGATCGGTAGTCCTGTCAGTAGACCTGTTAGTTGACCTGATCAGTAGTCCTGATCGGTAGTCCTGATCGGTAGTCCTGATCGGTTGTCCAGTCAGTAGTCCTGTTAGTAGACCTGTTGGTAGTCCTGTCGGTAGACATGTTAGTAGTCCTGTTGGTAGACCTGTTGGTAGTCCTGTTGGTAGACCTGTTGGTAGTCCAGTCAGTGACACAAAATGATCAATCTAGAGACTGGGGACGAAACAACTTAAAAGATGGCTGAGTTGTACCTGCTCTCTTCTGCTATTTGAAGCAGACGATGCAGAACGACGCCGCACAACGACGCCGCACAACGACGTCGCACAACGACGTCACACAACGACGTCACACAACGACGTCACACAACGACGCTGCGCGACGTCGCAGAACGACGTCGCAGAACGACGACGGAACGACGACGCAGAACGACGACGCAGAACGACGAGAACGAGTCGCAGAATGACGACGCAGAACGACGTCGCAGAACGACGTCGCAGAACGACGACGCAGAATAACGACGCAGAACGACGTCGCAGCATGATGTCGCAGCATGACGTCGCAGAACGACGATGCAGAACGACGTCGCAGCATGACGTCGCAGCACGACGATGCACAACGACGATGCAGAACGACGTCGCAGCATGACATTTCAGAACGACGATGCAGAACGACGAGCAGCACGACAAAAACGCAGAACGACAACGCAGAACGACGACGCGTTGCGTTCTGTTGGAGGATGTAATATGGCTGCAGTAGACGTCCACATCACCCTCCCTCTACAAGCCCAACCTTAAAGCTGGTTTAAATGAGGGGTGTGGGGTTGAGCGCCCACCCAAGAACATTTTAAGGCTTTTGACCTAAAACTTTTCAATCTGACATTATTTTGGGCCATTATCATTATTATTATTATTATTATGACTACAGATAATGCCCAAAGGCCCACTGAACCCCCATTCTTCTAAATCCCTTTACACCCGGGGCCCCTCGTCAGGAGCCTCCTCTCGCTCCTCCACAGTTCAGCCAGCGGTGTGTTCAGTGGTGCACATTACCAAACTAATTTGCAATTAATTAAATTACAACAAACGAACAACGTCTCAGTGAACCTGGAGCTTTCAGGGCCCCTGAGGATCTGGGGAATCCAGCTCTGGTTGGAGCCAACAGGGGAGGTTTCCTTCAGAGGAACAAGCAGCAACCCTCACATTAGCTCTGTTTTCAGATCAGAAAGAAAAGGAAGATGTGTTCTCTGCTAAGGCTGAGCTAACGTACGTTGAGCTAACACTGAGCTAACATTGAGCTAACACTGAGCTAACACTGAGCTAACATTGAGCTAACATTGAGCTAACACTGAGCTAACATTGAGCTAACACTGAGCTAACACTGAGCTAACATTGAGCTAACACTGAGCTAACACTGAGCTAACATTGAGCTAACACTGAGCTAACATTGAGCTAACATTGAGCTAACATTGAGCTAACACTGAGCTAACACTGAGCTAACATTGAGCTAACATTGAGCTAACACTGAGCTAACATTGAGCTAACACTGAGCTAACATTGAGCTAACACTGAGCTAACATTGAGCTAACACTGAGCTAACATTGAGCTAATGCTGAGCTAACACTAAAGAGTAGACTTGACTAGACTTCAGGACCAGCTCCTCACCCACCTCAGAGGAACCAGGTAGGTTCTATACTGACTGTGGTCTCTGTGATCATGTACAGAGAGAATAATAAAGGGGCGGCAGTAGCTCAGTCTGTAGGGAGTTGGCTTGGGAACCGGAGGGTCACCGGTTCAAGTCCCGACATGGACCAAAAACTGAGTGTGAACTAGTAGCTGGAGAGGTGCCAGTTTACCTCTTGGGCACTGCCGAGGTGCCCCTGAGCAAGGCACCAAACCCCCAACTGCTCGGGGCGCTTGTCTGGAGCAGCCCCCTCACTCTGACATCTCTCCATTAATGCATGTGTGTGTGTGTTTGTGTGCATGTACCATGTATAAGTTAAACAGAGTGTAAATTGAATTTCCCCACTGTGGGACTAATAAAGGACTATCTTCTTCTTCTTCTTATAACCCTGTTTGTGGTTGGCAGAGCAGTGCCGGTGAGCGGGCGTGTACCTTGTGGATCCGCGGCGCTCTGGGATCGGTCCCGACGTCGACCACGTAGATTCTGGAGGAGATAAGCGACGGGAGAATCAGACGGTTTCTTTTCTTGGTGGCGTCACCAAAGCAGCTGCTGCAGGCGTTCCAGCCGGAGTGATGCAGCTCGTCACGAAGGTTCGGCATCGGCAGACGGTGGATGACCTGCAAGGGCAGAGGTCAAAGGTCGCGACAGGTCAGAAGAGATCAGACGCTACTTATTTATATTACACAATGAAAAGACCGAATGTGTTGAGGTATTTAATATAATACGTTAAGACTTTAGAATGAGGCAAAGAAAAAAACCTGAAGGAGGAAGACGATGAGGAGGAAGAGGAGGAAGGGGAAGAAGAAGAGGAAGGGGAAGTGTACCTGACAGTAGGTGGAGGACGTCGGGGAGACGTCCACGGTGGCGAGGTAGTCGGGTTTCAGGATGTCAGTGTTACGGTAGATACAGGGCAGGTAGACGATCTCCTCCCGACCACCTTCAACAAGAACAACTATGAAACTATGCCCTGGTTTAGGGCTGTGTACTAGTACTAGACTATACTGTGTACTGGCAAGTACGTACCATGATACAGGAGCAACAATCAATATATTGTGATTTTTTTCCTAATCAAATTTTATGAAAACAGTCATAGTATGAAGAAGATAAAGAACATCACCGTAGAAAATCTGGTGGTTACCCATAGCACCATTTACATTCACAGATCTGGAGGTCAGAGGTCAACGGACCCCTTTGGAAATGGACCACGTTCTTCACAACAACCTAGTCTGACCTGGTTATATGTGTGTGTGTGTGTGTGTGTGTGTGTGTGTGTGTGTGCGTGTACAGTATACATATTCACACACAGACACACCTGCTGAGGTCAGTCAGACAGACTCACCTTTCATGGCGTCCAGAGGGCTGCTGTATCCTGGTCCACATCCTGAACAGCTGGCTGAGAAAACACAAGAAACATTACAAAACCACCTCAGTACTGTTACCGCGGGAGATGTCAGAGGTCAGCCTGATGCATTCTGGGAAACAGCTCTTCAGAGCTCAACAGGAGTGTTTGCTTTATACACAGCAGGAGTGTTTTAGAAGTGATTTCACAACAAGCAGCAGCACAATATGAAGCATTATGAAGCATTTTAATAACCAAAACACTAACAAGTCTACAGCCATGCTCGAAGCTCTGCACTTCAACACAGCAGTGCAGTGAGCTGATCGCCAGCAAACACATGCTCACGGCCATTTTTAAAAAGGGGCTCTCGTTATCGGGGAATCACACTGTTCAACCTCTCTGGGAAACTATACTGCAGCGCTCTGAGGACCTGACCGATTATTGAACCCCAGATCCAGGACGGGTTTGTCCATCCAGTCCTACGTGTGTTTTGTGGACTTGGAGAGGGCTTACGGCCGTGTCCCCCCCACAGGGAGTCCTCTGGGGGGACTGGCGGCATTGCTACAAGCCATTTGGTAATCTCAGCAGGAAGTCGAACAGTGGCTGGTCTCCACCAGGGTTGTCCATGAGCATCGCCTCCAGAATGCACTGGTATGAAGGAGTCAGGATGGCAAGTCTGAGGGCATGGTTTTCTGCGAGTTCAAGTATCTCAGGTAGTGATTGGTATGGAGTCAACAGTAATGTAGGGGTTGTACCAGGCCATTGTGGTTCAGAGGGAACTGATTTACCAGTCCATCTACATTCCAACCCTAATCTGTGATCATAAGCTTTGGGTAGGAACTGAAAGAATGAGATGATAGAGACAGACAACCCAGATGAGCTTCCTCCGTAGGGTGGTTGGACTCAGCCTTAGAGACAGGAGCTCAGAGTAGAACTGCTGCTCCTGTTCAGCATCTGATCAGGATCCTCCTGAACACCTCAGGTACGTCCAGCTGGTAAGTCCTCGGGTAGACCCAGAACACGCTGGACTGGAAAAACACCTCGATACCCCCCCGGAGGAGCTGGGAAACACTGCTGGACAGGGGGATGTCTAGTTTAGCATGTTTAGTCTGCAGCCACCATGGCCCAATTATATACACACACACACACACACACACACACAAGTATGTACAGTATACACACATATGGACAGACCCTTCATAGTGTCCAGTGGTCTGTGGTATCCCAGTCCACATCCTGAAAACACAACACGTCAAAAGTCATAAAAACACCCCGACAACGTTACTACTGCAGGAGTGTTTGTTTGATACACAGCAGGAGTGTTTTCTCAGTGATTTCAGTGATCCGGACTCAGGAGGGTCCTAATTACACCTGTAATTAAATCATTTACCCTAAGCGCTAACAACCACATGCTAATTGTGCTCCTGATGACAATGCTAACATGCTAATGTTTAACAAGTATACTGTTTGCCGTGTTCACCATCTTTCACACATGGTTCCCTGTAAATTACTGGGATCATCTTTCAGCCTCCACCGGTGATTTTCACTCTTCACACGTTCAGAACATTTCAGCTCAGTCTCATAGCAGTTTATGAAATATGTCGTAGTGTTTACGAGATGACAAATCGTGAACACGTCAAGTGGTGAAGCTGTGAAGAACATCGCTGCTAAGCAACAGTTATATTAACGATACTGTCTGAGTAGCGACAGAGGCTAACAGGTTAGCATGCTAGCTGGTGGGGAACATGATGCAGGAAATGTAAAGACATGATGACAGAGGAGAAAGATGAGGTCGCTGAGAATATCAACATTTTCCTCTGACAGATTATTAAATTACCAAGAAACATATGACTAAATTTACAACATATGAACTGATTCTGCAGCGATAAATGAACTTCGATTGGCTTTAATCTTCTCGACTCATGTTCATAGACACCAGTTGCCCTTTTATTCTGACATCATCATGCAGCCAGACAACGAGCCAAAACCCCCTGAGACCACCGAGGAGTTCATCAGGGGAAGAAGAGGAAGGTTTTAGACTGGACCAGTCCACCTGCAGACTGGAACCCTGTTGATCAGCATTTTACCTGCTGAAGAGGAAACAGCTGCTGAAAGAGGCTGTGGTGAAAGACTGGAAAAGCACCACAGAAGAAGAATGGAAAGGTTTGGTGATGTCAGAGGGTCGCTGGCTTGATGCAGTTATTACAGCTAAATATGAAGAATTACTGACTGTAATCTATCTGAAGTCTATCTGATCCTGGACTGTGGATCACCGTAAAATGTGGAGTTCTGTTACAGACGGTGCTACCTGCTGAGTGGTGGATCAGATCTAGATGTAGATACCTGAATAGAAGCTGAAACCCTGATCTGTGGTCTCAGGTTCATCTGGTGATGTTTCAGTTTTCAGCAGAAATAAAGGATCTGGTCTCGCTGGTCCGGTAGTATTAGAGAGGACTGTATTGTGTGTTGAGGCGTTCCAGTTAATTTTTCTTTTCAGAAACAAGCATAAAGTCACATGATACATGTAACATGATGTAAAGGGTTCACTATGATTCAGGACGAAGGGATTCATGTGAACTAATGTGACCTCCAGCAGTGTTACATAACACACACACAGTTAAAGGAACAGGACGCTGTTTCGTCCACCATCCTCTGTGGCTGAAGGACTCTCAAAGCAACAGTCACTCAGTAGGTTACTGTTGTTTCTGAAGCAAATCCAGCAGAAACGTGCTGATTTTAGCAGCGTTTGGCTGGTAGCTTTGATTTTGTTTGATTTAGTTTTTCTCTGTTTTCTGGAATCTGAATCTGTCTGACAAAACGAGACATTCGAAGACATAAGAGAAACCCTCTGCAGTTTCCTGCTGTTGTATCGACGGACTCGCTCGCTGCATCACGGACTATATAACCTTCTGAGTGGACAACAGTGTACCGACCAGGAGGGAACGGTGTTTCTCCCACAACCAGCCATGGCTGACCCTGCACTGAAGCTCTGCTGAAAGAGAAGAAGCAGGCTTTTAAAGCAGAGTAACACCAGAGAGGGGTGGAGAGGCCTGAAGACCATCTCCGTGTCCTCTGATGTCCTCACTGGACCTGGTGGACACGTAGCTCTGGATTTAACATTACAGACCTGACCGCTGACTATTAGTGGAACTATTTAGCCTCACAGACTGACTGAACAGGGTCCAGACAGATACTGGGTCTGGACCAGTCCGGTTGATTTCAGTTAATGTGAATGCTGTTGAACAGCATTCACAGCATTGCTCTTTGAATCTTTACTCAACTTCTTCAACTTCAACTATTTCTTCTGTACGTTATTTGGGCTTTAACTACTCCTGCATACTTTCAGCTACAGAGGCCGTTCAACTATCAGATATTCAGCTCGTTAAGCACATTAGTGCTGTGACTTTTCTTGTTTCAACTATTTATACTTTTTAAAAATATTAAGCTTTTTTCAGATTTCTTTTACAGTGTAATCCGATGGAGGATTTCAGCCTTTTTCTGACTTTATAATGGGTGTGTATTGCGTGGAATGATCAGAGCTGAGTGAAGACGAACTTAAAAACCTTCGGATAAAATATTTCTAACTCGCTCCCATTTCCACAATTTTCACTCTACAGACATGATTTTACATAGAGACGTCGGTATATTTGTGCTGGTCATAGACATGTTACTGTGGAGTCTGTCAGACTTTTTGGTCTTGTTACTCGTCTCATATTAATATTGAAGCGATACGAGTTATGGTTTTTGAGTTATAAGCATTTGTTTGGAACAATTGCTTCAGACTTATTTCAATGCAATCCTGTCTCCTCTAACTGCACCTCTGTGCAGTTACAGGTTACCGCAGTAACGCTTGAGCAGCTCCTCACCTGATTTATGAATGACCAATCAGAGCAGGCTGACTAACACACAGACACATTCACACGCGCGATATTCACGTTATATGGAGTATTTGCTGAATCATTCTGTTTTCTGCCCAGCAACAGCTGATTACTAACAGGTGGTCCACATCAGCCAATCAGATCACACATGCCAGTAGCCCACCTGATTGGAGGCCTCCTTGAATGCATATTGTGAGTTTGGAGACAGAGACTTGCCTTCAAATCCTGGTCAATATGGCTGTGTCCGTCTCTCTCTCTCTCTCAGTTCATCTGTCTGATATTCATATAAAGCATTTCTTCTTTTGGCCTTTAACATTTTAGGAGAGTCATTTCACATTTCTGCATTTTCAGCAATGCTTTGCAATAAATTTCAGCTATCAGCATTCACAAACATTTTCAGCAGGAAATGCATTTTCTAGCTCATTTTTAGATTTTCACAAAAATTTTTTTTTTTTTGAAAACTCTCCCCAAAGCTGCCTTCAAGGACCCTCTAATGTCAGATATTTAATCGTCAGGAGCTGAACCGAAAATGGTTTTACTGGAAGAAATTATTCTTATTAACACTTTTATTCAACATGACACAAACGAAGTTAAAATAATTTCTGTAATGGTGCAAAATCTAATTCTGTAAAACACGACAGTGATTTAGTACAATGTTAAAACAGGTATTATCATTATTTAGCTGCATTCAAGGACCCGTTGATGTTGGATATTTAAGTGTCAGCAACTGAACAGTTTTAATGGAAGAACAATGAAATTCCCATGATCCTCCTTGTTTACTGTCTCTATTTAATCTTTTATTTCACTCTTTATTTTAGTGTTTTTATTGTCTGTTCGTCTGACGTGTTTTCATATTTATTTGCCTGTAAAGCAGCCTGTAACTTGGTGACTGACTTTATTATCAGGATTATTTATTAACCTGCTGAGATCTAAAGTGTCTCATATTAAACGTCCACCTGAACTACTAAAATCAAATTAAACTGGATTATTAAAATGAGGTCTGAATGCAGGTTTAAACTCAACATGAGGAGTGAAGTTTCCAATAATCACTGATTCATCGATGAATATTCCTCTGGTTCAAACTGAGCTGAGCTGTAAATAAGTTTGTATGAAATGTACAGAACACGTTTACCTAAAAAGTGGATGCGTGATGTAAGAAACAAGCTGCTGCAGTTTCCAGGCTTTCAGTCACTTTGTGTGAAGCAGATTTGCCGGACTGCACCTTTAACTGAGAGTCTGCTGCTACAGAAAAGACGTTTTCAGTTAATGACAGGAAACAGACCAAAGTTCAGCAGCAGAACCAGACTCCACAAGGAAAACAGCCGAGTCCAGCTGCAGCAGAGTGAACGAGTGAATGAAGGGATGATGGAGGGATGAGGAAAGAGAGTTCAGCTCACCCATGTTGAAGCTCCCGGTCTGGTCAGATCCTGCAGGTCCTGCTGGCAGCCGGTCTGGACTCTATGGGATCAGGCGCACTGTGAACTAGACCAGGAGGGTGGAGCCAACCAGAGGAGAGGGGCGGGGCTTACATGTAGGTCAGACAACCCTCCTGTTAACCCTCTAAAGCCCAGAGACTGTTCAAGTCAAACACAATGATCAGCTTGTAAAATCACTCAAACTCTCTGTGGGGTTCTGAACGAACTTTATCAGCATGTTAATTTAATTAAAGCTCATTTTTCATTGAAGTTTATTAACTTATTGTTTTTTTCTGCCTGAGTTGTTGACTTCATAATCCTGACTCAGGGTTCAGTCAGTGAAGGCCACAGGTGTGATGTGGTAATGATTGATTGGCCCGAGGTGAGTTACATGTTTCCCTCCTTTATACCAGTAGCAAACCTTTAACTTTACATTTTAATTATAATAATAATAATAATAAAACCTTTAACTGTACGTTTTAATAATAATAAAACCTTTAACTTTACATTCAAATAATAATAATAAAACAATCTTTAACTGTATATTTTAATGATAATAATAATAAAACCTTTAACTTTACATTCAAATAATAATAATAATAATAAAACAATCTTTAACTGTATATTTTAATGATAATAATAATAAAACCTTTAGGGGCTGCATGGTGGTGTAGTGGTTAGCGCTGTCGCCTCACAGCAAGAGGGTCGCAGGTTCGATTCCAGACTCTTCTGTGTGGAGTTTGCATGTTCTCCCCGTGTCAGCGTGGGTTTTCTCCGGGTTCTCCGGCTTCCTCCCACAGTCCAAAGACATGCTGTTTAGGTTAATTGATGACTCTAAATGTCCCGTAGGTGTGAATGTGAGCGTGAATGGTTGTCTGTCTCTATGTTGTCTGTCTCTATGTGTCCTGTGATGGACTGGAGACCTGTCCAGGTGAACCCACCTTCACCCGATGCCAGCTGAGATCAGCTCCAGACCCCCGTGACCCCTAACAGGATAAGCGGTTGACGATGGATGGATGGATAAAACCTTTAACTTTAATAATAATAATAATAAAACCTTTAACTTTACATTACATTACAAAACCTTTTAAACTATTGAAATGAATAATAATAATAATAATAATAATAATGCCTGTTTTAACTTTGCACTGTGTGGGAACAGTGTGTTACCTGGATGTAACTCCAGTTCTATGAGGGCGAGCTCCATCACTATTACCCAGCGGAGGTGAGGGCGGTGACGCTCAGTTTTCCCAGCTGAGCCTGAATCCTGCTGACTGGCTGAAATGATTTTAAGTGGCCCCTGAGCACCGCCTGCCAGGGGGTCCCACCGCCAAACCGCACGCCAAAAAGTGTTTCCAAACCAGCTGAGACGTTGGACCAAAGTGAGACACAGAACAAGACGTCATGTCCCAGAGAGACTCTCAAAGTCTCTGTAGAGGTAGAGATGGGGGATGTGAGGCAGCCGATGTCCTTGATGCTCCTGTCGAGGTCACGTTGGTTCTGGTCCCACCTGGGGAGCCCCACCCACTCCATTCAGCTGAGCTCCATACGCCCGTCTCTTATTTCAACAACGCCAACTCTTACGGGATATAACCCCACAGTGAATTGTACAGCAGTGAGTCATTTCACCCAACGCCACCACGCCCAGCGACACACACCCAACGCTACCACACACCCAGCGACACACACACCCAACGCCACCACGCCCAGCGACACACACACCCAACGCCACCATGCCCAGTGACACACACACCCAACGCCACCACGCCAACATGTGGCCAATGCCATGGGAGTTGACAGGTCTGATAACATATTCTAATACAAACGTGGTGCCTTCAGGTGTGGTAGTGTTTACCGTGTTTACCAGCTGGGCCCTGAACGCCTCCCTCATGTTGTATTCACGACCTCGTCAGTGGAAAGTTTCTGAAAGCTCAGAGTTCACGACTTGTGACGTGTTTGTTGACGTAGTGAGAAATGGTGGAGCCCGTGGACGTTCATTTATCGCTGCATGATAAGTTCATGTTGTTCAGTATATTGTTATTTTAGTCATATGTTGTTTTTCTTGGTAATTTAATAATCTGTCAGAGGAAAATGTTGATATTCTCAGCGACCTCATCTTTCTCCTCTGTCATCATGTCTTTACATTTCCTGCATCATGTTCCCCACCAGCTAGCACGCTAACCTGTTAGCCTCTGTAGCTACTCAGTATCGTTAATATAACCGTTGATTGGCAGCGGTGCTCTTCACGACTTAACCACCTGAATGCAACATATTTGACATTGGAAGTTGTGAACACAAATTCATTTGAAGTTCCAAATGAAAGCACCAGTTAACCCCACATGTTGCAGACCAATCAGCTTCTACAGCTCATCTCCATCATCATACAGGAAGCTGCAGTCAGATCAGCAGCGCTTCCATAAACAGGAGTTGCTGGTGACAGTTTTAGTTTGCTTGTGTTACTGTCTGACTTTTAAAGGCTTAGTTCAGATTAGAGAGTCACAGTAACTGGATGCAGCCGTAGACCAGACCCTCTTCTGAGAGGGAAAACTACTGGCTTTGTGAATGGAGCCTGGTGGTTTTGAAGAGAACGATATAACAGCTCCAATTGTCCGTCACAAAGGGCTGTCTGACGGCGAGGCGAAGAGGTGGGCATATTGTAAATATAACATACACTTCACCCCGGGACTCTCCAGGCCAGCGACAAGAAACCACATGGCTTCATTCAGCTGGATCAACGTCATCACACCACAAACGCCGCCGTTAAACACGGAGGCAACCGAGCCACCGAGAGCAAGATATATGATACTGTATTAGTATTTGATAACGTTCATAAAAGAGCACAGAAAGAAAAGTAAAAGAAATGTGGATGTGTATGTTTCAGGGCCTTGACCTCGCTCAGAGACCATCCTCACCAGATTCCCACTACTTTAGGAGCAACAAAATTCAGAGTTTAGTTACCGTGGTGTTGGTATCTATGGAGACAAGCTCCTCTTCCTCTCTGGTGCTTCTATAGCGAAAGAACACAGATGATCGCGGCGGTCTGACTCACGCCGGTAAACTGAGGCAGGAATTCGCTTCACTTGCATGTTGATATCAGCTGATTTGGTGGTCTGGAAACAGAATCTAAAAAGACCTTAAAACCACTGTTGTCCTTGAAACAGCTCAAAATACACAATTATTGATTTTGTCCATATTTTTAATTTATTAAAACATAACCGAACACTTGTTGTGACACAATCAGGGTTATAATTGCTGAATATATACTGAAGAAAAATATATACCTAAAACTTTTGTTTTCTCCCATTTTTTATGCTCTGAAGTCAAAGATCTCAGACTGGTTCTACGTCCACTAAAGGCCTGTTTCTCTCAGATATTGTGCTCAAATTTGTCTAAATCTGTGTCAGTGAGCACTTCTCCTTTGCTGAAATAATGCACCCACCTCTCAGATGAGCCTGAGACTGTCACAATAAAAGTCCTCTCTAAAATGTGCAGGTTTATCACAGCCTGATGCCTCAGATGTCCGTAGTGTTGAGGGAGCGTTCAGTCGGCCTGCTGGCTGCAGGAATGTCCACCAGAGCTGCTGTCCGTCAACTGAATGTTCATTTCTCACCATAAGACGTCTCCAAAGGCGTTTCTGAGAATTTGGTAGTTCATCCAACCGGCCTCACAACCTCAGACCACCTGTAACCAGACCAGCCCAGGACCTCCACATCCAGCATCTTCACCTGCAGGATGGTCTGAGACCAGCCACCCGGACAGCTGATGCAACAATCGGTTGGCAGAACCACAGAATTTCTGCACAAACTGTCAGAAACCGTCTCAGGGAAGCTCTGCTGCATGCTCGTCGTCCTCACCGGGTCTTAACCTGACTGCAGTTCATCGTTGTAACCGACTTGAGTGGACAAATGTTCACCTTCAGTGGTGTCTGGTACTTGGAGAGGTGTTCTCTTCATGGATGAATCCTGGTTTTCACTGTACAGGGCAGATGGCAGACAGCGTGAATGGCCTTGGTTAGCGGATTGCTGATGTCAGCGTTGTGGATGGAGTGGTCCATGGTGACGGTGGGGTTATGGTATGGGCAGGCCTATGTTATGGACACTTTGAATCCACAGAGATACCGTGACGAGATCCTGAGGCCCGTTGTTGTCCGTTCATCCACTTCCATCACCTCATGTTGCAGCAGGATAATCCACGGCCCCATGTTGAAGGACCTGGACTCAGTTCTGGCCCCATGTTGAAGGACCTGGACTCAGTTCTGGCCCCATGTTGAAGGACCTGGACTCAGTTCTGGCCCCATGTTGAAGGACCTGGACTCAGTTCTGGCCCTATGTTGAAGGATCTGGACTCAGTTCTGGCCCCATGTTGACGGATCTGGACTCAGTTCTGGCCCCATGTTGAAGGACCTGGACTCAGTTCTGGCCCCATGTTGAAGGACCTGGACTCAGTTCTGGCCCCATGTTGAAGGACCTGGACTCAGTTCTGGCCCCATGTTGAAGGATCTGGACTCAGTTCCTGGAAACTAAAAACATCCCAGTTCTTTCAGGGCCTGCAGACTCACCGGACATGTCACCCATTGATCATGTTTGGGATGCTCTGGATCAGCGTATAGGACGGCGTGGTCCACTTCCTGCTGATATCCAGCAACTTCACAGCCATTGAAGAGGAGAGGACCAACATTCAACAGGCCACAATCAATAACCTGATCAGCTCTATGTGGAGGAGATGTGTTGGACTGTGTGAGGTTAATAGTGGTCACACCAGATCCTGACTGGTTCTCTGACCCCCGTTCAGGACTAATACTGTAAGAGAGGTGGATGGATTCTTTCAGCAAAGGAGAAGTGCTCACTAACACAGGTTTAGACAAATTAGAGATCAATATTAGAGAGAAACAGGCCTTTAGTGGACGTAGAAACAGTCTGAGATCTTTGACTTCAGCACATAAAAAATGGGAGAAAACAAAAGTGTTGCATTTATATTTTTGTTCAGTGTACTTTACATCATGTGGTGCGTTCGTGGCTTTTAGCCCAGCTGTTTTTTTGTGAATGTGCCACATGATAAATGTCTCAAACAAGCAGCAACCAACACCGCTGCACTTCCCCTAATGGCCACTAGATGCTGCTGTACTGTAGTGAACAGGAAACCCTCCAGCATCTCTACAAATACAAAATTATTACAGTTTTTACACTGAGCTCCGTCCGTCAGTCCGAGTGTTATCACATCTGGGCCGCATCATGAAGTACAGTTTATTTATTTATAGCCACCTTATTCCTCTATGATGCCTTGCATGAATAATGGGCGTGACTTCCGGCGTGTCATGTCATTGAACCAAACCAGCATTTTCCATGGCAATGCTTCGCTAATCGTCTCTTCTAGAGCGACTGTATTAATAAATGTAGTAAAACGTGTGAACAGCAGCTATTCCAGCTCAGACAGGACAATGTAATCAGAGCTCTGCCACTCCGTTGTCTTTCTGAACACTAAATGAACTGAGGACAAAACGAGGGTTTGTGATGTCTGTTCAGGTTTAGGTTTCTCCGACACATTATTCTGGATTCCTCCTGGAGGTTGGCGATGGAAACTGGACCACTGGTCACAGCAACAATCATTTTTAGTTTTGGAGCATGGAGCACTTTGTTGTTGAAGCCACAAATTCATCTCTGTCTGGTTGTTATTACAGCCACCAACAGAGCACCAAGTACCAGAGCTCTGCTAGGACGTTTAGAAAATGCTAATCTAACGTTAGTTAAATAGCTGTTAAAAACAAATGATTATTTTGTAAAATGAAGGTGCATTATTTTTCAAACGAAGTGCCATTGGCAGTTAGCCTCTATGATTAGCCACTATGATTAGCCTAAGGGACTAACTAGCTTACTGCTTCTTCTGCTACCTCACCGGAAGTTACGCCCCAAAATCATTTCTAGAGTAACACCCCTGACAATACGGTGGATTTCATTTTTCCATAAAACTCAACAGCTCACCTGTGGCAGACTCAGCTTTCACCTGCGCTGATTGCTACCTGCTTGTCTCATCTTAGCTCGCCGTCGCCTTGCTGGCTAAATTTTCTGTGGGTCTGTAAATTACAGGGATGATATCTGACGGTTAACGTCCCATCAAACACCTGTCGAAGACAACTTCAGCTTTCGTCAGCCTCGACGTCAGCCTCTATGTCGTCCTCTACGTCAGCCTCTATGTCGTCCTCGACATCAGTCTCTACGTCGTCCTCTACGTCGTCCTCTACGTCGTCCTCTACGTCAGCCTCTACGCCAGCCTCTACGCCTTCAGTTCTGCGCTTTACCGTTATCTTCCACTCATCACCGACCTCCTCTCCTATCACTATCCTGGTCTCTCGTCTCTCTTTGCTCACCTCCTTCCTGTCCTTCTCTGTCTCCTTTCCTTCCTCCTCACTGTCCTCCTCTAGCTTCTTCTCCTCCTCTTTCGTGTCCTCTGTCTCCTTCCTGTCATCCACACCCCTGATTGTTTCCTTTCCTTCATGTTCTGTGTCCTCTGGCTGATCCTCTTCCTTTGTTCCCTTCTCTTCCTCCTCCATCTCCTCCCTGTCCTCTTTCACCTCCTTTCCTTCTCCTTCTTGTTCCTCATTTCTTTCTTTTTGTTCCTCCTCAATGTACTCTAGGTCTTCCAGCTCCAGTTGCTCCGGAGAATTGACCTCCAAAGCTTCAGCCCCCAGCAGTATCTCCGTCAGGGTCTTGAGGAGGTCCAACTGGATCTCCTCTGGTTTCTGACTCATCTCCTCCTCCACCTTCTTCTTATCCTCTTCTTTCCACCCCAACAGAAGGCCCGTCAGATGGAACGACTTCTTCCAAAGCTGTGGGAGTTTATTCAGCTGCGTCAGGGCCTCGACCAGCCAGTTGACCAGCAGCTGGGTGACATTTGCTTGGAGTTGCTGAGGTGATGTCTCCTCCAACTCCTTTGGGTTTCCGGTGGCAAACTTTGCCCAGCGTGACTGCAGGAAGCGCTGCAGAACCGGCTTCATGCAAATCTCCAGGGGCTGAAGATGGAAGGAGCAGCCTGCAGGAATCACAGCTGGGAGGGTACCTGACCCGCTGATTGAAGAAAGGAACGGATCTCCCATGTGTTCCCGGTGTCGGTCCAAGATCAGTAGTGATTTCCTGAGCTGAGCCTGACTGGACACATGCTGCAGCCAGACCTTGTTAGTCCAGATATCCAAGGCTTCTTCCACTAACAGACTCTCTGGGCCGGACTCCAGCAGGATGAACTCTGGCAGGGCCTTCTCAGCCAGCTGTCTGTTTGCCAGCACCACGGATGGCAACATGGTGCCATCGGCCAGCACCGTCAAGTACACAGTGACCAGAGGTAAAGACCCGGTGAGCTCCAGCGCCTCTGAACGGCGAGGCTTGTCCTGCACTAACCTCAAATCCACAAAGAGACACAACTCATCCATCGCAGCCACGGTGCTTTCTGACAGCTTGTTGACCTGGATGACCTTCTGGGTGAACTCCCTAAAGGACTTGATCTTGGACTCCATGGAAAGAGGCAGACTGCGAGCCAGTGTGGGTGCCCTGCCGACAGTCCGAAGGCCCAGCCGATGCTGCAGCATGAAGCTCACCGCCCAGTCATAGGAGATGCGGAACGCGTCACTGAAACCTCCCTTCTTCTTCAGCGTGGAGGCTTTGTGGAAGAGGTTGCTCTCCGTGATTGGAAGCTGCTGCTCACGCATGGACAGCACCCACGCCACCATGCGTTCCCCACCGTTGGTGTCCACCGTCTGTTCCTGTTCCGTTTGCTTCAAACGCTTCCTGGCCTCCTCCAGGCAGGACCGGATTAGCTGCTTCTCAGTTGAAAACACCCTTGAGGCTTGGCTTAGTCCATCACACAGCGCGAACAGAGCGATCCTCAGCTTACGGGCGGTGAGGTAATCATCACGCTCTTTAGAGGCCGACGACATGGTTGCTGGTTGGGCGTGGCCATTCGTTGTTGACGGCTGGTCAGAACTTGGATGTTTTACTTCTTTGATAAATTCCTCCTTAATATCTTCAGTTTCTTCATCCAGATCATCCAGATTTTCATCATCAGAGAAGTCCAGGTCCTCCACTGGTGCCATTGCATCATCCATACTGTCTTCAAGCTCCTTCACCTTGATCGCTCCACTACAGAGAATCAAATGTCAATATTACTTCCAAGATGGAAGCAGAGCAACAACTTCTAACAAAACATTGCTAATGTTTCCTTCAACTCAAGTTGTCATTAGAGCCAAAGCTGTAATACTTGGGGTGTTTTTATATTAGATATGATTGATCCGTACCATGCCAGAGTACCACTGTGCTTGTGTCATCATCTGCGTGTATTTGTTTATTTTGAGATCAGCTGTTCTAGTAGCCGAGCATCATAAAACACTTCATTCGAACTTGACAGAAACAAAATAAAACTCACCAACATCATCGTCTTTAGTCTTTCCAACAACCATCAACTCTGGTTTGGTTGATATACGCTCTTATTTCACAGAGTTAGATGTGAAAATAAGCCACTCTTCACTCTGTCTCCCCTGCTGTCTCTCTCAGCTTTCATTCTTCAGTGGCCGACCATTAAACGAGCTAAATAAAATCACAAACATCGCCCGACCCCATCATCTACTATTGTTCATATTTGAAGGAACCTCCCGCCTGCCTTCCTGCTTTATCATCCACAGCTGTGGAGTCCAGAATAACATTTGCTGCCTGCTGTGAGCATATACAGATTTCTGAGGAGACCAGGGGCGTTGAAAAAAAAAAAAAAACCTTTCAAAACTATTTGCTGACTGCTAATGTTACTCGCGTTAAATGGCAGTCCACTTCCGTGTTTTGGCACGGTTGGTTTTCGAGTACAGTGCAACTGAACTCAAGACCTCCTTTTCAAGTGGACTCTAGTAGGGATTGACAAGCCGTGACAGAGTATGGTACTGAGCATTCACACTAATCAAATGAACTGGACCGTGTGGTCAAGCGTGCTCCAAAATGAACAGGAAATCAATTACAATAGAGAAATAAATGTCTTTATGAGTACATTGTGTGAAAAGATTACCTTATTTTGTCCTTGAGGAATCCAACTTTTGTTGATCCTGTTAAAAACATGAAGCATCCGTCATTATTTGTGCAAAGTTAAAGAGATAAAGTCTCACCCCTTCCGGTGGACCTCATGGGACCTTATTTCAGAAAAGAAATGAACAGTAGTCAATGGAGAGAAGCAAATATTTATTTGACTTGTTTGAATTATGCCATGAATCACACAATGTTTGTCAGTTTAAAACATATTTTTTAATTCACGAAAGTCTCTGTTTGTTGTAATATCATTAAGTTTTGTGTGAACTGCTCAGTGAACTACATCTCTCGTCATTACCAACACTGGCTAGGTAGCTAACTTAGCTATGTTGCACATCACCAACACTACCTTGCTAGTTAGCTTAGCTATGTTGCACATCACCAACACTACCTTGCTAGTTAGCTTAGCTATGTTGCACATCACCAACACTACCTTGCTAGTTAGCTTAGCTATGTTCCACATCACCAACACTTGTTAGCTAGCTAGTTTAGCTATATTCCACATCAACACTAGCTAGCTAGCAAACTTAGCAACGTTCCATATCTCCAACACTGACTTGCTAGCTAACATAGCTATTTTCCATGTCACCAACACATGTTTGCTAGCAAACTTAGCAATGTTCTATGTAATGATATCTAGTTGACACTTGATATCTAGTTATCTTAGCTATATTCCACGTCACTAACACTGGCTAGCTGGCTAACCTTGCTATGTTAAACATCACCAACACTAGCTAGCTAACTAACTTAGCTATGTTCCATGTCACAGATGAACTGTTATTTGACCTGGTGTGTTTTATCCAGTGAATCCTCAGATCAAACCTGTTGCTGGTGTAAGTAAAAAAAAAGTCAGAAAAATGTCCAAAAATGTCCCATCCCAGTAGGAAGCACACAGACATCGTAGCTATGGGGGTGGCAGTAGCTCAGTCTGTAAGGACTTGGGTTAGGACGCGGACGTCACGCCGGTTCAAGACCCCCATGGACCAAGACCAACTGGTTGCTGGAGAGGTGCCAGTTTACCTCTTGGGCACTGCCGAGGTGCCCCTGAGCAAGGCACCAAACCCCCAACTGCTCTGGGCGCTTGTCAGGAGCAGCCCCCTCACTCTGACATCTCTCCATTGACATGTATATGTACTGTGTGAACAACAGAGTGTAAAACTGAATTTCCCCACTGTGGACTAATAAAGGAATATCTTTCTTTCTTTCTTTCTATCCAGGTCATCGTAGAGAGAGACGTCACTACCGCTGTTGGCTGTGTTGTCTTTATAATGATACATTTTCACAGTCTGGTACTTCAACAATTTTACTACAAACAGACTTTCTGGACTTGATAAATTATGTTGTAAAATTGACAAACATCATCTGTGTGATTCATGGAGCAATTCAAATAAGATCAATACATAACTGTCTCTCTCTGTTGACTACTGTTCATATTTTTTCTGAAATAAGGTCTCACGGTGGTCACAGAAAGGGTGGGACTTAACCTTTGTAAACCAATAAAATGAGTAATAAACTTGTAAACCTTTTGAATTCAGCCGTGTTAATACTGACCTTTGTTTACCGGTGACATGCCATGATATTCCCAGAAGCAGCTCGGCTGTTTACACAGGTTTGCTTTACAGATGGTACAGCCGTACACGCTCTCATGGCGGATGTTCTTCAGGTGGCATGTCTTACACCTCTTGGAGATGTTGCTGATCTTTCCAATCCTGTGTCTCTGGTTGACTGGTTGTTTCACCACCTCCACCCTCGTCCTGCGAGAGCTGGCAATTTCCATGGTCTCACAGTATTTCTGAGCACACTTGGCGAGTTGGTTACCCAAACGCTTGCGGAAGTTAACCTGAGTAAAAAGGCCGTCTTGCACCCAGACGGGCGGGTTCTCTTTGCGGCTCTCCCGCAGCACGATGAAGGCGTTGACGATGCTCAGATTGATCAAAAACCAGAAGAGGCCTCGCCAGTGTCGGTCCTGGGGGATTCCTCCCAGCGGGTTGCAGGCCAGCAGCTGCTTGCAGATGTCAACGCCTCGCATGTTCTCCTGTAGGAGGCGGAACGCCATAGGACGTTTTATGGGGTCTAGTTCACCCACTTTAGTCTGAGACCTCCTCCAAACAGTGTCCTGTTCACCCGGAGCCGCATTAGTGGACAAGCAGCCCATCTCTTTGGTGTCCCTCCAGCGGGTGGCCAGCAGGGGGCCGAACTGTCTCTGGAGGAAGTCCCCAGGATTGTCCAGCTGGCCCTCGTCCCACAGCGCTCTGGGCAGGATGGGGTTGGGTGGAGGGAAGGAGCTGGAGGCATAGATGCCCTGGTCTAGAAGCTTCTGCATGAGGGGGACAGATGTGAGCGAACTAGCCAGGTAGAGTTGGTGGTGTTTGTCCTCCAGGTCCTTCACCAGCTCTGGCACAACCATGAAGCCTGGCTCCCGGCCCACCTTCTCCCCCACCTGGATGAAGAAGCGGTGGCAGTAGCCCGACTTGGAGTCGCAGAGCAGCCACACTTGAGGCTGAGTCTTTGGACCCTCCTTGGCATGGCTCTCCTCCTCCAGGCTGGGCAGCAGTGCCCGGTCGATGGACAGGCAGCAGTTTGGCCGGTAGGCGTTCCACATCGCTCCACCCAAAATCTTCAGCATCGGCCTGAAGATGTGCAGTGAGTCGCTGGGGTTGCTGGTGCCGCGATGCTCGTCCGTGGTGAAGCTGCCCATGCGGATATTGGCGGCGATCTGCTTAAAGCGTTTGAAGCTCATGGCACGGTAGAAGGTGTAGCTGTTGTCGTAGTGATTCCAGGACCAGTAGTGCGACGGGTCGGGGAGGTTCTGTATCCCCATCAGAATGACCAGGCCGATGAAACCTTTGATCTCGTGGATGGTGACGGGAACCCAGTCTGGGGAGCTGGAGCCCAGGAACTGGCAGGTCTTGACGTGGGCGTTGGTCTCGTTGGTGATCAGCTCCATGAGCGCTGCGGGGAAGACCAGGTTAAAGAAGTCAATGGCGTCGGTGTTCTTGGACAGTAAGTGACACGGCCCACTGCTCTGTGTGAACGGGACGATACTGGATTTGGAGCTCTCTGATGGCTGTTTCCAACAATCTGTTGACCTCCAGGACGGATCAGGTAAGTCCTGGTTCTGGTCTGGTTCGATGTCTACTGAGGAGTGCTGCTCTTCATGGAGGCAGAACTGGATGTCTGGTTCAGTGTAGGCTGAAAGAAGAGACATGTTAACCTTATTTAACATCTTTAACAGTAATTTATCATCAGTTATAGAAACATCAATATCAGAATCATGGCGGTGAAAGTTAACATGCTAATAACACGATAATGCAAATTTGTTTAAACAACGCTAGTGAAGATCCTGGTCTCATCTGACACTAGAGAACCTGATGGATCCATCTGTACCAACCAGGTCGGACTACTACTACTACTACTACTACTACTACTACTACTACATCCTGGTCTCATCTGAAACTAGAGAACCTGATGGATCCATCTGTACCAACCAGGTCGGACTACTACTACTACTACTACTACTACTACTACTACTACATCCTGGTCTCATCTGACACTAGAGAACCTGATGGATCCATCTGTACCAACCAGGTCGGACTACTACTACTACTACTACTACTACTACTACATCCTGGTCTCATCTGACACTAGAGAACCTGATGGATCCATCTGTACCAACCAGGTCGGACTACTACTACTACTACTACTACTACTACTACTACTACTACTACTACATCCTGGTCTCATCTGACACTAGAGAACCTGATGGATCCATCAGTACCAACCAGGTCAGACTACTACTACTACTACTACTACTACTACTACATCCTGGTCTCATCTGAAACTAGAGAACCTGATGGATCCATCTGTACCAACCAGGTCGGACTACTACTACTACTACTACTACTACATCCTGGTCTCATCTGACACTAGAGAACCTGATGGATCCATCTGTACCAACCAGGTCGGACTACTACTACTACTACTACTACTACTACTACTACTACATCCTGGTCTCATCTGACACTAGAGAACCTGATGGATCCATCAGTACCAACCAGGTCAGACTACTACTACTACTACTACTACTACTTCTGCTACTAGTAGTACTACTACTACTACTACTACATCCTGTCTCATCTAAACTAAGAACCTATGATCCATCAGTACCAACCAGGTCAGACTACTACTACTACTACTACTACTACTACTACTTCTCTACTAGTAGTACTACTACTACTACTACTACATCCTGTCTCATCTGAAACTAGAGAACCTGATGGATCCATCAGTACCAACCAGGTCAGACTACTACTAATACTACTACTACTACTACATCCTGTCTCATCTAAACTAAGAACCTGATGGATCCATCAGTACCAACCAGGTCAGACTACTACTACTACTACTACTACTACTACTACTTCTCTACTAGTATACTACTACTACTACTACATCCTGTCTCATCTAAACTAAAACCTATGATCCATCAGTACCAACCAGGTCAGACTACTACTACTACTACTACTACTACTACTACTACTTCTCTACTAGAGACTACTACTACACACTACATCCTGGTCTCATCTGAAACTAGAGAACCTGATGGATCCATCAGTACCAACCAGGTCAGACTACTACTACTACTACTAATACTACTACTACCACCACCACTACTACTATGATTGGAGCAGATTGTTGATGCTAAAGTCAGAACCTGGGAGGGTTTCTGGACAATATCTGGCATTGATTAGTGTTTTTTTATTACATATTTAGTTTATATTTGTATTTTTATACTTTTATTTAGTTTTTCTTCTTTATTTCGACCCCAGTCTTTGAACATATGATCTTATCTTCTGGAAGATAATTTCTTCTCTATATCTTTTTAAAGTCTTTTCACAGTGTCCTGGTGGATGGGAGACATTAGCGAAGCACCACAAAGACAGTAACACAAAGTCCCTTTGTCATTTCATTTCACAGCTTGGAGGCATGGAGAAATGAGACTGAACCAGGCAGGTCTATGAAGTATTTTCTCTGGGCCGAAGCCAGGAGCAGTGGAAACCTCCAACCTCCCCGAAGAAACATGTGATTTACAGATACAGATAGCATTATTTATCCCTGAAGGGCAATCCAGTTTCTCCAGTCCACCGAGACAAAAACACATTCACACTGCACAGAGGGAACACAGTAGATGGAGTGGATCCAGTTTACCCTCAACCAGGACCAGAACCTCTGGTGTAATTCCCCGGTAGCTTTAGGAATGGGAATTAAGGAGCAGGACTTCCAAAGTGAGGGCAGCTGGCTGGTCGGTGAAAACCTCACTCGGTCGATCAGCTCGGTGGTGCGAAGTTCGACCACAGATGGCGTCAGGACCAGAACCTTCCCTCATCCTCGTTTTCCTAAATAACCCCTGACCTGCTTTTTGTCTGGCAACGGGATGCTGATCACTAGTGTTGTGTAAAGGTCTCAAAACCCCCTGATGGTCAGAGTAGCTAGGAAAGACCCCATCCTCTGTAGTAGTAGTAGTAGTAGTCTGACATGGTTGGTACTGATGGATCCATCAGGTTCTCTAGTTTCAGATGAGACCAGGATGTAGTAGTAGTAGTAGTAGTAGTAGTAGTAGTCTGACATGGTTGGTACTGATGGATCCATCAGGTTCTCTAGTTTCAGATGAGACCAGGATGTAGTAGTAGTAGTAGTAGTAGTAGTAGTAGTAGTCTGACATGGTTGGTACTGATGGATCCATCAGGTTCTCTAGTTTCAGATGAGACCAGGATGTAGTAGTAGTAGTAGTAGTAGTAGCAGTAGTAGTCTGACATGGTTGGTACTGATGGATCCATCAGGTTCTGTAGTTTCAGATGAGACCAGGATCTTCTCTAAAGCCCTAAAACTGAACCTACTGGGGCCTCTGAAACACAGTCCAGTTGTGA
This sequence comes from Pterois miles, assembly GCA_947000775.1. Taxonomy (NCBI): domain Eukaryota; kingdom Metazoa; phylum Chordata; class Actinopteri; order Perciformes; family Scorpaenidae; genus Pterois; species Pterois miles. The sequence goes on along the minus strand of CAMQGK010000074.1, from coordinate 333,506 downwards.
AAACACCAACGCTGGTTATCAGTTGAATTATTTACTTTGGATCTTAAAACAGAGACCTGACCACATGACCAGCTGGAAGTCTGCGTTACACATCAGAGCTGATAGAGTCTGCTGCCAGGAACCATTTACCAGATGGACACTGCATTCTCCACAGAAAACAGCACGTAATCTCATTATCAGGACTTAAAGGGATACTTCAGGTGTTTTACCTACAGTAGTAGTGTACTGCTGTGGATGGGAGCAGCTAAACGCATTTTACACACCTAAATTAATCTATATCAGTTTATGTGGACACTTCCTTTAGAATATTTTCTCTACATTACGCCACTGTCAGACATCTAAGCCACCAGGCTCCATTCACAAAACCACTAATCTAACCTCTCACAACTGGTGAGTTGCTGGCCTGCCGCTGCATCCATCAGTTAGACAGTTAGACTGTGTAAAGCTGTTTTCACACCAAGAGTGAAGTGAATTTTCGCCTCACTTTAGGCAGTGTGCCGGAGAGGAGGAGGAGCTTGTCTCCATGGTTACCAACAACATTTCCTCCATCAACAGGAAGAAATCCCCACTGTAGCTGCTCTGTCCATGGTGAAGTCCAGATATGTCAGAAAACCAAACTCTGTGGTGTCTGGGTTCATACATCACCCTGACTGGATCAATACTGAGCTATGAGCCCACAATAAACAGACTGAGCTGTGATTTATTATCAATAACCAGATCAGAATGATGCTGAAATAACTCCATCATGACGCTGATCAGTAAACAGTCTGAACTGATGCTTCGTCAGGTCTGTCTGTCAGACGACCAGCAGACAGCTGTTAAAATGCTTGTTTTCTGAATGGAGTCTGGTTGGATCAGAACCAGGCTCTGCAGCTGCTGCATCAACACTCAGCATGAAGTCATGTAGACGTTGTTGTTTCTAGCGTAGACAGTCGGTGGTTCTGGTCTCTGGACAGATCTGATGGACTATCGTAGCTCTGGGTGACCACAGACACAGACGACATTTATTGATTTCTGATTCAGCGACGTCAGGACGGCGGTGAGGACAGGAGGACGTCTCTACGCTGACAGGATTTCACCACAGAGACACTTTTATCACTACAGGTGAAATATTTAAACTGATTTTAAACACCATTCATGTCGCCCAGTGTGAATTTGCATCTGTTTGCCTCTTTGTATTGACTTTGCATGTACTGAAAAGTTTGCTTCAGTCCTTGTTCACTGATTTACAATAATAGTATGGTGTAGTATCTGCTCTTATCATTTTAATATCCAATACGTCCTCTAGAAGGGGACAACATATTAAACGCATTTTTCACATCAGGAACTGAAAAAGGGGCCTGCTCCTTTCACTCCACGCATCGACCCGGTACTGCAGTGCAGCTGGGAACGGTGTATAATTGGGGGCGGCAGTAGCTCAGTCTGTAGGGAGTTGGCTTGGGAACCGGAGGGTCACCGGTTCAAGTCCCGACATGGACCAAGAACTGAGTGTGAACTGGTAGCTGCAGAGGTGCCAGTTTACCTCTTCTGCCGAGGTGCCCCTGAGCAAGGCACCAAACCCCCAACTGCTCGGGGTGCTTGTCAGGAGCAGCCCCCTCACTCTGACACCTCTCCACTGATGCAGGTCGATGGTCCTGTTTGTCATGTGTGTTTCAGGTCTGTGTGTACTGTGTATAAGTTAACAACAGAGTGGGACTAATAAAGGTTGTTTTTCTTCTAATAAATATACACATACATGTACATAAAGCAGCATATTAGTCCACTAACATGTTGATCAGAGGATTAAATCGATAGAATAGAAATTAAATAGAAGAAGAAGAACAACCAAATACTGGACTGATCTCCCTTTAAGGGTCATTCAGAACAGATAAAAGATGTGATTTGTGATATACAGTGTGAGTGTGTGTGTGTGTGTGTGTGTGTGTGTGTGTGTGTGTGCAGGCTTACTCCGGGGGCGACAGGTGGCGCTGTGGTGCTCTGGGTTCATCAGCAGGTGATCGGCCATCTGATCAGCGGTCGGAGATGTGAGGTCACAGTGAGAGCACCGAAGCAGGAACACACTGAGACACAGGAAACACCTCCAGTCATCATCTCAACAAAACCGTAAATCAATGAACAACTCAACAAAATGACAAATATTGTCCAGAAACAGCACTCTAAAGAAAACTGTATTTTCACAAGAAAACGGGACTGCCAGAAAAACACAGTACTGGAGCCCCATGATGCAAAGTGTAGTGATCTGAATCAGACCAAAGAGGCCACTGAGCAAGACACTGACACTTGGAGACAATTACTTCAAGAAGATGCTGACTGATAACATCTCGAAAAATTGGTATGATGTGATCAGAGCAGTAAAAGGAGGCTCTACAGGAAGAAACTGAGGAGCTCCACAGAACGAGGCCATGTCTCAATCACTGAAGATGGAAAACATCATGAGTCAGCAAAATCTACACTGCAACAAGAGAACCTCAATAAAAGGTGTGCATGTTCGATGTCATACCTGATCGATATCTGAGTTATCAAAAGTATGAAAATGTCTTGAATATGTTATTCATCTTGTAGGAAAAATAGACTTTTTCCTTCAAAACGAATGCAAGGGCTCTCAGTGCCAGCTCAGTAGTCAGTGCTGTCTACTGTCACTTAGCAGCCGTGTTGTCGTAACTTAACCACACCACGTACACAACATCCCGTGATGCCAACACAAGCTCGGGCATATCATCCACTGTATCGACACAAGCTTCAGCAAATTAATGAGCAGCTAACTGTGATGATTCCCGCCGGACACCTGAGCAGCCACCGTACCGCCGGACAGGAGATCTGCTGTTCCACCATTTCTTCTGTTTTCTACCGTGGAACCAAACTGGTATCGAGAATGGTGGAATGTCCCAGGACAATATCTGTCATTGTTTTGTGTTGTTACTGAATTACATTGATAAATATACACATACATGTACATAAAGCAGCATATTTGTCCACAAACATGTTGATCAGAGGATTAAATACTGGACTGATCTCCCTTTAAGGGTCATTCAGAACAGATAAAAGATGTAGAGTTAAATATTTTAATCAATTGAAAACCCCAATTGTTTTATTCATTTTTACTATTATTATTATTTATCTACCTTTTAGCTCATTAACTTAAATTCTTTATTGTTTTTTATTATTTTGTTTAATTGTTTTAATTTTTTAAAATTATTTTCATTATTATTAAATACTAGACAAATCTCCCTTTAAGGCACATTTTGAACAGATAAAAAAAAATCTGCAATTAATTAAATAATGAATTATTTAAGTAAGTGCTGTCGCCTGCATGGACTGATAAAAAAAGTAAAACGTGGCGGTGGACAAGTGATGTAATCAGAGTAACTAATATCATCGTTAACAGCATCATAACATCTGAGTCACTTCTCTGTTAAAGTCCACAAAGAACACAAAACCTAAGAGTCATTAGGTTAGTTAGTCTAACGGTAACACTCACTAACGGTAACACTCACTAACGGTAACACTCACTAACGGTAACACTCACTACCGGTAACACTCACTAACGGTAACACTCACTCACTAACGGTAACACTCACTAACAGTAACACCACTAACGGTAACACTCACTCACTAACGGTAACACTCACTAACAGTAACACTCACTAACGGTAACACTCACTAACGGTAACACTCACTCACTAACGGTAACACTCACTCACTAACGGTAACACTCACTAACGGTAACACTCACTCACACCGGTAACACTCACTAACGGTAACACTCACTCACTAACGGTAACACTCACTAACAGTAACACCACTAACGGTAACACTCACCACAACGGTAACACTCACTAACAGTAACACTCACTAACGGTAACACTCACTAACGGTAACACTCACTCACTAACGGTAACACTCACTCACTAACGGTAACACTCACTAACGGTAACACTCACTCACTAACGGTAACACTCACTAACGGTAACACTCACTATAACGGTAACACTCACTCACTAACGGTAACACTCACTCACAACGGTAACACTCACTCACTAACGGTAACACTCACTAACGGTAAAACTCACTCAACGGTAACACTCACTCACTAACGGTAACACTCACTAACGGTAACACTCACTAATGGTAACATTCACTAACGGTAACACTCACTAACGGTAACACTCACTAACGGTAACACTCACTAACGGTAACACTCACTAACGGTAACACTCACTAACGGTAACACTCACTAACGGTAACACTCACTAAACCACACTAACGGTAACACTCACTAACGGTAACACTCACTCACTAACGGTAACACTCATTAACGGTAACACTCACTAACGGTAACACTCACTAACGGTAACACTCACTAACGGTAACATTCACTCACTAACGGTAACACTCACTAACGGTAACACTCACTCACTAACGGTAACACTCACTAACGGTAACATTCACTAATGTTAACACTCATTAACAGTAACATTCACTAACGGTAACACTCACTAACGGTAACACTCACTAATGGTAACATTCACTAACGGTAACACTCACTAACGGTAACACTCACTAACAGTAACATTCACTAATGGTAACACTCACTACCAGTAACACTCACTAACGGTAACACTACGGTAACACTCACTACCAGTAACACTCACTAACGGTAACATTCACTAACGTTAACATTCACTAACAGTAACATTCACTAACGCTAACATTCACTAACAACTTAACATTAACACTCATTAAGTAACATTCACTAACGTTAACATTCACTAACAGTGACATTCACTAACGCTAACATTCACTAACAGTAACATTCACTAACAGTAACATTCACTAACGTTAACATTCACTAACAGTAACATTCACTAACGCTAACATTCACTAACATTAACACTCATTAACAGTAACATTCACTAACGCTAACATTCACTAACAGTAACATTCACTAACGCTAACATTCACTAACGTTAACATTCACTAACAGTAACATTCACTAACGCTAACATTCACTAACATTAACACTCATTAGCAGTAACATTCACTAACATTAACACTCATTAACAGTAACATTGACTAACGCTAACATTCACTAACTCTAACATTCATCTTCATTAATGGTTCATGGAGGACTTTCAGTGACACCTGCAGGTCAGACAGAGTCACTGCAGAGTAACAACTTTTGTTTAAATTTCCATCTATTTTTAAATTTGTTTATTTTTGCATTCATTTCATTACATGTTTAAGTATTTTATATTTATTTTTAAATGTATTGATGCAATTATTTATTTATTTTTACATTTTTAAATGTATGTATTTATTTCTTCACTTAAACATACTTTCTCTTTACATTTCCCTTTAAGTTATTTAATTTTTGGCTTCTTCTTATTTTACATTTCTTTCCAGGTTTCTTTCTGCATTTCTGCGTCATTATGTAAATGAGGTGGATAAATACACAAAGTAGCAAATTAAAACAGAAATATCAATTAATAACACATTTGATCAATTAATTAATGTCACATTAATTTTTAATGTTTGTTATGTTTAATGACATATTTATTTTTGTTCATATTTATTTTTATTATTTTCAGAATTATTTCACATTAATTTTCTGTCAATCAGCTGAATACCAGACTAATGGATTAATGGACTAATTGATTAATGGACTAATGGCTTCAGCTGTACTGTATAAACTGTTGGGGAGTTTAATTTAAAACTAAAGATCATTTTCTAAATTCTTCACGTGTTTTGTGTAAAAATATTGATCTGTAAATTAACTACAACTGTCAGATGATGATTAAGTGTATAAAGTACAGTAAAAGTACAGTCCTCGAGTAAATGTACTCTGTTACATTCCACCACTGAGGTTTTATTACAGTAACATGAAGCTTCATCACTAGTTTACAACCAACTGGAGCTGGGACATATGATCATAGATTGATGAGTGATCAGAGATTGATCGGTGATTGATTAGTGATCAGAGATTGATCAGAAGAGGGTCTCACCATGGAGGAGGCAGTCTGTGCAGAGGAAGAACTTTTTCTTTGGACTGTGGTACGTGATGACTGAAACAACAACAGTGTTACAGTGAGTATTACTGCAGTTCTCTGAGTAAGACTGTAGTACTCTGAGTATTACTGCAAATCTGACTATTACTGCAGTACTCTAGGTACTACTGCAGGACGGTGTACTCTTACTGGATCATGTGGGCAGCGTAGGCCCTGGAGCAGCAGCTGCTGTAGGGACACAGCAGACAGCGGACGTGAGTCGGATAGTGGGCGGAGAAGTCGGAGGCGTTGGTTCCACACTCCAAACACACCAACCGGTCTCCGTCACATGAGAGACTCCTGTAGGACACCAGACCGGGACATGCCTTTCAGTACAGGTGCTACCCGTCAACCTATTTGAACTCTTATTATCTGGATCAGAGGGGTCAGACTCAGCTTCATCCCGGCCTCATCAGCATCAGGGTTCCCCTCAAAGGGCCGGACTATATAAATATATCTACTCTTGATCATACTACAAAACTGCCTCTGCATTTGGTTATTATCAGTTTCAGTAATGATTTATTTAATAACTGGCTCTGAAAGCAGAAGTCCAGGAAAAATAATTACAAGCAGAAATATTGTACAATTCATTTAAAAAATGAGTTCAGTAACAAAAACACCTGCTTGTTCATCAATATATCTGCAGCACGTAGACACAAAAATACTGTATGTGGACACACACACACATTTCTATGTTATTATAACATAAATCCATGAATTTATGAGATTCAGAAACCCTCATCATTACTCATCCATCAGAGATCAAAATAACTCTCTAGTGATTAATGAAGGTCTTTTTTTTTTTTTTACCATCACCAATATGATCAAACCCAGTTTATTCCATTAGCTTAGTTTAATTTTGTGGTGGGAGTTGAGAGGGGCAGAACTCTAGTCCAACAGATCAATGAGCTCTGATCTAACGTTCAGTCTGTGGCGTATAAACTGTTATATATAAACTTTGTGGTGGGAGTTGAGAGGGGCAGAACTCTAGTCCAACAGATCAATGAGCTCTGATCTAACGTTCAGTCTGGACACCGTACTTCTGAAAAGCAGCATAGAATTGTATAATATATTCTTTGCAAGCCCTCACAGGCCACATAAGATGAGGTGCCGGGTCGGATTTGGCCTGCGGGCCTTGAGTTTGACACATGATATACACTGATATTCTGGGTCTCACCTGCTGACGTGGACTCTGACTGTTATTCTGGGTCTCACCTGTTGACGTGGACTCTGACTGTTAATCTGGGTCTCACCTGCTGACTCTGCGGCTGGCCGGTCTCTTGGTTGGTGATCGGGGTGATTTGTGGAAGGGGGGCGTCCTCTGGATCGGAGACTTCTCCGTCTTGATGTTGATTGGCTGGATAAGGGAGGCGGGGCCCTGGAGCAGCCGGCTCCCAGCTAATGTCAGAGGTCTGATCTTTCCATAAGTTCTGATCGTCACCTGGAGACACACAGATCAATAATAAGAACAGGGTCAGGACTGGAGTCCAGACTATCGTGTCTTATGGGGTATGGGTTTAATGAGCTGACCTTTGACCCCGGTGGCAGTCCTTCCAGCTGAGTAGGTCGACGGAAGCTGCGATGGTTTTCCAGTTTGTGCTGCATCTTGTCCTTCAGGAAGACGAACTGAAGACGACACCTGTTACAGTGGAAAGCCTGGTTCACCTGAGACACAGAAGACAGATGGGGTGTTTGGGGTGCACTAAATGGGATTATCAGACTGGTGGGGACCCAGAGAACCCATTTACATTCACACATCTGGAGGTCAGAGGTCAAGTCTGGAGCCTCATTTAACCTCCTTCACTACCAGCTAGTCTGACCTGGTTGGTACTGATGGATCCATCAGGTTCTCTAGTTTCAGATGAGACCAGGATGTAGTAGTAGTAGTAGTAGTAATAGTAGTAGTCTGGCCTGGTTGGTACTGATGGATCCATCAGGTTCTCTAGTTTCAGATGAGACCAGGATGATGTAGTAGTAGTAGTAGTAGTAGTAGTAGTAGTAGTAGTAGTAGTAGTCTGACCTGGTTGGTACCGATGGATCCATCAGGTTCTCTAGTTTCAGATGAGACCAGGATGATGTAGTAGTAGTAGTAGTAGTAGTAGTAGTAGTAGTGCTGACCTGGTTGGTACCGATGGATCCATCAGGCTCTATAGTTTCAGATGAGACCAGGATCTTCTATAAAGCCCTAAAATTGAACCTACGAGAGCAGGCGTGGGCAAACTCCGGCCTGCGGGCCATATGCGGCCCATTAGGCTTTTTAATGCGGCCCGCTGAACTTTCTAGTAGAAACCTCATTCATTTTCTTTTTCCGTGCAGTGCCCGCGTTTCCCCAATAGATGGCGCTCTAACACGTTGACCTTTGTTGGAGTGTGCTGTGTAATTGCTGCATATACTCTCAACGTCACGTTTTTCCTTTGGCCTTTGAGTGGACCAGAGAAAAGAAAAGTGGACGTCAGTCGTCTTTGCCACAAAGCATGCTAACTATGCTAGCAAGCAGTCAACGGACGGCTACTGCTCCGAGGTTGGAGGCTAGTTCACAGACTCAGCAAAAGTCTTTTCACCGTCAAACTGCGATTCAAGAGTAAAGTACGGTAAGTTTTGTTTGCTGCCATTCAAATTAGCAAAGGCTAGCAAGCCTTTCCCCGAAGGCCAGTTTTTGAAAGAATGCGTGGCAGAGACAGCAGGTCTCTTTGAGAAACTCAGTTTATCACACAGGACAGTGATTCGCCGTGTGGACCTGACTGATGGAGATACAGCGAGTTAAACAAAAAGGCCTATTCACGAGCACGACTCGCTTCACGAGGCCACGTTTCCAGACCTCAGGAAGACGGAGCAGGAGATGCTGCCGTTGTTCGGCTCGACCTACGTCAGCAGACGTTCAGCGTCACGAACATCGGCGAAGCCGTCACAGATCCCAGGTACCGGACCAACGGCTCAGATCCTGAGAATCACCACAACTGAACGAAGCCCAGACTTTGATGCCCGGATAAAAAGGGAGCAGCACCACTGTTCCCTCTGAAACCGAACGGGAGTTTCTCTTAAATCCACCAGATCCCAGGCCAGGTTTGTCTTGTCTTTTCATTTGCATTATTGTCATTTCCTGTTTTATTTTGAAATCACTAACGTTCCCTCTCGTTTCAGATTCACTGCACTTCCTGCCCTCGTGTGTCTCCACGCCTCCGGTGACCCTCGTTCCGGCGTTTTCCTAGTGTCTGCCTGTTTTCTGACGTTGTCCCTGCCTCCTGTTTCTGGATCTGGATCTGGATCTGGTTGCCTGTGTTGACTGCTCTCCTGTGTACCGACCTGTGCCTGATTAAAGACCGATTCTCTTCTACCCCGCCTGATCGTCTGAGTCGTGCATCTGAGTCCAGTGTCCTGGCGTTTCTCTACTGTTTATGAAAATAATTTGTACAATAAGCCTTGCATATTCACGCTTTGCTACCTGTTAAAGGCCAAAACCTTTTAGGTAAAGGCTTTTACATGTCATTTATATTAGTTCACACAATCACTCCATCCATCTGCTCCTGGCCCGGCCCCTCGGTCAAAGAGCCCACTGTGGCCCACCCCCAGTCTAGATCCCCTGAAAGTCATGATCGCCCATGATCCTACGGGTCTCAGGGGGTTAATGTGCTCAATAATCTACTAATGATAAGCTAAAACATGAACTAATAGGCTCCATGCATACACATGTAACTGTTATAAAACCGTTATACTGTAATATTACTAATGACTAATAAATAGGACCTTATTCTGGGTTAATTTAAGAAAGTTAAAGCTATAGTAGCAGGAGTAGCACGGATGGGACACGCAGCTCAAACAGCCAATAGGAACGCTCTCTCTCTCACTGAAATGACCTGTGATTGGCTAAAATCTCCTGTCACGGGCTAATCCCAATACCAATGCCTGCCCCAACTTTAAGTCAAGTTTTGAATGCCGTACTTTTACTGGAGTATTTTCAGTGTGGTATTAGTACTTTTACTGAAGTAAAGGATGAATGAATGGCCTGTCAGCTAACATCACGTAACACGTCCATCCGTCAGGTGTGAGCGGTTACCTGGTGTCTCATCAGGTGCTGCTGGTAGCTGGCGGGGTTTCTGGTCACCTTCAGGCAGAAGAGACACATCAGGAAGCGAGAGTCTCTGTGGAAGCTGGCGAAATGCTGCACGACGTCCGAGTAGAAGGACGAGCGATACGAACACACCTGCAGATCACACCAGAGTTAACGAGGCCCGAGGACAAACAGGTGAATAGGGTCAGCGGTCGGACTCACCTGGCAGACGTACGGCATCTCTCCTGGTTTGTGGTTGGACTTCATGTGGTTCAAGAAGGCCGGCTCGTTCTCAAACGCCCACTCACAAATACGACACATACCTGAGAGAGACGCAAGACAAGATAACCAGACAGGTAAGCCTCACATAAAGGCCGGTGTATCTGCAGGTGTGTGACCAGGTGTGGTTCTTACAGGAGGAGAGGGCGGGGCCATGCACCTGCTCCTGGTGGCTCTGCAGCTGAGCTGGAGACGAGAACTGTCGGTAACAGAACTTACAGCACTTCCTCTCATCACCTGCTCCTCTTCCTCCAATCAGCTCGGAGTGGTGGAGCATGTGCTGCATCAACCTGCGCACACACACACACACACACACACACACACACACACACACACACACACACACACACACACACACACACGCACGCACGCACACACGCACGCACACACGCACGCACAGGTGTGTACATGTAGGTTGAGGTGTGTACAAGTGTTCAGGTGTGTAAATGTGTGTTCAGGTGTGTAAAGGTGTTCAGGTGCTCGGCGGTCCCACCTCAGGTTGTTCTCGGCCAGGTAAGTGCAGACCTGGCAGGAGAAGCTGGAGGTTTTGATCCCCAGTGGGAGTGGCTTCCTCAGACTCAGGTCACCCTCAAACGTCCCGTAGTAGAACTCCTCCACGCTCATCACCACCCTGGGGGGGTCGGAGGTCGGTGCCGCGGTCACGCTGTAAGCGGTGATGACGGAGGGGGCGTGGCCAGGAGCTGCTGTACCAGGTGACACACAGAAACTGTCATGGAAAGCAGTAACCATGGCAACACAAGACAGTCATACTGTACAAATGTAAATGTGTGATTTTTAGCCTGTGGAGTCTCCAGGGCCTTGATGGTCCACAGGTGAGAGTTTGGACCAGCTGACATCACGTACGCTTGATGATGACCCTCAGCACTTCCTGCACCCTTCACAATAAAAGTTCAGCAGCTCATAATGAATCCTGTAGCTAAACCCACAGATTTTGGATCATTGTTGCATAAATAAGTGGTTCTGAAGCATTAACCAGAGGATTCACGTCATCAGCTCCAGGTCAACGTCTACATGAAGCATTCTGGTGTCATAATGAAGTAACACAACAAAGATTAAAATCCCTCTGGAATGATCGGAGTTGTTCTCCTCCCGGTCCACCGGTCCATGCACCGATCTGACACCATCATTTATTAACCCAGAAGAACTTGTTTGACCAGAAATCAATTCTTCTGCTCCAACAGTCTCCTTCAGTGTGCTGTCACCACTGCCTGCTACTGTTAATTAATAATAACTACATGAATGCTTGTTTCTTTCTCCATCCATGGCTGGCCTCGGTAACAGCTGTCAGTTAGGCCTATTTATTGTGCCAATCCAGGAGGCAGCACCTGTAAGGCGCGAGGCGCAGAGGGACCTGGCACCCTGCTGTGGCCAGCATCGTGGCATCGTTTGTAGGACCTCCTGGACCGGGGACCATCTTCTCCATAGTAGGCAGGCAAGCAGGAGGTGTGTGTTGGTGATGAAGTTGCTGCTGCCGCTTTGGCAAACTCCAGCATTTCTGCCGCTACCTTCTAAGGTAAGTTCTTCATGGTGGGATCACTTGTTTTTTTGTATAGTTCCTTGTGCAGAAAGAAGCTGTTGACCACAGCAATGTCCATAAAATGGTAAAAGTAGTTTGGTGGTGCACACTGTAACAGCCAATCAAAGCATCAGATAGATCGGGGGTGGCAGTAGCTCAGTCCGTAAGGACTTGGGTTAGGATGTGGAGGACCCGGGTTCAAATCCCCCATGGACCAAGACCAACTGGTTGCTGGAGAGGTGCCAGTTTACCTCTTGGGCACTGCCGAGGTGCCCCTGAGCAAGGCACCAAACCCCCAACTGCTCTGAGCGCTTGTCAGGAGCAGCCCCCTCACTCTGACATCTCTCCATTGACGCATGTACTGTGTGAACTGTACTGTGTGAACAACAGAGTGTAAAACTGAATTTCCCCACTGTGGGACTAATAAAGGAATATCTTTCTTTCTTTCTTTCTTTAGATCCGTGCATCCCGTACTGTAACTGTACTCCAAAACAGGATCAGGAATGGTTGCGTTCTTGATTTTCCACACACCAGCAAATGGCCACTGAATGCATCCATCGATTTTACAGACAGAGGTCTGTTTTCTCGTATCCATCACATCACAGCTGTTTTGTCTGATTGTCCCACATCAACCAGTGTCACACCTGGACTACTCCACAAAGAGGGCTGGTGTAGGAACCAGTGATCTATAAAACAACACAACGCAGACGGACCCACCCTTCGAGTAATGTACAATTACCGTCCAAATTGTACTTAAATACAGTACTGGAGCTAATGTACTTTGTTACATCCCACCACTGAGTACCATTAGCAGTATCTGCTGTACTCGTACCGCTGCTGAACGGAGTGATTCTGGTGACTCCATTGGCTGAGTCAGAGGGAAGGGCGGGGGAACCTCCCAGCTTCAGGGAGTTGACTCCGCCCACCTGGGTCATCTGAAGGTTAACTGGAAAAAAAAAAAAAAAAAAAAAAGATTGATCAATAATCAGTAATCAATGAATCAACAAACGCTGATCAGATAGTGTATGTTAGGAGTGGGATGCGTCATCTGTCTCCTGTTTCCAAACTTTTCTGATTCAATATTGTGATTAATTGTGATTAGTAACTTATTTGTGTATTGTCTTTGTAGATCCAGTTCCCTTTGTTAACACTTTATTTTGAAAAGTGGCCGTAGTCCCAGGTGTCTACTTCCTCTAACTCCTCCAAGGTGGTCTCTAGCTCTCCGTCAGCTCCGTTCTCTTTATCCATCCATGGTCAGCTCCATCGGGGCCGTCTGAATGCATTTAACATAAATGTCAGTATATGGAGCTCTACAGTCGTAGCGTCGGCCCGTCGGACCACGGAGACGAGAGCGACGGCCGGCCGGACCGCACGTTACCGCCGTACGATGACGTTTCCCGTCCGTGACGGAGTTAGCGTGCAGCATTTAACATAAATGTCAGTATATGGCGCTCTACAGTCGTAGCATCGGCCCATTAATACTTTCTGAGGTTTGTTTTGGTTGACGGATGCTGAACGGGTATGATGATAAGCTGATTTTTTTCTCCACCTTCCGTGTATATAGATGGTGTGACTTACCGGGTCCAGGCGTGCTGGTGCGGATGGTCAGCTGCATGGCAGTGAGGGTGGAGCCAGGCTGGGTGGAGCCTCTTGAGGGGGCGGAGCCTGGTTTGGTCTGGACTGCCTGGCTCTGGGGAAGGACTGGGGATACGCCCACACTGGGCCGGACCAACTGACCCAACGACTGCGCTGTGGGGGACAGGAAACAGCAGCAATGAGTGACCAGATCAATAATCAGATCATATCGCTTACTGATTAATGTCTGATGGGGTTCAGGTATCCTACACTGGATCAGGGTGAGAGGCTGGACCGTCTGACCCGGCTGCAGGTTCAGCAGCAGAGGAGCACCCCGGTTCATCACCGTCTGCACCGGGAAACCCTGTACGGCGATCACATCAGAGACAGAAGCTCCATCAAGTAAAATATGAACACATGACTCAGCTGACACTGCTGAGCGTTAGGGGAGGAAAGCAACCTACTCTTATTCGTTATACATTTTTTTTTGCGACTTGAAATACATTTTTTCTTTTTCTTTTAATATTTTCATTAAAATCAAAGTTTTAACGCCAGAATCCATTTATCTGCTTCCTCTGAGTCTGTGTGGAGGTAGTAGGAAGTTAGCGCTTTTATTGTGGTAGTCTGAGTAACGTGACATCATATCTGTTCGGTATCCGTCAACCAGAACAAACCTCAGAAAGTATTAAAGGGTGGAGGGTGGGTGTGGATCTGACCTCCACCCTCCATGTTAAATCCAGCCTGGTAAACACTACACATCCAGTAAAGGAGGGAAACACTTTGGAAAAGCAGAGCTAGACATCACGGCTAAAGCTGCACGCTAACTCCGTCACGGACGGGAAACGTCATCGTACGGCGGTAACGTGCGGTCCGGCCGGCCGTCGCTCTCGTCTCCGTGGTCCGACGGGCCGACGCTACGACCGTAGAGCTCCATATACTGACATTTATGTTAAATGCATTCAGACGGCCCCGATGGAGCTGACCATGGATGGATAAAGAGAACGGAGCTGACGGAGAGCTAGAGACCACCTTGGAGGAGTTAGAGGAAGTAGACACCTGGGACTACGGCCGCTTTTCAAAATAAGGTGTTAACAAAGGGAACTGGATCTACAGAATCCATCTATGGAAATCAGACTGATGGATTATATTCAGCAGAGTATAAAACATTACATGACCCTGATAAATTAAAAAGAAAATCCCACTAATCTGTGAGGGAAACGTCTTTATTCTTTGTAAATGATAATATAATATATATAGTCTAGAGGTAAACAAGTTAAACATCACAATAAATCAGAACACTGGCTGAAAACTTAAAACCAGATGAACATGGAACCAGGAGATCGGGGTACGGTCCCAGCCGTAGTGCTACATGAGGTCAATAAGTCTGTATGAGCAGGTGTGTTTGTTTTCTATACCTGTGTGGTGAGGAGGATGGGCGAGGCGTGGCGTGTCCCGGGGGCTGCTGGGAGGAGGAACGTCCCACCTGCCGTCTGCGTCAGAATGAGGGGCGGGGCCTGAGGAATCAGAGACGGGGCTGCAGCAGGTGTGGAGGATACAGTGAGGTGGGACACGGAGGAGGAGGAGGTGATGATGGAGGGAGGAGGAGGAGGAGGAGGAGGAGGAGGAGGAGGAGGAGGAGGCCTCACAGAGGAGCAGACGACCTGAACAAGAGGTGAAGCTGAGGAGGAAAGAAAACAAAGACTGAGAACAACAGCCTCCCTGGTCATGATGTAGGATGGTGGTGAACACACTGTGATACCTGTCGGAGGTGTGACGGGTGGAGGAGTCCTGGGGGGCGGAGTCTCAGAGGCTGGAAGAGGAGATGGAGAATCCTCCACTGGAGAAACAGACAGGTGGTGTTATTCTTGTTTATAACAGACCGTTGCTACATACAACAGACCGTTGCTGCGTACAACAGACCGTTGCTGCGTACAACAGACCGTTGCTGCGTACAACAGACCGTTGCTGCGTACAACAGACCGTTGCTGCGTACAACAGACCGTTGCTGCGTACAACAGACCGTTGCTGCGTACAACAGACCGTTGCTGCGTATAACAGACCGTTGCTGCGTACAACAGACCGTTGCTGCGTACAACAGACCGTTGCTGCGTACAACAGACCGTTGCTGCGTACAACAGACCGTTGCTGCGTATAACAGACCGTTGCTGCGTACAACAGACCGTTGCTGCGTACAACAACCGTGCTGCGTATAACAGACCGTTGCTGCGACAACAGACCGTCTGCGTACAACAGACCGTGCTGCGACAACAGACCGTTGCTGCGTACAACAGACCGTTGCTGCGTACAACAGACCGTTGCTGCGTACAACAGACCGTTGCTGCGTACAACAGACCGTTGCTGCGTACAACAGACCGTTGCTGCGTACAACAGACCGTTGCTATGGGTGCGGCTCTGACGTCGGACTCTGGCTGACTGTTGTTGTCTCACATTATCTCCGTCTGGATGATTTTCACAATGACCAGCTTGTCTCTCACCTGGCTCACAGTAGCTGTCGAAGTCCATCTCGTCTTCCTCCACGCTGTCGTCCACCTGTTGCCATGGCTCTAGCTCCTCCTCGTCACACTCCATAAACAACTCTGTATCCATGTTTCTATGGAAACCACAAGAGACTGTCAGCATCACGACGACAAACAACCGATATCACCATGAAGTGAAAGTCAGTGGCTGGTTCCAGCAGCAGAGCTCCACTCCACCATGTAGGACTGGAAGAGATGACCAGACGCCAGTAAAACGTCCTCCTGAGACTCACCGAAGTACAACTACAGTACAACTACAGTACTACATTCTGTTGTCATATCCTACTGGAATAGCCTGTGTTGAACAAAAAAAATTATAAATATGCAAAAAAAACTTTAAATATTAACTTATTTCTGTATTAACTGTTTATCCCGGCTGCTTCCCAGAGGAGCAGAAAGTGAGCGATGGACATGAATGAAGTTATAAAAATCCAGATCACAGAGTCTGAGATCAGTCTGAACCTTTTTCACATCAAGGATCCAAGATGGAGTCCAGCAGAGTCCAGACCATGGATGTAGAAGAGGGTCCAGCAGAGTCCAGACCATGGATGTAGAAGAGGGTCCGGTAGAGTCCAGAACATGGATGTAGAAGAGGGTCCGGTAGAGACCAGACCATGGATGTAGAAGAGGGTCCGGTAGAGACCAGACCATGGATGTAGAAGAGGGTCCGGTAGAGACCAGACCATGGATGTAGAAGAGGGTCCGGTAGAGTCCAGACCATGGATGTAGAAGAGGGTCCGGTAGAGACCAGACCATGGATGTAGAAGAGGGTCCGGTAGAGACCAGACCATGGATGTAGAAGAGGGTCCGGTAGAGTCCAGACCATGGATGTAGAAGAGGGTCCGGTAGAGTCCAGAACATGGATGTAGAAGAGGGTCCGGTAGAGACCAGACCATGGATGTAGAAGAGGGTCCGGTAGAGACCAGACCATGGATGTAGAAGAGGGTCCGGTAGAGTACCAGCCACCATGGATGTAGAAGAGGGTCCGGTAGAGTCCAGAACATGGATGTAGAAGAGGGTCCGGTAGAGACCAGACCATGGATGTAGAAGAGGGTCCGGTAGAGTCCAGACCATGGATGTAGAAGAGGGTCCGGAGAGACCAGACCATGGATGTAGAAGAGGGTCCGGTAGAGACCAGACCATGGATGTAGAAGAGGGTCCGGTAGAGACCAGACCATGGATGTAGAAGAGGGTCCAGTAGAGTTAATCCATCCACCACGGTACAGGCTGACAGCAGACAGCCCATGGGTGGATTATTAGATAATAACAGTGATTGATTACAGCCAATAGATCATTATTCCAGCCTCATCCAGCTAGCAGGAGGCTGGTAGAACCAGAGATGTGATATGAGCTGCAGGGCGGAGCAGTCTGAGGGTCTGATGATCAATATGGAGAAAAATAAGTCTGGACTCAGCTGGTGGGGAGTTTTACTACTTTCAGGACGTCAGGATTTAAATGAGGATATTTTAGTGTTCCTGTTGGGAAGTTGATTTATATCCTCTGATTAAATCAGTAGGACACTGAAATATCCTCATTTCAGTCCAAAATGGCGGCAGAGCTACCGGAGCGCCGTCTAGCGGCTATTGTAAAAAAAAAAAAAAGCAGCAGTTTCATCTCTTTGCTTCTAGACTTTCTGCGGCAAAACTTCTCTGACCTCCACCTGTCATGATCATCATCATCATCATCGTCATGATCATCATCATCATCATCATGATCATCGTTATCATCATCATCGTCATGATCATCATCATCATCATCGTCATGATCATCATCATCATCATCGTCATGATCATCATCTTATCATCATCATCATATCATCATCGTCATGATCATCATCATCATATCATCATCGTCATGATCATCGTTATCATCATCGTCATGATCATCATCATCATCGTCATGATCATCTCTCATCATCTCATATCATCATCATCATCGTCATGATCATCATCATCATGATCATCATCGTCATGATCATCGTTATCATCATCATCGTCATGATCATCATCATCATCATTGTCATGATCATCATCATCATCATTGTCATGATCATCATCGTCATGATCATCATCATCATCATCGTCATGATCATCATCATCATCGTCATGATCATCGTTATCATCATCATCGTCATGATCATCATCATCATCTATTCTCCTATATTCTTATATCTCTCTATATCTTATCTCTCTATATATCTCTCTATCATCTTTATCATCTCTCATATCATCATCTCATCTTTCTATCATCATCATCATCATTTCATATCATCATCTCATATCATCATCATCATCATATCATCATCATCATCTCATATCATCATCATCGTTATTATCATCATCATCGTCATGATCATCATCGTCATCATCATCGTTACCATCATCATCGTTATCATCATCATCGTCATGATCATCATCATCATCACATCTTCATCGTCATCATCAAACAGCACAAAACTGCAGCTGGAACAGTATTAAATTTACACGAGCTTAGTCAACAAAACAATCTGACCTCAATGTCCCTTTAGTGGCTTCTGTTCTGGAGCTTTTGATTATATCACATGATCTTCATTTTAAGATGAATTGGACATGTTCCACTTCTACAGTGTACACATCGTGGAGGAAGACCAGGCTCCACCTGACAGTACTGATATATATACTGATATAATACCAAGAAGTCCAGAAGCACAGAGACAACACCCTGGAGGGGATGATGCAGCCGCCATTTTGGACTAAAAGCACTTCTTACATTTATAATATCTCATTTTTCAACACAGGCTATTCCAGTAGGATATGACAACAGAATATAGTACTGTAGTTGTACTGTAGTTATACTTCAGTGAGTCTCTGGAGGACCTAGATGGTGGAGTGGAGCTCTGCTGCTGGAACCAGCCACTGACTTTCACTGTATACGGTCAGTGCAATACTCAGATCACCTTTACTGCAGTAACCACACTGTAGAAATACTGTTGGAAGTAAAAGTCCCACAATCAAAATTTTATTTAAAAGTATTAGCATGAAAACATACTTACAAGTACCAAAACATAAAGTACTCATTGTGAAGAATAATCCATATTATATTATAATGATTGATGGATTAATTTGTCCATCACTCTAACGAGCTCTTAGTTTAATCTATAATAATATATAATTTATTATTATATACTGCTGCTAGTTTAATCTATAATAATATATAATTTATTATTATATACTGCTGCTAGTTTAATCTATAATAATATATAATTTATTATTATATACTGCTGCTAGTTTAATCTATAATAATACATCATCATTTATTGGTTGATTAGATTCTGTTTTAAGAATCTGAAAAGTTATTTGAAGTATTGCAGTAAAAAGTACAACATTTCCCTCTGAGATGTAGTGGAGTAGAAGTAGAATTGTAGTACTACTACTGTAAATGTACTACAATATACACTGTGGTTAACCGTTGTTTTTATATGTGGATGTGTATCTTTGTCTTGGTGTTCAGGTGCATCACTTCTAGTATTGTTTTTTATGAATTAAACTAAATCAAACTAAATGAATGGCAGCTTGTACTGTGAGACACCGCGGCGGTCCGCGGGTCCGCGGGTCCGCGGGGCCGCGCTGCGGCCGCAGGGGGCGCTCTGCTCCGCCTCCACTGCCGGGCTTTGTGTTCCTTTCCCCGCGGGAGGAGCGTTCATGTCCCGGCAGCAGGGAATTTTCGGGCCGGGCGGGTACAGAAACATTGGAGGGTCCGGTTAAACCATTCAGACTCGGACCCGGGTAACTGCGACCACACAACCGGGCTGACAGCGCGGCTCAGCCCGCTGCCGCGCGCACCGTCGGCCGCGTTGCGTTTAGAAACTACAGTGTGTCTGCACCGCCCCGCCGGCAGCACCGAGCTAGAACACCGAGCGCTCCCTACATGTACCCTTCGCTCCAGCGGACCGGACCTGCGTGTTAACCCGGGCTGGACCGGACCGAGCCGAGCCGTGCTGAGCTTACCTGCCCCTGGAGCTGCAGAGCACGGACTGGTTCGCACGGTTCTTCTTCAGGCGCGCTCCGGTTCAGGACTTGGAGGCGGGACTTCCGCCTTCTTTCGGTGTCAGAGCCGCGGATAGGCTCACAACGGCTCGACGTCACTTCCTGCTCAGACAGCGCTGCCTCTGATTGGTCGGTGGGAGTTCCCTCCAGCTGCAGAGAGCTGCGGGTTTTCAGGCTGCAGGGTCAAACGGGTCCGCAGCGGCCGGCGGGAATCCGGTAAACCGGACAGACCACAACAACAACAACAGCACAACTAACAAACACAACGACAAAACAACACGGAGACAGAGAGGCGCCAAAAAAAACACCACAGTCTCGCGACAGGACGCCATTTTGTTTTTGTTGTTTTGTGGTGGGGAGGAGCTACAGAGTGACGTCAGGAGCGAGGCTGAAAAAAAAAATCCTCAAATATTGTTAAAAAACAGGAAACAGGAAAATTTACAGGATGAAGAACTGCAGTGATTTGTGTTTTTATACAGCTACTGATTAACATATTAGTTATCTAATTAATCTTCAGTTCAGTACAGAAATGATGAAACATTCACTTCAAACTATGTAATCAGTGCAGGAATGTAACTAAGAGTATTTACTTAAGCACACTGTACTTCACTACAAATTCAAGGTACTTGTACTTTACTTGAGTATTTCCATATCCTGCTACTTTCTAATATACATTTTATTTATTTAGAATAAATAAAAATTATAAAATAAATTATTTATTAAATAAATAAATTTTAAGGTACTTCTACTCTCCTACATCTCAGAGGGAAATGTACTTTTTACTGCACTACTTTTATTTAATAACTTTGTTTACTTTTCAGATTCAGATTATTAAAACAAAATCGAATCAACTAATAAAGGCTGATGTATTATTATAGATAAAACTAGCAGTCATATTTTAAAATAAATTATGTATTATTAGAAATTAAACTAGCAGCAGTATATTAAGTCATTAGCATCAATAATTATAATAATATTATTTATTATTTTGCATAATTACTATTTCTAAAAAAGTTTATCTTTCAAAGTAAACTTAAGTATAGTTCAAGTATAATCCATCATATGTTTCATGTAAGAAGTATACTAATATCAGTCTCCCAGTATTATACTTGTAGGTGTACTACTTAAATACTTCCTGAGAATAAATTGGTCCACTTTTTGATTTACAAAAGTGTACTTTAAATGTAAGACGTTGATTACACACCCAAGTTGTATTTTGTACTGCAACCATAATATGAACTACATATTGTATACTAAAGGTGAACTTATAGGTATGCTCAGAGTTGTACATTTGTAGCCCACTTTTTAGTTTATGAAAGTACACTTTGAAATATACTCTCAGTAAACTACTAGTATCATAGTTTTAAACAGCAAGTACACTTGTTAGTTTTCTTTAAGTGAATTTATAGCACTTAGCCAAATGTAGTTGTACTTTTCTGTATACTTTTCAGTGTAAGCCAATGTACCATACTTTTCGCACTATAAGGCGCACTATCAATGAACGTGTCTGTTTTCATACATAAGGCGCTCTCGTCATTATCCGAGTCATATTCCGGCCGCTCAGAGGTCCCCACAACATCTGATGCTGATACCTTGGCCCGGAAATCCACGATCCAGATCAGTCGCAGATCAATAGGGACGGAGAGTTGTGGAAAAAGCCACTCGGTCTCTTAACATAAATCTCTGACAATCCATCCAGCGGTGCGGCTTCGTAGCTACCAAAGTCGTAATAAAACGTTGTGACAGATATTTGACGCCCTGTAGCACATTAAATTGGTTCGAGGTCAGTCAGCACAACCAGAACTGATACAGAAGGCAAAAAATGAAAGGATTGTAAGTGCGCCTTATAGTGCGAAAAATACAGTACGTTTGAACATCTTCTTCTAGATCTGGGCACAAAAGGGATGAATTGCAAGTCTCATCTGACTGGTTCTGATACCACATGGTACTGGGTTGTTTTAATATCGAGTAGTGATACGATTGAACTGTGAGTGAGTGAGCAAGGTTGGACAGAACAAATTACTGTACTGACGTCCTTCTGGTGGGCCAGCGTGGGAAAGACGCCTCAACGCTGGTAGAAACACAGACAGCTTTTGTTTTTAGCTCTGGTTTCAGCTGAACAGCCAATCAGAGCGATTTCTCTCACCAACGAGCTCCGCCGCTCAATCAGCCAAGAAAACACTTTCTGAGCTGCTTTTGTTAAAAGTTAAAATACAGAAAGTTAAAATACAGATAAAAATAATAGGCTAATATTAGCGATACTACTACTACTGCTGATACTAATACTACTACTGCTGACACTAATACTACCACTACTGATACTAATACTACTAGTACTACTGCTACTGTTAATAACTTTAAAGTAAATCTGCTGATCGTTCTTTAGTGTGAAACTTTTTTAAGCTGCCGTTTTGTTATAAGAGAGAGTGAATGAAAAGTAATATAAAATAAAACTATTATTAATAGTACTACTACTAGTAGTTATGTTAAAGTAGATGAGTAGTTCCTGGAGAGTCGACATGTTGTAGATCCAGTGATCCTTCCTGTCGTTGAGCTCTCTAACTGATCCCAGAACAGCACTGTGTTGGATAATCTGCTCTAATCTCAGTTAATCTGTCCCCTCCCCCTCCTCGGGTCCTGGTCTCTCCTCCAGGTCCTGGTCTCACCTCTGTCTGTTCTGACCTGCAGGGATGAGAGCTGCAGCTCCAGGGGGATTCCTGGTGCTGCCGTGGCCCGGCAGCGGCTCGGATCCGGACCTGGAGCCGGAACCGGTGGAGGAGGGCCAGGGGGGGCTGCTGCTGAGATGTGGCGCTCTGCTGGGACTCACTCTGATCTGTAAGATTCATCTTCTGATTCATGATCAATAACTTTATTGATAATCAATAACATCATTGCCAAGAACTGTTTCTATTTCTACTTCAACATGTTCATATTCAGATTCATGTGGTACATTCATTATTTTCTGTATCAGGACGTCAGGAGTGTTAGACTTGTACATTTAGATGAAAACAGTCAGCAGATAAAACAGAGTGCGTTCATGTTTGTGACCCTCCCATCCACCCCGACCTGTCCATGTACTCCGATCAATACAGTAACCCTATTACTACTATTTCATGAACTGATGAGCGACTGAGCTGCTGAATGACATCATAATGCGCGAGGCAAACACGTGCAGGAAGAAAGACGTTCTTACTAAAGTCTATTAGTGTGTCATTTGAACGAGTCTGTACTGAACACAAAGTAAATGCCTCAGTGTAAATACGCTGCGCTCACAGCTGGTAGAATAAAAAGAGAGGAACACGGCTGATGGAGGGGTCCAATAAACACAGGTTACTTATTATAACAACAAAGGTGTGTGTCGGTGTGTGTGCAGGTGTGGCGGTACTGAGGAAATGGATTGCAGGTGGAGTGTGTCGCTGTTCAGCTCGTCTGGATGGAAAGACGGTTCTGATCACCGGAGCCAACACCGGCATCGGCAAAGAAACCAGCAGAGACCTGGCACGCCGAGGTCGTCTTCTATGTTTTACTCACGTTGTGGGGACACAAATGTTAACACTGACATTATGGGGACATACTGCACAGTACCTGTTTATACTGATATTATGGGGACATACTGCACAGTACCTGTTTATACTGATATTATGGTGACATACTGCACAGTACCTGTTTATACTGATATTATGGGGACATACTGCACAGTACCTGTTTATACTGATATTATGGGGACATACTGCACAGTACCTGTTTATACTGATATTATGGTGACATACTGCACAGTACCTGTTTATACTGATATTATGGTGACTACTGAGTACCTTTTTATACTGATATTATGGTGACATACTGCACAGTACCTGTTTATACTGATATTATGGGGACATACTGCACAGTACCTGTTTATACTGATATTATGGGGACATACTGCACAGTACCTGTTTATACTGATATTATGGGGACATACTGCACAGTACCTGTTTATACTGACATTATGGGGACATACTGCACAGTACCTGTTTATACTGATATTGTGGGGACATTCATGTTTAAAGTGACAGTGTGGGGACTCAATAAATGTCCCTACAGTGCACAGCATTCATTGGGTGGGTGTGTTTTGGTATGGGTAAGTTTAAGATTAGCCTCTATGGCAGTAACTTCCTGTTAGTGTCAAAAAGTAAAGTACACTTTTTTATATTAACTGCAGAAACAGTATTGTGAAATGACTATAAACAGTAGTACATATACTACTAGTGTCACATTATGACTAATTGAAATCAAAACTATATTGTTTGATTCATTAGTTGATGCTTTTGTTTACTGAGCAACTACAGAACATCATCAGTTTCTATCGTTACCCCTGAACTTCACTCAAAAATGTGCTGATTCAAGCTCACATTCTTCATTTACTCACAGCAGCATGATGACATAAGCAGAGGTCAGAGGTCAGCTGAAAGCACCTGAGCCGCTTACAAGGATTAATACTTCCTGTGTGTGTGTTGAATCAAACGCACCCTGTCACCATGCAGCGTATTTGATTGGTTACAGGGCCCCAGTGGTGATGGGAGTGTTTGATTGGTTGCAGGAGCCCGGGTGGTGATGGGAGTGTTTGATTGGTTGCAGGAGCCCGGGTGGTGATGGGAGTGTTTGATTGGTTACAGGGCCCCAGTGCTGATGGGAGTGTTTGATTGGTTGCAGGAGCCCGGGTGGTGATGGGAGTGTTTGATTGGTTGCAGGAGCCCGGGTGTGATGGGAGTGTTTGATTGGTTGCAGGAGCCCGGGTGGTGATGGGAGTGTTTGATTGGTTGCAGGAGCCCGGGTGGTGATGGGAGTGTTTGATTGGTTGCAGGAGCCCGGGTGGTGATGGGAGTGTTTGATTGGTTGCAGGAGCCCGGGTGGTGATGGGAGTGTTTGATTGGTTACAGGAGCCGGGGTGGTGATGGGAGTGTTTGATTGGTTGCAGGAGCCCGGGTGGTGATGGGAGTGTTTGATTGGTTGCAGGAGCCCGGGTGGTGATGGGAGTGTTTGATTGGTTACAGGAGCCCGGGTGGTGATGGGAGTGTTTGATTGGTTACAGGGGCCCCAGTGCTGATGGGAGTGTTTGATTGGTTGCAGGAGCCCGGGTGGTGATGGGAGTGTTTGATTGGTTGCAGGAGGCCCCAGTGCTGATGGGAGTGTTTGATTGGTTACAGGAGCCCGGGTGGTGATGGGAGTGTTTGATTGGTTACAGGGGCCCCAGTGCTTGGGGGTGTTTGATTGGTTGCAGGAGCCCGGGTGGTGATGGGAGTGTTTGATTGGTTGCAGGAGCCCGGGTGGTGATGGGAGTGTTTGATTGGTTACAGGAGCCCGGGTGGTGATGGGAGTGTTTGATTGGTTACAGGAGCCCGGGTGGTGATGGGAGTGTTTGATTGGTTGCAGGAGCCCGGGTGGTGATGGGAGTGTTTGATTGGTTGCAGGAGCCCGGGTGGTGATGGGAGTGTTTGATTGGTTACAGGAGCCCCAGTGGTGATGGGAGTGTTTGATTGGTTGCAGGAGCCCGGGTGGTGATGGGAGTGTTTGATTGGTTGCAGGAGCCCGGGTGGTGATGGGAGTGTTTGATTGGTTGCAGGAGCCCGGGTGGTGATGGGAGTGTTTGATTGGTTACAGGGGCCCCAGTGCTGATGGGAGTGTTTGATTGGTTACAGGAGCCCGGGTGGTGATGGGAGTGTTTGATTGGTTGCAGGAGCCCGGGTGGTGATGGCGTGCAGGGACCTGACCCGAGCAGAGCGTGCGGCGGAGGAGATCCGTCAGTCGTCAGGAAATGGTAACGTGGTGATCAGACACCTGGACCTCGCCTCTGTTTACTCCATCAGACAGTTTGCTAAAGACTTCCTGGACAGTGAAGACAGACTGGACATCCTCATCAACAACGCAGGTGAGCCCATCTGCCTGTATCTACACCTGCCTGTCTCTCTCTCTACCCATCTCTCTCTCTACCCATCTCTCTCTCTCTATCTGTATCTCTCTACCCGTCTCTCTCTCTACCCGTCTCTCTCTCTACCCATCTCTCTCTCTCTATCTGTATCTCTCTACCCATCTTTCTCTCTACCTGTCTCTCCCTACCTGCCTCTCTCTCTACCCGTCTCTCTCTCTCTCTATCCATCTCTCTCTACCCATCTCTCTCTCTACCTGTCTGCCTGCAGGAGTGATGATGTGTCCAAGATGGCTGACGGAAGATGGTTTTGAGACTCAGTTGGCTGTCAATCATCTGGGTCACTTCCTGCTCACCATTCTTTTGCTGCCAAAGCTGAAGAGCTCCGCCCCCAGCCGTGTGGTCACTGTGTCGTCCATCGCCCACTGGGGGGGTATGTCCTCTGACCCCTGATGTTTGTCTGTGACGAAGAAATTATATTGATGAGAGGTGAAAGCTAGCAGAGAGCTGCAGGAATGAGTCCCAAAACCTGTAGATAAGTCAGCATGATGTCACTTCATGTTCCTTCGTTTGGAGGTCAACAGCTTTTTAGTTAGAAGTCTGAAATAAGGTCTGTGGTTAACAGAAGCTCACAGATTTTAACATTTTAATATGACATAAAATCCCTCTGGTGAATGTTGAAGCCTTTCTGTGCCTTAAAAAGTCGGCTGCTGACAAGCGTCCTCCTTTACAGCCTCATAGTGTTCACGCTCATGTGACCATGGTGCAGTTTGTTTATATCCTCACGTTAGCTTTTACTGCTGCTGGTTTCTTCACACTTCATAAATCATAAAGCCTCTGTACTTGTTATTAATGATGTTTCAGAGGTTTGTTTTGATTCTGTATTTATGTTTTTCTTCAGGTCGTATCAACTTTGACGACTTGTTCTTCAGCAGAAGGACGTATAATTCTCTGGAAAGTTACAGACAGAGCAAACTGGCCAACGTCCTGTTTTCTAGAGAACTCGCCCGGCGACTCGGAGGTCCCCGCAAACACCACACACACTCGGAGGTCCCCGCAAACACCACACACACTCGGAGGTCCCCGCAAACACCACACACACTCGGAGGTCCCCGCAAACACCACACACACTCGGAGGTCCCCGCAAACACCACACACACTCGGAGGTCCCCGCAAACACCACACACACTCGGAGGTCCCCGCAAACACCACACACACCTCAAGCCCCCAAACACCACACACACTCGGAGGTCCCCGCAAACACCACACACACTCAGAGGTCCCCGCAAACACCACACACACTCGGAGGTCCCCGCAAACACCACACACACACTCGGAGGTCCCCGCAAACACCACACACACTCGGAGGTCCCCCACGTACCTCATCTGCTCAATTATTTCAACTGGACAATTATTTATTGATATGCTGGACATATTTTGGCTTTACTTTCTATTATGTATATATTATTTTATTTTATTTGTATTAATACTGTTTTAAAATCTATGCTTCGTGTTTTTGCACTATCTACTTTGCTGCTGTAATGTGTGAATTTCTCCACTGTGGGACCAATAAAGGAATATCTTATCTTATCTTAAGTACTAGGCAGCAGTAAGACTCAATGAATGGACTGACAGCAGCCTGTTGTTTGTACCTCCTCATACTGACCTCAGTGTCTGTCTTCAGGCTCTGGGGTGTCATCGTTCTGTCTACACCCGGGTGTGATCCGAACCGAACTGGGTCGTCACGTTCAGGGCTGGTTCCCCCTGCTGGGGGTGCTGCTGAGCCTTCCCTCCCTGCTGCTCATGAAGACTCCCCGTCAGGGCTGTCAGACCACCGTGTACTGCGCGGTGACGCCGGGTCTGGAGGGCCAATCTGGACGATACTTCAGGTAGGGTGGTTAATCTGGAGTTCAGTTTAGCTCAGCCCTCTGATACCGGTCACAGTTCTTGTGTAATCACAGTTCAAGTCATCAGAGTGAGTAATGGGTATCACTCTGTAACACAGTGACATCACCGCACTGACTTTTCAACGGTTCTCCAAAATACAGATCTTAGAACAATACTACCTCCCACAGTGTACACAATTTATACATTAAAACATTGACAAACTCGTCCTCTCTTGTGCAATATCACATTTTATGTGTCAGTACTTGATGTTTTTGAATTTTCTCTCAAAATAACAGGAGAGGCAATCCACGTTGTAGCAGACACTTTAAGCCCTGTCTCAGGAAGGGCGGATCAATGCCGTGGTATCAATGCTTCAATACTCACAAGCTGCTCATTTGATTTTGATTCCTTTTTAAAAATATCAATAATAAAATTATGTAAAACGTGGCTGGCTACATCAATGCGAAACGTTTTCAGTGTAATGTCTGAGCTGGCTCGAGTCACATGACTGTGGAAACCTCTGTGAGATCACGATCGAGTGTGAAGCCGCGAACAGTCGCAGCCTCCTCATGAAGCGTGTGACGAGTCTTCGGCAGGTTGACGGACAGAACGGCAGAAAGGACACGTGGTGTGGTGCTACTTTCCCCATCTAGATCAAATTAGGTAAGA
>CAMQGK010000074.1:255000-300000 GCA_947000775.1 Pterois miles | reverse complement strand
ATATTAGAATTATTAACATTATTACTAACACAATAACATTATTCACATTATCACTATTATATTAAAATTATTAACATTATTACTAACACATTAACATTACTCACATTATCACTATTATATTAAAATTATTAACATTATTACTAACACAATAACATATTCACATTATCACTAATGTATTAAAATTATTAACATTATTACTAACACATTAACATTATTAACATTATCACTATTATATTAAAATTATTAACATTATCACTATTATATTAAAATTATTAACATTATCACTATTATATTAAAATTATTAACATTATCACTATTATATTAAAATTATTAACATTATCACTATTATATTAAAATTATTAACATTATCACTATTATATTAAAATTATTAACATTATTACTAACACATTAACATTATTCACATTATCACTATTATATTAAAATTATTAACATTATTACTAACACAATAACATTATTAACATTATCACTATTATATTAAAATTATTAACATTATTACTAACACAATAACATTATTCACATTATCACTAATGTATTAAAATTATTAACATTATTACTAACACATTAACATTATTAACATTATCACTATTATATTAAAATTATTAACATTATTACTAACACATTAACATTATTAACATTATCACTATTAGATTAAAATTATTAACATTATTACTAACACATTAACATTATTAACATTATCACCATTATATTAAAATTATTAACAGTATTACTAACACAATAACATTATTTCTAATACATTAAGATTATTAGCATTATCACTATTATATTAATGTTATTAACACTACTACTAACACATTAATATTATTACTAATACATTAAAATTATTAACTATTAATGTATATTAATTTATTTGTAGATTTCATTTGTAAATCTTTTTATAATTCTTATTTTCATTGGCCATTAAAGAGTCAAATAATGAATTACTTGCTGCAATTTAACAATCTAACCCTAACCCCATTTATTCATAGATTAATACACACATTTATACATTATAGAATCTGTTTTAACTTTCTGTCTCATCTCATGGTTTGGAAACGTGTCCCTAAAAAACAAAAACAGCTTAAATCAAATTGTTAAATGGTCGATCAAGCTGATCGGAGGGTCTCAGCTCCATCCAGAAGCCCTGTATGCCAACCAGCTACAGAGGACAGCTGAGTCTATTATAAGAGACGACTCCCAGCCTCCTAACGGTGAATCTAAGCTGCTCCCATCAGGTCCGAGGATCCTGGTACTAAAGCAGCTTCATACCAGCAGCCGTCAGTACTGGAAACAAGTAAGAAACTGCAATTTAATTTATGTATTTATTTCTTTCGCTGTTTCGCTTATCTTGTCTTAAACAATGGCACTTTCTGGCTTGGTTTTGACATATTTTTTATGGCTTTTATGGCTTTTTATCCACTGATGTTTTAACTTATCTTGTTCTTTTTCTTTTTATCAATACGGCCGTTCTTCCTGCCCTTTTTAGCCGAAGCATTGTTGTCACTTTGTCTTGTATTGTGTTGTGTTGTTTTTGTGTTCACAATTACGAGGATCACTCACTGTAAACCAAATTTACCTACGGTACAAATAAATATTCTGATCTGATCTGATTTATAAACAAATTTATAATGCCTATTTTTATTGTACAATTACTTATTAGTCCTTTGTAGAGTCAAGCACTGAATATGAAATGAAAATCATTACTTGTCATTTGTTACATCATTCAATTATTAAATTGAAATATTGTAAACAGGAATTTAACATTTACATTTTAGAAAATTTCAGTGAGAAAAAAAGAAATTCGTCCAGATATGTATATGTGGTGCTGGTATTGGTACTGGTTCTAATATTGGTGCCTGTACTGGGAGCCCATTTTGATTGGTGCTGTACTGGATATTTCTGTAGTATGAAGTTGTAGAGAGATGATTTTTGCTTTCGTTCGGCTGTCTATATTGTCTTGTATTGTGTTTTTATTATTATTATTATTACATTAGAAATGTCTTGTGCGTAAATGAAATAAATTGTATTTGACTTTGACTTTTGAGGAAGAAAATGTATTTGCATCCTTATCAGTGACACAAAAATAAAACTGTACAGTAAATAAAAAATGAACATTGAATAAGTTAATAAGGAGAATCACAAAAAGGGAAGTGAGCTGATAGAAAATATGTTGTGTTTCAGATGAAATCACCTGAGTCATGACTGGATACACTGAGTCTGCGATGACATCATCCATGACATCATATCTGTAAGCAGGAAAAAGACGCTGAGTCATGAACTGAAGATGAAAACGTTCCAGTAAGTTGAACTTGTGCTGACATAAAGACGGTTTTCACTTCTTCAATGTGCCGATGATGATGTGTATTTTTAATAAATCAGAATATAACGGTTGGTTTTGGGATTTATTAGGTGAGAAGAACTGACTGTCTCATATCGTCTCACAGCATCAGTGCCTAAAATATTCTAAGGTTTTCAAAAAAAACACTTTTTTTGGCAAACAATAATTACAAAATATGAATTAAGCAATTATGCTATGAGGTTAACGATATGAAACTTCAACAGTAAAATACTGCAGTACTCAACTCAAGTACTAGTGTAGAAATACTCTGTTACAAGTAAAAGTTTCTTCAGTAAAAGTACAAAAATATCAGCATCAAAATATACTTAAAGTACCGAAAGTAAAAGTACTCATTATGCAGGGCGGCAGTAGCTCAGGCTGTAGGGACTTTGTTTGGGGATCAGAGGGTCACCTTGTAAAGTCCCCATATGGACCAAATACTGAGTGTGAACCGGTAGCCGAAGCACTTGAGCAAGGCACCAAACCCCCAACTGCTCTGACATGTAAATACAGTATGTCCTGTGCATGTATGTATTTCAGGTCTGTGTTTACTGTGTAAAAATAACAACAAAATTTCCACTCAGAGATCAATAAAGTGTGTCTTCTTCCTCCA
This sequence comes from Pterois miles, assembly GCA_947000775.1. Classification (NCBI taxonomy): domain Eukaryota; kingdom Metazoa; phylum Chordata; class Actinopteri; order Perciformes; family Scorpaenidae; genus Pterois; species Pterois miles. The sequence continues at coordinate 297,031 of CAMQGK010000074.1, read as the reverse complement.
TAACATATTAGATTACTCTAATGATTGAGGCATTAATGTGTTCATTAATTTAATGCTGCAGCTGGTGAGGATGGAGCTACTTTAATGATGAGAAACAACTGCGCCTGGATCAGTTTTGTGGCCCTGCAGGACTCATCATCAGCTGTTGTTGTTGTTGTTGTTGTTGTTGTTGTGTTTTTGAGTGTGTTGTGCCTTTAATGAAGCGTGTCAGTAGATAATCTGCAGATCAGCCTCCACCTCGCAGTCTGACCCAGTTTGTTGATCTGAGCTCAGAGTGAAACTGACTCCAGATCAGATCCGCCTGTAAACATCTGCCAACATCCAGACCACTCTGAACCGGATTACACTGATCCAGATGTGAGCCGAGGATCACAGACCGGATCTGGACTGACCCACAATATAAAGCCTCATTGTCTGTTAGTTCTTTGTGTTTGATTGTTGACTTGTTGGTATTTTACAGTTAAAATTATCTCGAGCTGTGAATGTTGCTCAGTGAGATTCATGATATATATGAATATGTACATTCAGTATATATACACACACACATACTATTAAACAGATATTATATACACACATTATCTGATGGGCAAACAGAGTAGCAGAGTTGAGCTAAGTATTGTACTAAAGTACAATTTTGAGGTACTCATTACTTTATACTGTACTTGTATTGTAATAGTGTAGTTTACTCTTCTACATTTATCTGACTGATTACACAGCTACTTCCTAATGAAATCAATACTTGGACACAAAAACAGTCCACCAGAGTCCGACATCAGACCCATATCCATAGCAACGGTCTGTAATAAAGAAATAGACCGTCGACCACCATGATTGACCGATCAGAACTGAATATTCAACAAAGCTGTGTAATAAATAATAATAAAAGCCTGACAACATTTATCTAACTGTACATTTTACCACTAAATAAGTAAAGTAACAAGTATTTTTAGTGTGGTCCTATAATTAGGATGGTGATATTTATCGTGATAATAACATATTAACACAAATTTGTTTTAACACGGCTAATTTCTTTAACACATTAATGCATCTTGTGATTTTTAGGTTGGAAGGAGGTTAAATGAGGCTCCAGTCTTGACCTCTGACCTCCAGATGTGTGGATGTAAATGGGTTCTCTGGGTCCCCACCAGTCTCCCCTTTACAGACATGCCCACTTTCTGATAGTCCCAGTCAGTCTGGATCAAGTCCTAGTCTAGTCAGCACTCTGACACACTGACAGCTGTTGTTGCCTGTTGGGCTGCAGTTTGCCATGTTCTGATTGGAGCAGATTGTTGATGCTATACCAATATCTGGTATTGATTAGTGTTGTTATTGATTTACTATAATAAATATAAACATACATTTACATAAAGCAGCATATTAGTCCACTAACATGCTGATCAGAGGATTAAATACTGGACTGATCTCCCTTTAAGATTCATTTTTTGACAGAGAAAGTGATTAAATATTTCAATCAACTGAAAGCCATTAATTAATTTATTAGTATGTTATTCATCATTTTTATTTTATTTATTATATTTCTAATGTATTACTATTTATTGTTTTTATTTTATTCGTTTTATTATTATTATTATTATTATTATTATTATTATTATTTTTAAGAGTATTAAGTACTTGACCAATCTTCATTTAAGGTTCATTTTGAACATAAAAAAATGTGTGATTAATTTTCAGTTAAATATTTTAATCAATTGACAGCCCTAATCACTTTTTTTTTACTTTACCATTATTTCACTATTTATTTATAATTTTATTATAATATTATATTAATATATAATTAACACTTGACAGATGGGTAGACAGAGGTACATTTTGAATATAAAAATTCAATACAAAAATGTGATTAATTTGCGATTCAATATTTTAATGATTCACAGCCCTAATTAGTTTTATTTTTACTATCAATATTTATTTTTTAATTTATTATTATTACGAGAATAAAAATACTTGCCAGATGTTCCTTGAAGGTACATTTTCAACTGATAAATAATGTGAGATTAATCGTGATCAACTATTTCTGCGTGTCCGCCGGTAGGGGGCGTCGTGGGGCTGCCGAGGAGCCGCTGAGCCAGCAGGGAGTCCGGAGGAGGAGGAGGAGGAGTAACCGGACACCGACTCTCAGAGCGGCTCCTGGCCGGTCAGAACGCAGCGGAGCCCGGCGGCAGCAGCACAGAGCAGCGGGGCGACGAGCAGGGTCACACCGAGGATCAGCAGCTGAGGAGCGGCGGGGCAGAGGCGGACGCTCCGGTCCTCCCTGCGGGACTTTAACGGTTCTTAACCCGCTTTTCTGTCCTTCTCCCGCCGGTCCGCTGCTCTTTGTGGGGACATAACGGAGTTACCGTGAAGTGGGTGAAGTACCGCCAGCAGCCCCCCGCCGGCAGCCTGACAGCCGCCAGCATGAGGAAGAACAACTCCGGTAAACGGGTGAGTGTTCACGGAACCGACACCGGCGGCTCGTCACGGTCCGTTTTATCCCGTTACACCGGAGCTCGAGGAACAAAAGCCTCCAGGTTTAGTTTTAAGCCTTTATTTTGAAGGAAACAACGGTCCATGGCTGCTTTAAGACTACACTTCCGGTTTTCAGAATAAGAGCGTTGTTGATGTTGAAAGAGTTTTAAAGAAAAAACTTTCCATTAAAAACGGATTAGAAGACGTTTTGTGTCAGTTAACTCGGGTTAAAGAGGGAGCGGTCACCGGTGAGCAGCTCCGGTTTCATCCTCACCGGACACCGTTTAACGGACTCACTGGTCTGCGACGACCACTGTCCGGTTACACCCGGTTAACCCCGCAGCTCAGTGCGGGACTATACAGCATGTCTATATCTATATACATCTATATATCTACATCTCTATAGATATAGATACGTTCATCTGGAGCTTCGCTTCCAGCTGCTCTCTGGGTAGCTTCTTATTTATCTATTTATTATATGAATTAGCATTATTATTATTAGTAGTAACATTCTATTTACTGACATTTTCTTTCTATATATTATTAGAAGTAGTTTTTGTTCATTTTCCTTTTCCTAGTCTATTTATCAATTTATTTTCTATGTCCTTTCTCTCTTGACTTCTCTTTTCTGTTACTATTATTTTTAGGATATGTTTCTATATATAATATTATTGTAAGGTCTGGCTATGATCTGAACTATTTGGATGCCATCATAATTTGTGCTCTGATATCAAACTGTATGAAACATTTTAAAGAGCTTAAGATGAATAAAACACGGTAGAAAAGGTAAAAGTATCTGATCAGAGATCAGTAAATTGAGTTTTCTGTCGTCAGCGTTGCACACTCAGGAAGTACAGCTTTGTCGTCATTGGGTCCGTAACACTCATGATTTAGTCAATTAGTTGGTTTAATCTGTAAAACTGAGTTCAGTCGGTTCAATCTGTAAAACTGAGTTTAGTCAGTTTAATCTATAAAACTGAGTTTAGTCGGTTCAATCTGTAAAACTGAGTTTAGTCGGTTTAATCTGTAAAACTGAGTTTAGTCGGTTCAATCTGTAAAACTGAGTTTAGTCGGTTCAATCTGTAAAACTGAGTTTAGTCTGTTTAATCTGTAAAACTGAGTTTAGTCGGTTTAATCTATAAAACTGAGTTTAGTCGGTTAAATCTGTAAAACTGAGTTTAGTCGGTTTAATCTATAAAACTGAGTTTAGTCGGTTCAATCTGTAAAACTGAGTTTAGTCTGTTTAATCTGTAAAACTGAGTTTAGTCGGTTTAATCTATAAAACTGAGTTTAGTCGGTTTAATCTATAAAACTGAGTACTTTTTTTATTAAATTGTTTTTTTTTTTTTAATTAGTTTTTTTATTAAAATATTTTATTTTTTAAATTATAAAATATTTTATTAGTTTTAATTATAAAACTATTTTAGTGGTTTAATCTATAAAACTGAGTTTAGTCGGTTAAATCTTAAAACTGAGTTTAGTCGGTTTAATCTGTAAAACTGAGTTTAGTCGGTTCAATCTGTAAAACTGAGTTTAGTCGGTTCAATCTGTAAAACTGAATTTAGTCGGTTTAATCTATAAAACTGAGTTTAGTCGGTTCAATCTGTAAAACTGAGTTTAGTCGGTTTAATCTATAAAACTGAGTTTAGTCGGTTCAATCTGTAAAACTGAGTTTAGTCGGTTTAATCTATAAAACTGAGTTTAGTCGGTTAAATCTGTAAAACTGAGTTTAGTCGGTTCAATCTGTAAAACTGAATTTAGTCGGTTTAATCTATAAAACTGAGTTTAGTCGGTTCAATCTGTAAAACTGAGTTTAGTCGGTTTAATCTATAAAACTGAGTTTAGTCGGTTCAATCTGTAAAACTGAGTTTAGTCGGTTTAATCTATAAAACTGAGTTTAGTCGGTTAAATCTGTAAAACTGAGATTCTCCACAAAGTAAAGTTTAAATCTGGTGTTCACACGTTTCTTAGAAATCAGTCGTTGGCACGTAAAAAGCCTAAAAGAGGACGAAGTGATGAGGAACTGGAGAGGACTGAAAGGACCGACTGGCCCACGAGGAGGTGGCAGGCCTGCTGGGATTTGTAGTTCTTGTCTGTAGTTCAGCGGGATGAAAGGCTGTTTGAGTGGCCGGAGACGCTGCGGCTGCAGAATGTGACTGAATCTGAATAACAAAAGCAGCGAGTGAATGAGGAGCTGCAGCCTTTTCTTCTTCGTCTTCAGCCTGCAGGACGTCGCTTTAACACCCAAACTACCACAGAGACAGCCTCCATGTTTAATAAAACTGAACAGTTTCTTCAGGTAAAGGTGATCAGACATTATTGATCCCTCAGGAAACAATCACACGTTTCAGGTCATTTGAAATAAACATTATATAAATTACACCTCAATTAGTGAAAATATACATGAGCAGAAATAAGAAGACTAACAGTGCAATAAGTGATCAATAAATAATACAATTTCAAATAATCAAAACTTTATATATATATTTATATATATTTTATACATATTTCATCATTTTTATTAGTAGTAGATAGATAATAACCTGATATATTTTAAGATGATGATGAACTCTTCAGTAATAAAATTCAGGAATGGAGTTTGATGAAACCTACGAACTAAAATCTCACTTGGACGTTTCAGATGTGCTGACGACGACTGAAGAGACCGAGCATATGAAGCTGTGCATTAAGTATTAAATATTAAATAGTGTTAAATAGTTCACCTGCTCTGACAGCTTCCTGTTTCCTGTCCAGGGTCCGCAGGACTCGGCTCCGCAGCACGCTCAGCCCGACAAGGTCGGCTGGATCCGGAAGTTCTGCGGGAAGGGCATCTTCAGAGAGATCTGGAAGAACCGGTTTGTGGTTCTGAAGGGAGATCAGCTGTTCATCTGTGAGAAAGAGGTGAGTCAGAGGGGGCGGGGCCTACAGGTGACATTGATTATAGATTCATTATTGGGACTGATCAGCAGAGACAGATTTCTGACTGCCGTCACCTCGTTGACCTTTAATTATCACCTTGGTAACGAGATGGATGGCAGAGTAGTGGGATCCTCCTCTGTGATGTCATCACTACTCATTAACCTCGTTAGCTAACAGATTTAAAGGGACAGTGCACCTTTTTATCTGACCACTGATTCAATATTTAGACGTTTCTCTGAATCTCTTTTTGACCCTGAGAACTGAAGAGACATCTGGTGTGAAACATGGAACCTAATAACACGACTGACAAATATTGTTACTTGCAGTCCTTCCTCCTGAGTACAACAGAGTGCTTGTGAGTACTCTGTGTAGTATTTGTCGTGTTCCTCGACATTCTGTTATTGTTTTGGTTCTGACTGGAAACAGAAAGTTTCTCCTTCGCTTTCTACAGCGTAGTTCTGCCAGAGTCGAGTTTCAGTCTGAGCTGCAGACACACAGAGAGCTCCGGTTTCACTGCAGCACCACACACAGGGCGGAACGTCCTGATGGAACCTCTATCTGGTGCAGAACGTCCTGTTAGAACCTCTATCTGGTGCAGAACGTCCTGTTAGAACCTCTATCTGGTGCAGAACATCCTGATGGAACCTCTATCTGCTGCAGAACGTCCTGTTAGAACCTCTATCTGCTGCACGTCTAGTTAGAACCTTTATCTGCTGCAGGACGTCCTGTTAGAACCTCTACCTGCTGCACGTCTAGTTAGAACCTTTATCTGCTGCAGGACGTCCTGTTAGAACCTCTATCTGCAGCACAGTGTCCTGTACTACTGAATATCATGTTGAAACCTTTAGTATCTACTTAGCTAGTGCTAAGCTATGTTAGCAGTTTCCCCCTGCTTCCAGTGTTCGTGCTAAGCTAGGCTAAGTTTCCCCCTGCTTCCAGTCTTCATGCTAAGCTAGGCTAAGTTTCCCCCTGCTTCCAGTCTTCATGCTAAGCTAGACTAACAGTTTCCCCTGCTTGCAGTCTTTGTGCTAAGCTAGGCTAATAAATCTCCCTACTTCCAGTCTTCATGCTAAGCTATGTTAATTTTCCCCCTGCTTCTAGTCTTCGTGCTAAGCTAGGCTAACAGTTCCCCCTGGTTCCAGTCTTCGTGCTAAGCTAGGCTAACAGGTGCTCTTCAGGGTGCTTTTGTCTCAAAGCTTCATGTCAGCTGCAGGAAACAAAGAGTTCAGAGTTCTATGGAAGTTCATCAGTTCCTCTCTGGTATCAGCTGTCACATGATCAGCTGTCACATGATCAGCTGTCAATTGACACATCCAACTGTCACTGAAAACTGTCTCACCACCATATTAGGATGTCTGTCTCTCTGTGTGTGTGTCTGTTCTTCTTCTGTGGTTCATGAGAGGATGTCAGCAGCTCCACTTCCTGTCTACCCGTGAATAGAAACTGTGCCCCCCTATAAAAAAAAAAACTAACCTCCTCCCCCCCCCCCCCCCCTCCTCCCCTCTTTTTTTTTTTTTTTTTTTTTTTTTTTTTTTTTTTTTTTTTTTTTTTTTTTTTGTTTTTTTTTTTTTTTATTGTTTTTTTTTTTTTTTTTTTTTTATTTTTTTTTTCCTCTTCTCCCCCTCTCCTCTATTTTTTTTTTTTTTTTTTTTTCTCCTCTTCCTCCCACCCTTTTTTTTTTTTTTTTTTTTTTTTTTTTTTTTTTTTTCTACCAACCACCACCAAACCAAATTTTTTTTTTTTTTATTTTTCCCCCCCCTCCCCTTTCCCCCCCCCTCTCGTTTTCCTTCTTTCTCTGTTTTTCCCCCCCCTCTCTCTCGGACCCCTTCATAACCTCCCCACTAAAAAGATCTAGCGGTCTCGTTTATTCTTCCTTAAGGATGGTGGCGTAGACACTGTGACAAAACACGATGAGGAAACCTTTGGATCTTTTATAGTATGTGCCGACATTCTGAAAGCTCATCAAAGTTCTCCATTTTCTCCGCCCATCTACGCCCGCATAGTTAGAAAATATGGATGAGCACAGACGGCCGAAAAGCGAAGAGGCATGTCTGACGGTGTGACGTCACCTCGGCTGTGTCGACAATTTACTTTAGTGATCAATAAGTTTAGTTTATGAAACATCAGAAAGTCAAATCAAACCCCCGTTTTGTCTGACCAATGGTAGCAGAACAGTGTTTCCTCTCCTTTACCTGAGTTATTATTGCATCATCCTAAAAACATTTAATGAGAATTTATTTGCATTAAAACAGTTAAGTTAAACATGGAAGTAGTTAAACATGTTTATTTCACAACAATCACCCGCCAGCTGCACATTAACCCTTACTGACATGGCCCGATGCTCCCACAGCGAGTGAAGAGGTCAGAGGTCACTGACTGGAGGCTACTTGGTTATGTCAGCATTTCCACTAGTGATCATTGATTACCTGACTGATGATGCAGGCAGAATGATGTCAGCATCAAGAGTTGTTACAGCGCACACACACACACATACACACACATTCATATCTGTTGTCACAACGACTGAGGCTCTCTGCTAGCTTTAGTTAGCAGCTAGCTCTGTGTGTGTTACTGGTGTTGTGGGGACATAAACCCGTTACACTGTGGGGACAAAATGCACATCGGCATAACATCATTATATTGCAGTGTGAGGACCTGGTTTGGCCCTGAAAACATGTGTGTGTGTGGGCATGGCTTCTTCCAGGAAGCCTCAGTTTAAAGCTGCTTAATAATGGATGCTGTTTCCATGGAGATTAATGAGCTGAATGTTACCTGCAGAAACCACTGAGGAGCTGCAGGAAACATGCAAACACCTGCTGTGTGTGTGTGTGTGTGTGTGTGTGTGTGTGTGTGTGTTACACAGCTACCTATAGCAGCAGCTCCTTCCTGTTTCAGTTTAGTATGTTTACCTGCAGATGACAGTCAGTAAACAGAAATTTCTGATTCATTTAAAGTGTCTTTTATTAATAATAATAAGAATTACAACACCAGTAATAAATGTATAAGTTACAGTGTCAAGTACTCTGTTCTCTACCTGCTCAGGTTCTCTGTTCTCTACCTGCTCAGGTTCTCTGTTCTCTACCTGCTCAGATACTCTGTTCTCTACCTGCTCAGGTTCTCTGTTCTCTACCTGCTCAGGTACTCTGTTCTCTACCTGCTCAGGTACTCTGTTCTCTACCTGCTCAGGTACTCTGTTCTCTACCTGCTCAGGTACTCTGTTCTCTACCTGCTCAGGTTCTCTGTTCTCTACCTGCTCAGGTACTCTGTTCTCTACCTGCTCAGGTTCTCTGTTCTCTACCTGCTCAGGTTCTCTGTTCTCTACCTGCTCAGGTACTCTGTTCTCTACCTGCTCAGGTACTCTGTTCTCTACCTGCTCAGGTACTCTGTTCTCTACCTGCTCAGGTACTCTGTTCTCTACCTGCTCAGGTACTCTATGTTAAACACTCAGGTTCTCTGTTTTCTACCTGCTCAGAGTGAGATGTTCTCAGGTTGACTGATGTCTACCTGCTCAGGTGCACTGTTTTACCTGCGTCAGGAGGCTGTTCTCTACCTGCTCAGATTTCGTAGAGGAGGAGGGGCCCCAGGTGACTGACCTGCAGTCAGGAGGTGTTAGCTTAGCGTAGCATCAGTCTGTGCTACCTGTGTGTCTACAGGTGAAGGAGCTGGGCCGGGCCGACGAGGTTTTGGACCTGTCGGACTACGAGCGCTGTGAGGAGATCAGGAAGAACAAGAGTCGCAGCAAAAAGAACCACAGCAAGTTCAGACTGCAGCGCTGCAGCACACCGGGCAACACGGTACACCTGTCTGTCTGAACACACCTGTCTGTCTGAATAATACACCTGTCTGTCTGAACACACCTGCCATTTAGAATATTTAGTTTTTCATATATTTTATGTAAACATCTTTGAACTCCTCCTAGAGGGTTTGTCAGATTTGTTTCAGATTTGGTTGGTATAACCCTCCAGCTGATGTGAAATCAACACCTTTAACGATGATCTCATAGATCATGTGACAATACTCCGTTTTAGGCACTTTACAGGTACAGAAATTTGTGAAACTCCTCTCAGAGGATTCAGCACCTACATGATGGTAAAAGCAAAGCTGTTGGGTTTTCATGGCGTGATGTTGCTGAGACGAGGTGGGTGTGTTTCCCATGAAACAGGAAGCTGTTTTTGACTTTACACTGTCCAACATGCTGGATAAGAGTCCAAGTCTGAAGACATCTACACGCCTATATTTAGTTATAGTCATCACGCCATCGACTGACAACAGGAAGTCAGACTGATGTGATAACGTGATTTACACCGTTTGATCTACAGCAGCATGACGTAGAATCACTGTGTTCTGTAGAACCACATAGTGGACACACACGCACACACACACACACACACACACACACACACACACACACACACACACACACACACACACACACACACTTAGCAACACAAGAGACACCACACACAGCACATATCTACAGGCCATCCCACAAATACCCAGAATGCCCAGGAGAGGGATCAGGTGTCCTGCAGACAGGTGGCAGCTTCTATTACACACACACACACACACACACACACACACACACACACAGACAGACAGACACACACACACACACACACACACACACACACACACACACACACACACACACACAGACACAGAAGCCTCGGTGGGAGACACATCATCAGATGACTGTGTGTGTGTGTGTGTGTGTGTGTGTGTGTGTGTGTGTGTGTGTGTGTGTGTGTGTGTCTGTGCTGTGATTGGTCAACCAGTATTCCCATGTGTGATGTCATCATTTCCTCAGTGTATTTTCTGACATAAATCACAATCAGCTTTATGAACATCACATCTCTGGTTGCCTCCACACGGCTCTCAACATGGTGACGGCTGAGCTAGCAGCTAACGGTGCTAAAGAGCGTTTATTAATAATTTAAGGTCAGCAGCAGAGGTACACTTCACCATTTAGGACTGAAAGACACTAAAACATCCGCCAACAGAGAGACGGACCAAAGTTAAACTACGTTATTTTTATTCTAGTGACATATTCTACTGAAATAACCTGTGATGAACAATAAAATATTATAAATCTAATAAATATTTTCAGTGTAAAATGGCGTCAGCAGCTGTTCTTTTAGAGAATTATTTAATTCTTTACCACAACAGCTTCATTTCTTCTGACAGTAAATTCATGTGGTCATTATATATCTACTGCTAAAAAATGAGTAAATTCATGAATATAAGCTGAATAATTAAAAATGCTAAAGTATGTATAAATAAATATATAAAACATTTAACGTGTTTTAACTTTGTAAAACTTAATAATATATAGTAAAATATACTGTCAGTGTATATACAAGTGTACTGTAAATTAATAAAAATATCATATACTGAGGTCCTCCAAAAGGTCTCTAAAAAGTTTGATTAACTGAAATTTTCTTATTTTTTTCATCATTAGTTTTCTCCAAAGTCCATTGAAAAAAAGCAGAATTTTATTACTGAAGAGAAAACGCGACTCAGTTCATCAAACAACAGGACTTTCATCTGATTATCTATCTGCTACTACAAAAGTGAATAGAAAACATCATAAAATATGTATGAAAGAAATTTATTTTGCTTTTCCTCTTTTCTTCAGCACTCTTCTGTCTCTAAAGACCACTTGTGATCTGATCACCTGGGACGTAAACAGGGTCTAAGTCCTCATGTGGACTTTGTGTGTCTGCAGGTTCCTAACCTGGTCTTCTTGGCTGTCAGTCCGGAGGAGAAAGAGTCCTGGATCAACGTCCTGAACGGCGCCATCACACGAGCCAAAAACAGGATCCTGGATGAGGTCTGGAGACAAACACCTGTTATCGTCTCTGTGGTTATTTTACATTCCTACACAGAAGTTTTAATACCAGGATCAATCGATATATCCGCTTCATTTGAGTCTATGTGGAGGAAGAAGGAAGTTACTGCCTCCAGCTCCATTAAGTCCTGGGTCCATGGGTCCATGAATCCATGGGTGGATTATTAGATAACAGTGATCAATTACAGCCAGGAGATCCATTATTCCAGCCTCATCCAGCTAGCAGGAAGCTGGTAGAAGCAGAGATGTGATATGAGCGTTCAGGGCGGAGCAGTCTGAAGGTCTGAAGATCAATATGGAGGGAAATAACTGATTCAGCTGGACACACACTCAGTGGTGTTTTCAGTCAAAATGGCGGCAGCAGAGTTTTGTTTCTTTCCCTCCGGACTGTTGGATGAACGTCACTGAGTTATACAGGAAGAGGAGCGTCGTGTTTTAAAGTATCTTCATCAGCTTCACCTGCAGACAAACTACACCTGACTTCCTGTTGTGCTTTAACGCCGTCAGCTCCGTGTAGAGCGCCGTTGAGCTGAGTTATATTTGACATGTTTTTAGGAAGCAGGACTTCCTGTAACTGATGATCATAGTGTTTATTTCAGCGTTGATTTCTGACAGTAACAGGAAGTGTGTCAGAGCTGCTGTCAACACTCAGTCGACAACATTCACATTTTCCATCAGTCAATACTCTGATCAATACTCTGATCAATACTCTGTCACACACAGTGTTCCAGACTGAACGAACGCCTCATCAACCACTGCTGCTGCTGTGGTGTTTTCATACTGTACTGTATGTACATATACACAATATGTCAGTCGTGTTTTACATATTAAATTCAGTCTTTTAATGAATCAAATGTTGGTTAAGACTCAGCTGATTCTGACCATTAAAACATGTCTGAAGTTAAAAAACCTTCTTATTAAGACTGAGAGACGATCAATGTTTCCTACAAAATTATCCTTTAACAATAACATTTTTTTATTGGTGCTGCTTCGCTGAAGGTCAGTTTGGAAATTAAAAATTTCCTCGTCCACTATGTCTACTTCCTCTAACTCCTCCAAGGTGGTCTCTAGCTCTCCGTCAGCTCCGTTCTCTTTATCCATCCATGGTCAGCTCCATCGGGGCCGTCTGAATGCATTTAACATAAATGTCAGTATATGGAGCTCTACAGTCGTAGCGTCGGCCCGTCGGACCACGGAGACGAGAGCGACGGCCGGCCGGACCGCACGTTACCGCCGTACGATGACGTTTCCCGTCCGTGACGGAGTTAGCGTGCAGCTTTAGCCGTGATGTCTAGCTCTGCTTTTCCAAAGTGTTTCCCTCCTTTACTGGATGTGTAGTGTTTACCAGGCTGGATTTAACATGGAGGGTGGAGGTCGGATCCACGCCCACCCTCCACCCTTTAATACTTTCTGAGGTTTGTTCTGGTTGACGGATACCCAACGGATATGACATCACGTTACTCAGACTACCACAATAAAAGCATTAACTTCCTTTTACCTCCACAGAGACTCAGATGAAGCAGATAAATGGATTCTGGTAGTAAAACGTGTTTAGAAACCGTAAAAAAAAAAAAAAAAATCAAAATACATCAGTGAATAGATTTTTTTCCCGCCTCCGCCATGAAGTGGACATCAGAGGAGTTCCTCAGGGGTCGATCCCGGGTCCCTGTAGACTGAATATATTCTGCTTTATAAAAGGTATAATAAAAGTAAACCAGCTTTTACCTGAAGGTCTGCTGTGTTGTTTCCAGGTGACAGTCGAAGACTCTCAGCTGTCTCATCTGACTCGAGATCGAGTGAGGATTCCTCACAACCGCCGACTGCCGACCAGAGGTCACCTGCTGGCCGTGGTCAGTCTAATCCTCCTTCAGCACCTCCTCTGAAACACTAAATGTCAAAGAATCATTTCAGATATTTGCATTTTGCTGAAACATACTGAGAAGAAATATTTCTGAGAAGAAAAGTAGCCGTCAGGATGAGAACAGGATGTTTGCTGAGAGCTTAACTGGAGATATCTAGAATTCAAATTACAAGTCGTAACTCATCCACTTACGAGCTTGTTCTGGACCTTTTGATGAAGTCGGTTTAGGACCTCTGGGTCAGTCCGACCTTAGAAACAGTCTCAACTCAAGGTCCACTTCATCACTTGTTCTGGAGCTTTTGATGAAGTCGGTTTAGGACCTCTGGGTCAGTCCGACCTTAGAAACAGTCTCAACTCAAGGTTCACTTCATCACTTGTTTCTGGAGCTTTTGATGAAGTCGGTTTAGGACCTCTGGGTCAGTCCGACCTTAGAAACAGTCTCAACTCAAGGTTCACTTCATCACTTGTTCTGGAGCTTTTGATGAAGTCGGTTTAGGACCTCTGGGTCAGTCCGACCTTAGAAACAGTCTCAACTCAAGGTCCACTTCATCGCGTTCTGGACCTTTTGATGAAGTCGGTTTAGGACCTCTGGGTCAGTCCGACCTTAGAAACAGTCTCAACTCAAGGTCCACTTCATCACTTGTTCTGGACCTTTTGACGAAGTCGGTTTAGGACCTCTGGGTCAGTCCGACCTTAGAAACAGTCTCAACTCAAGGTTCACTTCATCGCGTTCTGGACCTTTTGACGAAGTCGGTTTAGGACCTCTGGGTCAGTCCGACCTTAGAAACAGTCTCAACTCAAGGTTCACTTCATCGCGTTCTGGACCTTTTGACGAAGTCGGTTTAGGACCTCTGGGTCAGTCCGACCTTAGAAACAGTCTCAACTCAAGGTTCACTTCATCGCGTTCTGGACCTTTTGACGAAGTCGGTTTAGGACCTCTGGGTCAGTCCGACCTTAGAAACAGTCTCAACTCAAGGTTCACTTCATCACTTGTTCTGGACCTTTTGACGAAGTCGGTTTAGGACCTCTGGGTCAGTCCGACCTTAGAAACAGTCTCAACTCAAGGTTCACTTCATCACTTGTTCTGGACCTTTTGATGAAGTCGGTTTAGGACCTCTGGGTCAGTCCGACCTTAGAAACAGTCTCAACTCAAGGTCCACTTCATCGCGTTCTGGACCTTTTGACGAAGTCGGTTTAGGACCTCTGGGTCAGTCCGACCTTAGAAACAGTCTCAACTCAAGGTTCACTTCATCACTTGTTCTGGACCTTTTGACTGTATCACAGTCCTTTAAAGACAACCTGGATGAATCTGCTGATGAAGACTGCGATACGGTCAAAAGCTCCAGAACAAGTGATGAAGTGGACCTTGAGTTGCGATAGTTTCAGGTAGTAAAGCTGGGTGAGATTTTAGATAACTGAAGGTCTTTATTAAGGCTGTGAAAGTTAACATGATAATAACTTGTTAACATCATTTCAACGCCACTAATTTCTATAACACATTAACGTAGCTGGTGATGGTTAGGTTGTAGAGGTTCAGTTTTAAAGTTAGAGTGAAGATCCTATTACTACTGCTACTACTACTACTACTGGTGCTACTACTGCTACTACTGCTACTACTGCTACTACTGGTGCTGCTACTGCTACTACTGCTACTACTACTACTACTGGTGCTGCTACTGCTACTACTACTACTGCTACTACTGCTGGTGCTGCTACTGCTACTACTGCTACTACTACTGGTGCTGGTGCTGCTACTGCTACTACTACTACTACTGGTGCTACTACTACTGCTATTACTACTGCTACTACTGCTACTACTGCTACAACTGCTACTGCTACTACTACTGCTATTACTACTGCTACTACTGCTACTACTGGTGCTGCTACTGCTACTACTACTACTGCTACTACTACTACTACTGGTGCTACTACTACTGCTATTACTACTGCTACTACTGCTACTACTGCTACTACTACTACTGCTACAACTGCTACTGCTACTACTACTGCTACTACTACTGCTACTACTACTACATCCTGGTCTCATCTGAAACTAGAGCAACCAGGCAGCTACTACTACCACCACCAGTAGTCATCCTGGTCTCATCTGCAACCTGATGGATCCATCAGTACCAACCAGGTCAGACTACTACTACTACTACTACTACTACTACTACTACTACATCCTGGTCTCATCTGAAACTAGAGAACCTGATGGATCCATCAGTACCAACCAGGTCAGACTACTACTACTACTACTACTACTACTACTACTACTACCCATCCTGCTCATCTGAAACTAGAGACCGGGACCATCAGACCAACCAGGCAGACTACTACTACTACTACTACTACTACTACTACTACACCCATCCTGGCTCATCTAAACTAGAGAACCGAGGACCATCAGTACCAACCAGGCAGACACTACTACTACTACTACTACTACTACACACCCCATCCTGGCTCATCTGAAACAGAAACCTGAGGACCATCAGACAACCAGGCAGACACACACACACACACACACACTACACCCCACACCGCCATCAAACAGAGACCGAGCCACAACCAACCCAGACACACACACACCCCCACACACACCCCCCCTAATATCCACCAATACCCCCCACCTCCCCCTACTACTACTACACACACACACACACACTACTACTACATCCTGGTCTCATCTGAAACTAGAGAACCTGATGGATCCATCAGTACCAACCAGGTCAGACTACTACTACTACTACTACTACTACTACTACTACTACATCCTGGTCTCATCTGAAACTAGAGAACCTGATGGATCCATCAGTACCAACCAGGTCAGACTACTACTACTACTACTACTACTACTACCCCCCCCCCCTACTACATCCTGGTCTCATCTGAAACTAGAGAACCTGATGGATCCATCAGTACCAACCAGGTCAGACTACTACTACTACTACTACTACTACTACTACTACTACATCCTGGTCTCATCTGAAACTAGAGAACCTGATGGATCCATCAGTACCAACCAGGTCAGACTACTACTACTACTACTACTACTACTACATCCTGGTCTCATCTGAAACTAGAGAAGCTGATGGATCCATCAGTACCAACCAGGTCAGACTACTACTACTACTACTACTACTACATCCTGGTCTCATCTGAAACTAGAGAACCTGATGGATCCATCAGTACCAACCAGGTCAGACTACTACTACTACTACTACTACTACTACTACTACATCCTGGTCTCATCTGAAACTAGAGAACCTGATGGATCCATCAGTACCAACCAGGTCAGACTACTACTACTACTACTACTACTACTACTACTACTACTACTACTACATCCTGGTCTCATCTGAAACTAGAGAACCTGATGGATCCATCTGTACCAACCAGGTCAGACTACTACTACTACTACTACTACTACTACTACTACTACTACTACTACATCCTGGTCTCATCTGAAACTAGAGAACCTGATGGATCCATCAGTACCAACCAGGTCAGACTACTACTACTACTACTACTACTACTACTACTACTACTACTACTACTACATCCTGGTCTCATCTGAAACTAGAGAACCTGATGGATCCATCAGTACCAACCAGGTCAGACTAGCTGGTAGTGAAGGAGGTTAAATGAGGCTCCAGACTTGACCTCTGACCTCCAGATGTGTGGATGTAAATGGGTTCTCTGGGTCTCCACCAGTCTCCCTTTACAGACATGCCCACTTTCTGATAGTCCCAGTCAGTCTGGCTCAAGTCCTAGTCAAGTCAGCACTCTGACACACTGACAGCTGTTGTTGTCTGTTGGGCTGCAGTTTGCCATGTTCTGATTGGAGCAGATTGTTGATGATTAGTCCACTACCATGTTGATCAGAGGACTAAATACTGGACTGATCTAACTTAAAGGTGCACTTTGAACAGATAAATATATGAGATTAATTAGTGATTAAATGTTTGAATTGACTGACAGTCTTAGGTTTACTAATGAATGTTTTGGTTGTGGTACCGGTGGACTGACCCGCCTCCTCTCTGTCTGTCAGGCCTCCACCTCCTCCTCAGACGGGATGCTGACTCTGGATCTGATCCAGGAGGAGGATGCGCCGTCTCCTCATGGCGCCGACGGCTGCGACAGGTTCAAGGTCGACTTGGAAAAGTCTCTGTCCCACCTCAGCCCGGACTGTCCCAGGTCCAAAACTGACGGCGCTCTCTCTGCCAGGACCGTCGAGGCTTCTGGGAAGTCCCAGAGCCTTCCCCGTGAGGTTGAGGTGGCATGGGAGCAGACAGGCCAAACCCCCCAGCCTGGAAAACGCCTGACGACAGCGGAGAAAAACCGCTGCGCCTCCATGGACGAGATCCTGACGCACTCAGAGACTAAATCTGCTAAGAACAAGACGGCGGCGATCTGTTCGCCGGCCGGCACCACGGCGCCCATCAGCCAGCTGCAGGAGCTGATCAGCCAGAAGCTGGAGAAGACGGAGCGGCTGCTGATGGAGGTGCGAGGGGAGGCTGAGGGGAAGATGAAGGGCAAAGAGTCCACCGAAGGGTCGCAAGCTGAAGCTGAGAGACTCCTGAAGGAGGCGGCGGTGGCGTGGAACCAGGCCCAGGAGGTGCTGGAGGAGGCAAAGGAGCTGAGAGCCTTGTACCAACAACTGGTCTCGTCCTCCCCCCTCAGCTCCTCCAACAGCACTAAACTAAACCCAGAGCGCAAGAGCCTGATGTGAGCCTTGTGGTTCTGACTTGTTCTGGTACGAACCGTTCCAGACTGGTCCAGTCCAGGTAAAGCCAACGCTGATCGCTGCCTCTGCTGGTTGGACTCTGTCAACCACTTAGAATTTATTTGATAAGAATCAGCAGTCAGGACGGACCAGGACCAGGACCAGGACCCGACGACCCCGCTCAGCTGCACTATGCCTCCTGACTAAACATCTTCCTGGCAGAACCAGTGTGTAGCAGTGATTGAACTCAAGTATCCTGAAATACTTCAGATCTCTAGATGTGCACAAACACCTTTAAGGAAAACTTCTCGTCAGAGGGAAAGAAAATGTGCCAAGACGAGAAAAAGCATCACGTTGGATCCTTTTTTATTTGGCTTTGTGAATATTCAACATGTTGTTACGTCTTTAGAGAATCTAAAGCAGGACGAAGTTTTATGTGGCTGATGGTACGAACATTGTATGAATGCTGTGGAAGTCAGAGGTCAGAGCAGGTCCAGTCAGTCAGGAGTCATTCCTGGTTCGTATACGTCCTACAGACTACTTTGTTTGAAGCAGACTGAGACCTGAAAGCTACTAAATGTAATTAATGACGTGTTAATTGCTTTGTGTGAACAGACCGTAACGTAACGACTTCCTCTGCTGCCTTTAACAGCCTGCGGACGGTTTCACAACGCTACCTTAGCTGATGAAGTCATTTCCAAATGGAGACGGGACGTTACAGGTAGTAACGCTGAGATTGTATGCGAGTACTGAGTGCAAATAGTACCTTTAGCACTTGCTGAGCTCAAGTCCTGTTCCTCTTCCATTTGGGCTCAGGACCAGAGTGTTCAGGTCTCAGTTTTCATCCTGGGGTTGGGTCTAAAAGTCACGGGTCAGGTCCACGTTGTTGGTGGATTAACGGATACGATGAACTATGAACAGCAGCAGCTTCCATCCAAACCGTCCGTCCTCCTCCGACTCGTTGATGTACGACACGCTCCATCAGGTCTCCTGTTAGAGCTGCAGGTTCCCTGTGGAGGCTCTGACCTCTGACCTCTGACCTCTGGCTCAGCCTCATTTTCTGAAGAAAATAGTGTTTTAAAAAATCAGCTATGCAAATGTTTAATGTGGAAGAAAACATGCAGCGTGTTTGTTGGAGTCTAGTGATGAGAAACACAAAGAAAAATATGAAATGTCAAATAAATGTTTTCATTTTCAGCTGGTTAGAAAAGTGCATTTGATTTTGAACTGCGACTTTATGAAGTTTATATAAATGGAAAATCAGGGTATATCGCTTATACATGCTCACAGTAAAATGAAATTTAAATTATTGCATTTTCATATTATTTTTGACTCAAATAACACATGTGGACAATTATAAATCTACTGTGAAATTACATGATCATTTTAATAATGAATTAATAGTTCATTAGTACAGGTACAACATGTTTATGTGACTGAGACGTCAGATACTGATGAGTTTGATCAATCTAGAAATCATCTGTTTACTTCCTGTCTATCAGCTGTTTGTTTCTGCGGCACTGAGCTGCTGCCTTAAAGCCAGAGGGGATGATGGGAGATGTAGTGCAGCAGTGATGCCACGCTGTGAGTCCTGATCAGCTTTTGCTAAAAATAAAACCTGCAAACTGAACCTGGATCAGTGGCGTCTCACTAAACTGCTAACAAGGAATCCTGCTGGCTTTAATTAGACCTCAGACACTGTGTGTGTGTTGTGGTGTTGCTAGGCGACCGGCTGTCCTGAACAACACCTCCAGTTCACACCTACAGACAGAGAAGACTCACCTGTGTTTTAAAGCATCAGTTAATCCGTCTCAGCGCGGTCTGACTTCCTGTCTGTCTCTCAGCTCCACTGGTTCCTAACAAAAATGACAACAGGAAGAATTATGAGACATTATTATTTCATGTTTTTTAAATGTTTATGAGAAAGTGTTCCTGAATATTTTCAGCCCTTTATCTTGCTGTCAGTCAGCTCTTTCTGACGGTGAACTGAAGCTGTTTAATTGCTCTTTGCAAAGCCACCAGACTCCATTCATAAAACCAGTAACTTAAGCTCTCAGAACAGAAGAGTAGCTGGTCTACCACTGCATCCATCGGTTAATGTATCTGTGTTATTGGGACTTCAGTGAACCAGAACTAACCCTTTTAATCACCAAAATCACACAATAAGTCAAACTAACTAACTGATGGATGCAGCGGTGGACCAGCCACTCCCCTGTTCTGACAGGGAAAATCACAGATTTTTTCAAGAGAGTCTGGTGGCTTAAAAGAGAGCGATGTAACAGCTTCAATTCCCCGTCAGAAAGGGCAGACTGATGATGAGGTAAAAACCCTAATCTAGCACTCCTGTCTGACTGTGTACTGTAGGTACACTGGCTGTGGAGAAGCTGGTGAACTATCCCTTTAAGGCTGCCGTCCAGTGGGAACAGGAGGACGGATTCGGGGTTTTAAGACATGAACAGCTGAACCTTTCATCAGGTCACAGCGAGACTTCTTATGCAAACATGATGCAAACTCTCTGCTTTACATTTAACGTGTGTCCATGGCAACGGAGCAGCCAAGAGACGCCCCAGTGTGTACAGGTGTGTAGGAGGCGGAGCTTCAATCAGTGACTCAGCGTTTCTGTGATTTGTTTGTCAGGTGAAATCTCTCTCTCTCTCTCTCTCTCGCTCACTCACACACACACACACACACACACACATTTGGGAGGTGTGTGTGATCCAGACACAAACTGGTATCAGAAGTTATTGATTGCTGATCATCTGACAACTTTGGCAATAAAGTAGCTCGAAACATGTCGTATGATGACATCACATGACCTGTGACCTGTAGTGTAGCCAGCCGAGTGTGAGGAAGCTGCTCATTATCAAACCGATCAATTGTGCTCGTGTTGAGTTGATCTGCAGCACCACCATGTGGTGAACACATTAATTACATACTGATAATAACCAGCAGATCAATATACCAATGGAGCTCTGGCTTTGTTTTCTGTGATTAACACATTCATTCATTCATTACTTCACATTCTCACTTTTATTCTCAATCAGCAGAATTTTATATATATATATATATATATATATATATATATATATATATATATATATATATATATATATATATATATATATATATATATATATATATATATATATATACATATATATATATATACATACACACACGTTGCAACCTCAAGGTTTTTCAGCAGTGCGGTGAAATGGGACTTGAGCTTTAACATTTTTAGGAGAGTCATTTCACCTTTCTGCATTTTCAGCAATGCTTTGCAATTAATTTCAGCTATCAGCATTCACACACGTTTTCAGCAGGTAATACATTTTCTAGTATGATGTTATATTATTTTGCCGAGTCATTATCATAGAGTCAATAATCATATCTAACAAGCACAGTTTGCACTAATTATATCCCTGCAGTGTTTCCTCGTCACTTGTTGTACCTTTGCACTACTAGATTAAATCATCAATTAACAGAATCTAGATTAAAACGTCAATAAACAGAATCTAGATTATAGTGTCAATTGGGAAAATCTATATAAAGATCAATTAACAAAATCTAGATTAAATCCAATTAACAAATCTAGATTAAAACGTCAATAAACAGAATCTAGATTATAGTGTCAATTGGGAAAATCTATATTAAAGTATTGATTAACAAAATCTAGATTAAGGCATCAATTAACAGAATATAGATTAAAGTATCAATGAACAGAATCTAGATTAAAGCATCAATTAGCAGAATCTAGATTAAGACATAAATTAATAGAAAAAGATTAAGGCATCAATTAACATAATCTAGATTACAGCGTTAACAGAATCAGATTTTAAAATTAAAGTATCAATTAAAAAAATTTAGATTAAAGTTAACAAATCTAGATTAAAGTATCAATAACATAATCTAATTAAAGTTAACAGAATCTAGATTAAAGTATCAATGAACAGAATCTAGATTAAAGACATCAATTAGCAGAATCTAGATTAAAGTATCAATTAAATTAACAGAATAAAGGTAACAGAATCTAGATTAAAATCAATAACAGAACAAAAAAAAATTAAATAATCAGATAATTTTTAGCGTTAACAGAATCTAGATTAAAGCATCAATTAACATAATCTAGATTAAAGCGTTAACAGAATCTAGATTAAAGTATCAATTAACATAATCTAGATTAAAGCGTTAACAGAATCTAGATTAAAGTATCAATTAACATAATCTAGATTAAAGCGTTAACAGAATCTAGATTAAACTATCAATTAACAGAATCTACATGAAGTAGAGATTTAATTTGTTTTTATTGAAAAACACTCATTACAGTGACACAAGAAGAAGATGGGAATAAAAAAATAAAATGAACTCAGAGAGATTCACACGGGACGCCAAAAACCCACAGAGACCACTTCACTTCTATTTACACAGACCAGAGTCAGGACCCACAGAGACCAGCAGGAGCAGAGACCAACATCTGGATCCACAGAGACCGGGGTCTAGATCCACAGAGACCAGGAAGAGCAGTGCCCAGTCTGGATCCACAGAGACCAGTAGGAGCAGAGACCAGGGTATAAGTCCGCAGAAATCAGGAAGAGCAGTGACCAGAGTCTGGATCCACAGGAACCAGAGTCTAGATCCACACAGAACAGTCTCGATCCAAAGAGACCAGGAGGAGCAGATACCAGAGTCTGGATCCAAGAAGACCAGGAGGGGCACGGAGCCGCAGACCAGCAGGTTGGGGGGGGGGGGGGGGGGTCACTCCTGATGCTCAGGTGAATGCAGTCATTTTAAAAGACAGAGAAATTCAGAGTGCACCGCTGTCAAAATCATCCAATCAGAGAGCCGAGACTCATGGGTAATGTAGTCTTTACAGTCAAAGACCAGACTACAGGAAAAAAAAAGGTGGAATTTTACCTCCTGCTGAAGAGACGTGAACCTTCAGTCTGGTTCAAACTGTGATTATTGATGATCAAACTGATTACTGATAATCAACCTGTGCATTTGTCATAAAAGAGACGTCGAACTGAGATGAAACAGAAGTGTGAATCGATCAGATCAAAAGTCAATAAAACAGATGGAAGGATGTTGTAGTATGTCTGATGCAGTAACGTGAACAGTATGTGTATTTATACACGGTTCGTACTTCAGTGGATAAATGTGCAGAGTAACAACAAACTAGAAGATGGAAATACTCAGGTAAAAGTACCTCCAGCTGTACTTCAGTAAAAATTCTGAGTCACTTTCCACCATGAAAGTCTGTTAATCACAGCAGTTGCAAATAAAGTTTTCAGACTACACTGTGCAGTTTCTTAAATGGAATTTGGAACAGATGGAGAACCAATCACAACACTGAGTATTGATCTGTGATCTGACCACGTTACCAAGTTAACAACATCGTGAGTCACATGACAGCTTATATACCAAGTGTTTGGTGAGAACTGATCCTGAACCTGCTCTCCGCTTCCTGTCTGTCTGCGGCGACTGCCAGTGGGGTCAGAGGTCACTGGAGGAGGAGGGGGGATTCAACTATTCATCATCATCATCGTCACCGTCATCCTCTGCATCTCTCTTCCTCTTCTCCCCGTGAACATCTGCACCGTCCACATCTGTGAGAAAAAAAAACGATTTTCAAATTAACGCCACAATTCCTCTTTAATATAGAGTATCAATAAGTCTGAGATTTCCAGAATAAAAGTCAGCCTTTCAAAGCATAACAAAAAAAACAAAACAAAACAAAAAAACATCACGAGAACAAAGTTAGAAAACAGGCTTATAAGATAAGATAAGATATTCCTTTATTAGTCCCACAGTGGGGAAATTCAGAAATAAAATTAATGGATTCAGGTTGTGCTTACTGACCTCCTCGAACCAATTTTATGTGGTACATGGTGCTCAAACACCTGTCAAGATGTTTTATTTTGAGTTTGGTAAGCTACGAAGCTGCACCGCTGGGTGGATTGTTGGAGCATTACGGTAACAGTAGTCAGGCGCCTGGTGGAGTAATACTACTGACAGTAGTCAGGCGCCTGGTGGAGTAATACTACTGACAGTAGTCAGGCGCCTGGTGGAGTAATACTACTGACAGTAGTCAGGTGCCTGGTGGAGTAATACTACTGACAGTAGTCAGGTGCCTGGTGGAGTAATACTACTGACAGTAGTCAGGTGCCTGGTTCTAAGTCAGGTGCCTGGTGGAGTAATACTACTGACAGTAGTCAGGTGCCCGGCGGAGTAATACTACTGACAGTAGTCAGGTGCCTGGTGGAGTAATACTACTGACAGTAGTCAGGTGCCTGGTGGAGTAATACTACTGACAGTAGTCAGGCGCCTGGTGGAGTAATACTACTGACAGTAGTCAGGCACCTGGCGGAGTAATACTGCTGACAGTAGTCAGGTGCCTGGCGAAGTAATACTACTGTTACTGTGCTTCGACAGATCGGCACCGTAACATTATCATGTGTGTATCAGGAGCCAAAATGGCAGCTGTGAAGAGACATGCTGATGAAGCAGATTTCCAGCTTCAGGCTATCAGTCAGCAGCAGAACATGGGAATAGAGCAGCGGAGAGAGAATTTAATATTAATGAATCAATGGTACAAAGTGGAGGAAGAAGAAGATGAGCTGCACCACGTAAAGAATTGCGTCGACCAGTGCGTCTTATAATCCAGTGCGCCTTATATATGAAAAAAGACAGTGATATTGATATTTATTGATAGTGCGCCTTATAATCCGGAAAATACGGTAAGAAAAAAAAAAAAAAGACAGTGATGGTGCATCTTATAATCGGGTGTGGCTTATGGTCCGGAAAATACGGTACAAAGACACCAAAAATTTGAGAATAATGGAAGAACTTGGTGGTTAATTTGCATTGTTTTACCTAATTTTACCAGCGCACGCATGCGCACGAATACACAGTTATTAATCAACTATATGCTTATATGCCTATTTATATGCTATATAACAGAAAGGCCGATCACTAGTGAGAATTGTATTTGAAACTGTATCTTTAAATAGTATACTTTTTGACTGTTCTGTGGTGTTTTTATAAATCCCTTTTTAATTTGAACTATTTATTAATGGATTAATACTTCATTAGTAAATTCTTTTCATAATTCTTTTTATTGCTCATTAAAATGTCAAATAATTAAATACCTTGTAATTTATGCATTTATTCATGAATTAATAAATGAATTTGTGAACATGAATTAATGTATATTTTAATTGTACAATTAGCTACTAATCAATTAAATGCTTTATTATTATTTCTGTGATTCTTGTGGTCCTCCGTTCATTTCAAATATGAAGCACTTTAGATTAAATACAAAGAAAAAGTAGATAAACCCCCAAATATATGAAATATTAAATGAGAAAATGATTTAAACAAATAAAACAATCAAACCAGTCACACCTTTCAAAATAAAACAACTCTGTATCACAGCAGAGGCTTTAAAACACACACCTCCATCTTCCTCCTCCTCGTCCTCCTCCTCTTCTTCAACATAGTCTCCATCGTCTTCCTCATCCTGATGAAGAACAGACACGTCACCAGCTGCCGTTTGTGTTGAAGTCAGCGAAGAGCGCCGCTGAACAGAACACGAGGTCGACTCACCTGGATTCCCTCCTTCATCAGGTACGACAGGCCGACCTCATCCTCGTCCCCCTCAGAGCTATCAGCGTCCTCATCCTCTTCATCGTCATCATCGTCGTCATCTCCAGGCGGCCCGGCTTCATCGTCGTCTTCTGGAACAAAATGTCAGATTTTATAGTTCTGTGTTTAAACACGTTTCACCTGCTGCAGGTAAAATAAAGTTAAAAGTCAGTCCTGAATGTCACTGTGATCACACAACAGTTTCCTTTCTTTCTCATTAAAGGAAAGAGGCTCCATCTAGTGCTGCACCTGCACACGACAGCAAATCTACACATCATTTTGTGTGTGAACTGGAGCCAGTGAACGCAGCACCGCGGCTGCTACAGTCACTCTCCTGACGGTGAACTGGAGCCAGTGAACGCAGCACCGCGGCTGCTACAGTCACTCTCCTGACGGTGAACCTGAGACAGTGAACGCAGCACCGCGGCTGCTACAGTCACTCTGCTGACGGTGAACTGGAGCCAGTGAACGCAGCACCGCGGCTGCTACAGTCACTCTCCTGACGGTGAACTGGAGACAGTGAACGCAGCACCGCGGCTGCTACAGTCACTCTGCTGACGGTGAACCGGGGACAGTGAACGCAGCACCGCGGCTGCTACAGTAACTCTCCTGACGGTGAACCGGGGACAGTGAACGCAGCACCGCGGCTGCTACAGTCACTCTGCTGACGGTGAACTGGAGCCAGTGAACGCAGCACCGCGGCTGCTACAGTCACTCTGCTGACGGTGAACCGGAGACAGTGAACGCAGCACCGCGGCTGCTACAGTAACTCTCCTGACGGTGAACCGGGGACAGTGAACGCAGCACCGCCGTTGCTATAGTGACTGCTACAGTGACTAACCTTGTGGGTTAACAGTAAATAATTGGTAAACAGGGGTCGTTATTGGTTAAGAATCTTTTTAATTAGCCTCCCTGGTGTCGGTTCATCAGCAGGCAGTCTGAGTCTCACCGCTGTCGGCCTCCGAGTCGGGCAGCTCGTTGTCCTCCTGGTCGTATCCGTTCAGGAAGGTGAGCTGAGGCAGCAGTTCGAAGACGCTCTCTCTGTAGTCGTCCAGCGTGGACACCTCACAGCTGTACAGGTCCAGACTCTTCAGGTTCCTCAGGTTCTGCTGCAGAACATGATGAGGAGGAGGAGAACGCACAGAGAAACATTCAAACCACATTGTTGTTCACAGAGCAACCTGAAAACTGACCGGAGACCAGGACCAGGTGAGTCTGGAGGACCAGCTCAAACTAATTTAAACCTCCTTTATGAGACAGAAGGCACTGAGGATAACTCTACCTATCAGGGCTGGAGCGAGTCACCATCTCCTGATTCAACTTGGGTGATGATTCCATATGTACTGGGATTGTTGTCACCTTTATTAACACCAGACCATAGGGGGAAAGTTGAATCATACATTTCTAGAGACTTTTACTTTGTAAAATCTCTAAATGAATCCAGTAGGAAGGTCAGAGATGTCCCGAGGTCAAATATATCAGGATCATTGTCAGGTTTTATGGATTTACATGGAGGAAATGAAACTCACCAGCGTCTCGATGCTGCTCAGCTCCTTGATCTTGTTCCCGCTCAGGTTCAGGTACATCAGGTTGGGACATTTCTCAGCCAGCATGTCCAGACCCCCTGAGATGATGTTATCACTCACCTCCAACTGAAACACACACAGAGACACACACCTGTCAGAGCTCAGGTAGCACAACCTGCATCACTACAAGACAACAAGAAACCAGCACATGAGTCTGTGAATGTCCTCATTCATCCAGGTCATATTCATTCTGGCAACAACTGACAAATCCAAGTCCAGTTACCTTCGATTCAGTTGTTGCCAGAAAGACGTAAAGATAAGTGAGGTTGCATCCACGAACATGTTCTTTAGTTCCTCAACAGTCTGGGAGATATTTTAACACAGTATGTCTGAAACGGTGAATCACATATTAGTTCTGGTGAAATATTACTGTCTCCTCAAGGATGCTTCAATTTAACTAAGATTTCACTTTGCTGGGTGACATTGATTCTCTAAAATTGTTGATTGGTCACAAGGTTTGGTGTTGGTTACCATGATTACACGTCTCCAACCAGCACGGAGACTGTCAGCAAGTGACGATATAGGTTACAGCTGCGTCTGAAAAGACTACTGTACTAGTGCTTATTCAGTATGTTGAATGATAGTACACCTGTTGAGCGTGTAGTGCAGAGTCTGGACTAAACAGTGTTGCATTGTGGGAACAGGAGGTGTGGGGCTGACCTTGCGTAGTTTGGGCAGTGAGGGCAGTTTAGCGAGCGAGGTGAGGCCAACGTTGACCATGCTGAGGATCTCCAGCTCCGTGTACTCATCTGTCAGACCTTCTACCTCTCCGTCACTGGAGCGGCAGTTATCCACCACCAGCTCCGCCACCTGACCACATCAAAAACAACGAGAGTTCATGTGACCGCGTCTCCGTCATCCAGCACAAACACCCACACTTGAGATACAGGATGAAGAAACAGAGGTCTGTGAATGAAAGGCGTTAGGGGTGTTTTGGATCCACAGCTCAGATGTGAGGAACAGTTAAGATCAACGTTTACTGTTATAAATGAATCAGACATTACAGACCCGCTCAGGCAGCCCAGTTATTCTGACACTAGGATTTCCTCTCATGTTTCATACTGTACGACAGTCTGGGCTCAAACACCTACTATCAAACATTTGACATCCTCAAACAATCAGACCCTGAAAATAATGGACAAAAAAGACTACAGAGCTTGACTCATTTTTGTAGGACACATATTGTAGGACGGACAGTCAGTTTTCTCCATCAAGGGCTGTGAACTGTGGATCACATTACCAATGGAAATCAATTAATTCCACACATAAAGTCCTTTAGTGCTGCTGAAACCAAACCACGGCTGTATCCATTTTTAGTTACTTGTCCTGTACATTACCATGGTGTATTGGTGTACTGTGGTGGGCTGTGTGTCCTCTATGATGTGTATTTCCACATCTGTAGTGTATGGTGCTTTTATCAAATAGAAAGCTGTATATTTTAATGACACTGTACATGTAAAGGACGAACTAAGGACAAGAGTTGGAAATTAGCTATAAACTCTCAGTACAGCATCAGATTCATAATCTATATATAAACTATGTTAAATGACTTTGCCCCCATTTAATAAAAATCAGAGTTTCAGTCATGATCAACAAGAAGCTGCTGTTTTAACAAATTAAATAAAAAGGTTTACATTATAAACACTTGAATACAACATTAATATTACTATAAAAACTAGCGAAACAAGTCCTACTCCAGAAAGCATCATGGTTTTATTGTTATCAAACAAAAGGACAGAGGTGACTTTTAGTGATTACCCTCGATCCAGACCTAAAAACACATCAATACTTAGACCAAATCCTAATTTCAGAGGACATCTTTCATTCTGTTGTCTTCCAGACCTCATGAGACTGGAGGTAGTTCACTCAACACCTCGGACCTGGACTACATTTACCAATACACCGTTTAAAAACATTGTTCATATCAGTAAAAACTGACTTGTCTTGTTTCTGACCAGTATGGATAAAACACAGAGAACATGACGGAGTGACTCATCACATGTAACAAACAATCTTTGATGAACTATCAGCGGGAACGGATGAGTGACAGAAACACGCACGACTGCTGTGTGCGCGCATTTACCGACCGCTAAACTGCCGGTACAGCTCGGACACGGCGACCCTTCACGACCACCGCCTGCACGGAGTCAGTTACAGTCGGTAGTATGGAGGGAATCGCTGTCGGCTGGTTGCATGAAAACGTGACTTCTCATCTATGGATTCGACCAGACTCCCTTCAGAAAAAGGCACTTTTATAATGCTGTTAGTCGTTGACGTGAGACGCCTCATTCCTCCACCGTTGAATAAATGACACCAAAACACAGCGAGTGGGCGGGAACAGCAGGACGAACCGGTCCTAAAAGTTCAGACTGTGACCCAAATGAAGGACTGCTGATGGATTCTGTGGGAGCCGAATTGACCAGCAGGACCTCAAGAATTGTAAACATTTTGAATCGGGCAGGGGCAGAAAAGCACTTTGGCTTATTAACTAAATAAACGTATAAAATACGGATTTCAGAATGTAAATTGGTTTGACGCGCCATCAGATCGCAAGCATCGCGGAACTATTTAACGCTGAAGGTTAAAAATGGTAGCCAGCTCGACCGCGCGGTGAACAACGAGGGTTTGAACAAATGGTACGGAAACCAAACAAACACACGCGGGTTTTTTTTTTTCGTTACTACCAAAAATTAGCGCTCACCCTCCGTTAGCTCATCCCGACCACCGCTCTGTAACGCGGACTGAGAGCTCGTCTGGTTAGCCTGTTAGCTCGTATGCTAGCTGCAGGAGGGTGGCGAAGCTCCGAGGGGGAGTCCCCCCCCCCCCACACCATCCCACGAGCGGCGGGCGGGCTCCCCCAGGAGCGGTCGCGGGAGTTCCCTCCATGTTGAAGCCGCGGTGAAGTTGTTTTTCTGGGTCAAAATGTCGGAAGAAAACTCGACGTCCGCTCCCGCTGAACGTTTTCAGCATCGTCATGTCGCTCCGGTCCGCATCCTCCGCCGGTTCCTCGTGTAGATAAATAAATGAAAGTGTTGTGGTTACACACCTCCGCTGGGTTCCTGTTCCTCAGCTCCAGGATGACCCGCTTCTTCATCTCCATGTCGGAGCCCGAACAGAAAAACTAACAAAGGAAACAGAAAATAAAACCCGGCTCTCTGCGGCGCCTTCCTGCCTTCAGGGGAGACCAGCGATAACTAAACCTCCATGTTCGCTCGCGCCCAACCTCCACTGCGAGACCGCGCCCCCTACTTCATGAATATTCATATATATTCAGATGCTGGTCTCCTATTGGTTCGATGATGAACTACTCACTGAATCCCTCCCATAGTAGCTCATTATGCAAGATCTTTCTCTGCGATTGGTTTGAATGGCAAAAGGCGTTACTTCATTGTAACCAATGAGAAGGCGAACATGAAACATTTAAACTTTACATACACCCACTCTTTGTCCTCATTGGCGCCATATTTTACTGCTAGCTCCAGGTTCGCTGTTTTTTCATTCATAAACAACAAGAACTATATGAAATCTGGTTTCTGTCATCAATCATCTCTATATCTGCTAGAAAGTGTACTACCGCTTTTATTAGAGACACCCTGAACACATCTACTCCCATATGTAACTACAGGTATATATATATATAGATATATCTATATCTATATATACTGTATATATATATATATATATATATATATATATATATATATATATATATATATAATATAGATAATATATATAGATAATAGATATAGATAGATATATAGATAGATAGAAAACAATAGAACACTATATGTCTGTTACCTCATGAACAAACTGTATAACACTTTTATATGTTTATAGATGATAAAGACGATATTATATCTATGATAACTATAACAATAAAGGCACTTTTTGTGATTGCGAAGGGGAAACTATTGAACATGTGTTTGCTGGGGCGGCAGTAGCTCAGTCTCTAAGGACTTGGGTTAGGACGTGGAGGTCACCGGTTCAAGACCCCCATGGACCAAGACCAACTGGTTGCTGGAGAGGTGCCAGTTTACCTCTTGGGCACTGCCGAGGTGCCCCTGAGCAAGGCACCAAACCCCCAACTGCTCTGGGCGCTTGTCAGGAGCAGCCCCCTCACTCTGACATCTCTCTATTGACATGTATATGTACTGTGTGAACAACAGAGTGTAAAACTGAATTTCCCCACTGTGGACTAATAAAGGAATATCTTTCTTTCTTTCTTATTTTGTTGTTTCCTTTCTTTACATCTCATTTGTTGCATAATTTATTTAATTTTCATATTACTTTTATACTGTAAAATATATTTGTAGAATTGTAATGAAAAATCTGAACATATATATGAATATACTGTATTATTAAAAAGAATTGTATATGTAATATACGTTTTAATATTTACTATGCACTGTGCACATTTTATACTAATATATACCAG
The DNA here is from genome assembly GCA_947000775.1 of Pterois miles. Taxonomy (NCBI): domain Eukaryota; kingdom Metazoa; phylum Chordata; class Actinopteri; order Perciformes; family Scorpaenidae; genus Pterois; species Pterois miles. The sequence goes on along the minus strand of CAMQGK010000074.1, from coordinate 265,543 downwards.
TATGAATATTGGAGGCAGTAATATACAAACAAACATATTATAAACTCACTCAGTTGTGTTTCTGTGTTTTCATCCAGGTGTTTTGGTCCTTATTTAATGATCAACGGCAACAGAAAGTGATAAACACCACATCACATCAGTTTATACAAAAGTTCTTTATACAAAAGAAAGTTGAGATGAAAGTGATGAAAAAATGATGAAATAAATGTTTGCTGTAAACATATTTTAGTCAAGATAAAATTGAAAATAACATGTATAAAATATAGGGCTGTGGTGTAGTGGTTAGCGCTGTCGCCTCACAGCAAGAGGGTCGCAGGTTCGATTCCAGCTTGCAGCTCTTCTGTGTGGAGTTTGCATGTTTTCTCCGGGTACTCCAGCTTCCTCCCACCATCCAAAGATATGCTGTTTAGGTTAATTGATGACTCTAAATGTCCCGTAGGTGTGAATGTGAGTGTGAATGGTTGTCTCTTTTTCTGTCTCTATGTGTCCTGTGATGGACTGGAGATCTGTCCAGGTGAACCCACCTTCACCCGATGCCAGCTGGGATCGGCTCCAGACCCCCGCGACCCCTAACGGGATAAGCGGTTGATGATGGATGTATATATTTATTGTTTTAGTATTATTTACTACTTTTGGAAAATTTCATATTCACAAGACAAAATGTTAAGGAACCAATTTTTCCTGTATTTTATTAATGAATTCAAACAGTATTGCACCATCACACCAAATATTAAAAACAAAAAACATTAAGACTTTTAAATTCTAAAATTATTCCAGCATAAACTATGGCGTTATGAAATGTATATGTAATTTTACCCTGTTCAGCTTTCGATGTACCTGTACCCCCGAGTTCAATAAAGAAAGTATTATAATAAAAATGTGCTAATTTTATTTAAACTCAGAGAACTTGTGATGTTTTCTGTGATAGACAGATTGATAAACTACACTACCATAAAAAATCTAAATTATACAACAGAATAATCTCTCTCTCTCTCTCTCTCTCTCTCTCTCTCTCTATATATATATATATATATATATATATATATATATATATATATATATTTGAGCCAAGCAAGAACGAAAATAAAGAAGAAGCAGGTGACTAATTTTTTTTTATCAGAAAATGTTTTATTTTGAATAAACAGCAGATGTTACAGTTATAGACCCTTTCAGTATAAAAGCCTTTAAAACATAAAATGTGATAAAAAAAATCTCATGACAGAATAAATAATGTGATCGAGTAAAGAAGAAGTGATGTCATCGAGGGCAGGGACTGAATCTTTGGTAGATAATCAATACTCATAAATAAGCAGTAAAGTGTCACCTGCCTGAATCCTGCGTCGTGGATTTGAGTCCAGACCCGTGTCAACCCGTCGTTACATAAAGGAGCAGTCCAACACAAAACCAAGACTGAACCAAACAGGAAATCATCAGCTGATTTTTAGCAGGTAGTTTGTTCTTTCTTCCGTTTTCCAGCTGTTAAAGGGTCACTTCATCCACACCATAAAAAAACTTAATGCATCAGGTGTAAAATAAAGTCAGACGTCAACGCTAAACAAACGTCTGGCTCCACACATCATCATTACGCCATCTTTAAACCAATCACAGTCATCTTGGGCGGCACCAAACACAAGGCAGTGACAGACATGGACATATATACGTAGACGCCACACTGGACGCTTCAGCTCGTTGCAGCGATGCGTCCACATGGACGCCATACTGGACTTGTAACCGTGTACTAGTGAACCAGAGCTGCTGTTTTTTCTGGATAAAAAGCACTATAACGTTTACATTTCTCAACTGATTTCAACCAGTCGTTATTATTTTAAAGGGTTTATGATCTACGAGGAGTAGAACAATAAAGTTTAGTCTCCAGTTCCTCAGAATCTGGATAGCTGAGCTCTAATCGCTGCTGGACCGCCAGGAGACCAGCGTGGACCGTCGACTGACATCACCTGAGTTACTGACCTGATAGAAGATAATTCAGTTATCAGAACGAATTATTAAAGCTGACGTTTGTCAAGTTTGACTTTGCATTATTTTTATTGTTTAAGTTTAATACGTGTAGAGAGGTCCCTGTATAATATAATATAATATTATATAAAATAATATAATATAATATAATGAAATGTCTTCCTCTGGTTTAGTGATCATACTTTGAGTCTAGAGGCTACCGCTAACAGTTCTACTGATATTACTATTACATATTAACTAATAACAGCAATCAGAATAACAGGTTAATGGTAATACATAAATAAATAATAATTGTTTACGAAGATGTCATCAGCTTTATTGTAACAGTCACATATGATTTTTAATACGTGTTGTACATTTTACGTTTTAAACACAATATCAGGTTAGATATGAACATCAGTAAACTAACATTAGCTTATATCGATTAGCTAACAATAACGAATGTTAGCTAACATTAGCTATATCGATTAGCTAACAATAACGAATGTTAGCTAACATTAGCTATATCGATTAGCTAACAATAACGAATGTTAGCTAACATTAGCTATATCGATTAGCTAACAATAACGAATGTTAGCTAACATTAGCTATATCGATTAGCTAACAATAACGAATGTTAGCTAACATTAGCTATATCGATTAGCTAACAATAACGAATGTTAGCTAACATTAGCTATATCGATTAGCTAACAATAACGAATGTTAGCTAACATTAGCTATATCGATTAGCTAACAATGACGAACATTAGCTAACTTACAACTAACAATAAGAAATCTTAGCTAACATTAGCTATATCGATTAGCTAACAATAAGGAACATTAGCTAACATAAGCTTACAGAAATTACCTAACAATAAGAAACATTAGCTAACATTAGCTCATATAAATACAGTTAGCTAACAATAAGGAATATTGGCTAACATTAACTTATATCGATTACCTAACAATAAGAAACATTAGCTAACATTAGCTCATATAAATACAGTTAGCTAACAATAAGGAATATTGGCTAACATTAACTTATATCGATTAGCTAACAATAAGGAACATTAGCTAACATATATAGCATATATGGATTAGATAACAGTAAAGAATGTTAACTAGCTCTAATGTTACAGATGCTAACATTTTGTAAAGATGTGACGTTAACTTGAACAGTTGATAATGTGAAAAATGCTGAAAGGAAAATGTGATATGATAGAACTAGTTTTTAATAGCGACCTAATAATTGAATCCACCATATTGAAAGACAGACCGCTGATCCAGGAACCAGAAGCAGCGTTAACATATTTAACAGTTTTTCACCAGAATCGTTTGAGAAATGTAGACATTATAGTGTTTTTTATCCAGAAAACCAGCAGCGCCCCTGTTCACTAGTACTGCGTTACAGGACGGTCTGGACAGGTTCAATATGGCGCCCACATTGACGTACAATCCAGGAGTCGATGCGGTGTCTACATACATTATATATGACTATGGTTTTCAGCCCCGAGCTTCACCTGTCAGGCTGCCTGACTCTCTGATTGGTCGACCTGATTTCTCGTCTTAATGTCATTAAGCAAAATTAATAATTTGTCTTTAACAATTCAAGAAAATGCAGTAAGGATATTTTATAGAAATACACCATCAGGTAGATCATGTGACTTTGAACTTTTGTTGAAATGTAATTGTATGTTTACGAGTAATTAATAATATCATCCACCTTCAACCGTTTATCCCGTTAGGGGTCTCGGGGGGCTGGAGCCGATCCCAGCTGGCATTGGGTGAAGGCAGGTTCACCTGGACAGGTCGCCAGTCCATCAGAGGACACATAGAGACAGACGACCATTCACACTCACCTTCATTCATCATTTAACCTAAACAGCATGTCTTTGGACTGCGGGAGGAAGCCGGAGTACCCGGAGAAAACCCACGCTGACGTGGGGAGAACATGCAAACTCCACACAGAAGGACCCCAAGCTGGATTCGAACCTGCAACCCTCTTGTTGATTGCTAACCACTACACCACTGTGCAGCACATTAATAATATCTTTTTTTTTTAAAATAAATTAATTAATAAATTAATCTTTTAAAAAGAGGAAACTGTGAACTGTCCCTTTAATGTGCAACACTGGATGCTGGTATACATGGAAACTCGTTTGACTGACAGGAGGATATGATGCTGTGATTGGCTGATTGTCTGAAGCCTTTCTGGAGCGACTAATGAGCTACAGCGTGGGGGCGGAGCTTATGACTCCTGACAGGTAGGCGGCATTACTTACGTCGTCCATCACAGGAGGTTCAGGTGACGTCTTCTGACTTTGTCTCTCAGATGTGGACAAATCCTGTGCTGTGATTGGCTACCCTGTGTGCTAAACCCCGCCCAGCTGCAGCCTACAGATTAAACATAACCAACTGCTGCTGTGTTTCAGAGTGTGTGTTCTCGCGGCGGCAGAGTGTGCAGCACCTGGTCGAGCAGCTGCAGCGCTCGGTGCAGGTGGACCTCCAGCCAACAGGGGGTGTCCTTGATGCTCTGACGCGGGTAGTCGCACCCCCAACCTTTAACGAAGCTCAGACGCACAATGCACAACCTGCGCAGGTCGTCCACACCCAGACCTGCTGCCGAACACACACCTGGAGGGAGACAGGAAATCACACTTTAACTCAGCTGCAACGACAGCAACAACAACAATGACAGCATCAACAACAACAACAACAACAGCAGCAACTACAACAACTGCACCAATGACAGCAACAACAACGGCAACAACAACTGCAACAACAACAACAACTGCACAGACAACTGCAACAACACACCAACAACAGCAACAACAACAACAACAGCAACAACTACAACAACTGCACCAATGACAGCAACAACAACGGCAACAACAACGGCAACAACAACAACTGCACTGACAACTGCAACAACTACACCAACAACAGCAACAACTACGACAACAACTGCAACAACAACAGCAACAGCTACAACTGCATCGACAACAGCAACAACTACACCAACAACAGCAACAACTACAACAACTGCACCAACGACAGCAATAACAATAACAATCCAACAGCAGCAACAACAACTGCACCAACAACAGTGGCAACAACAGCAACAACGACAACAACTGCACTAACAACAGCAACAACTACACCAACAACAGCAACAACTAAACAACTCACCACCAACAACTGCAACAACAACAGCAACAACTACACCAACAACAACACAACTACAACAACTGCACCAACGACAGCAATAACAATAACAACCCAACAGCAGCAACAACAACTGCACCACCAACAACTGCAACAACAACAGCAACAACTACACCAACAACAACTACAACAACTGCACCACCAACAACAACGGCAACAACAGCAACAACGACAACAACAACAACTGCACTAACAACAGCAACAACTACACCAACAGCAGCAACAACTAGAACAACTGCACCAACAACAGCAACAACTAGAACAACTGCACCAACAACAGCAACAACTAGAACAACTGCACCAACAACAGCAACAACTAGAACAACTACACCAACAACAGCAACAACTAGAACAACTGCACCAACAACAGCAACAACTAGAACAACTACAGCAACTGCACTAACGACAGCAATAACAACGGCAACAACAACAACAACTACAATGGCAACAGCAATAACATTTACTACAACAACAAACACCACCAACACAGCAACAACCACAACCAACTCTAACACTACTACTACTACTACTACTACTACTACTACTACTAATAAAATAATAATAATAACTCATTCATTCATTATCTGTAGCAGCTTATCCCATTCAGGGGGCTGGAGCTGATCCCAGCCTGGACGGGTCACCAGTCCATCACAGGACACATAGAGACAGACAACATTCTCACCTACAGGACATTTAGAGTCATCAGTTAACCTGCATGTCTCTGGACTGCGAGAGGAAACCGGAGAACCTGGAGAAAACCCCACACTGACACGGGGAGAACATGGAGACTCCTCACAGAAGAACCCCAAGTGGGATTCAAACCTGCGACCCTCTAGCTGTGAGGCGACAGTGATAACCACTCACCACTACTAATAATAATAATAATAATGAGAAGAAGAAGAATTGTTATTATTATTGTTGATATCAAAATAATATGAATAATAAAATAAGATAATAATACTAATAACTATAATAATATTACTTTACTCTCTGACATCACTTTTTAATGTGAAGTGTCTCAGGTGTGTACAGCAGGTTACGCTGTGGTATCCAACCTGCTGGAGCCTCCATACTGACTGACAGACAGACAGACAGACAGACAGACAGGCAGACAGACTGACTGACAGACAGACAGACAGACAGACAGACAGACAGACAGGCAGACAGACAGACAGGCAGGCAGACAGACAGACGGACAGACAGGCAGACAGACAGACAGGCAGGCAGACTGACAGACAGACAGACAGACAGACAGACAGCGGCAGACAGGCAGACAGACAGACAGGGACAGACAGACAGACAGACAGACAGACAGGCAGACAGACAGACAGGCAGGCAGACTGACAGACAGACAGACAGACAGACGGACAGACAGACAGACAGACAGGCAGGCGGACAGACAGACAGACAGACAGACAGACAGACAGACAGACAGACAGACGGACAGACAGGCAGACAGACAGACAGGCAGACAGACAGACAGACAGACAGACAAACAGACAGGCAGACAGACAGACAGACAGACAGACAGACAGGCAGACAGACGGACAGACAGACAGACGGACAGGCAGGCAGACAGACAGACAGACAGACGGACAGACAGACAGACAGGCAGACAGACAGACAGACAGGCAGACAAACAGACAGGCAGACAGACAGACAGACAGACAGGCAGACAGCCAGGCAGGCAGACTGACAGGCAGACTGACAGGCAGACAGACAGACAGACGGAGAGACAGACAGGCAGGCAGGCAGACAGACAGACAGACAAAAAGGACAGACAGGCAGACAGGCAGACAGACAGACAGACTGACAGACAGACAGGCAGACAGGCAGGCAGACAGACAGACAGACAGGCAGGCAGACTGACAGGCAGACAGACAGGCAGGCAGACAAACAGACAGGCAGACAGACAGACAGACAGACAGACAGGTGATACTCACTGACTGCAGGGGCGATCCCCCCCACGCTGTTCGGCCCAGGAATCGCACCAACAACTGCTGCTGCCTGAGTCGCCACTGCTGCCTGAGCTGCTGCCGCCTGCTGTTGCATCTGTCTGTGACACTGCCTCAGGTCAAACACCTGCAGAGAGAGAGACAGGTGAGAGAGAGACAGGTAGCAGACAGACAGGTGAGAGACAGCAGTAGACTACCTGTTCTGAGAGGTAAAATTATGTTTTTTCTGAATGGAGTCTGGTGGCTTTGAGGTAACGGCTCCAAAAACAGTCATTTTACCTCTCAGAGCACAGAAGTATACATACAACCCAGTGGTACTACTACTACTACTACTACTACTGCTACTACTACTACACAGGTCAGTATCTGTCTCACATTACTACTGTCACTGTGGTACTACTACTTCTCATACTACTACTACTACTACTACTATGAGTGAGTACTACCACACAGGTCAGAATTTGTCTCATATCACTACTGTTACTGTGGTACTACTACTCATACTACGACTAGTCGTACTACTACTACTACTACTGAGGTCAGTATCTGCCTCACACTCACTACTGTTACGGTGGTACTACTACTTCTGGCACTAATGCTACTACTACTAATACTACTACTACTACTATTCCAACTACTACTTCTGCACTATTGCTGTTACTACTACTACTTTTGCTTTTATTGCTACTATTCCTACTACTACTTCTGCTGCTATTGCTGTTAGTACTACTACTACTACTACTACTACTACTACTACTACTATTGCTGTTACTACTACTACTACTATTTCTGGTGTTAAAGTCACCATTAGACAGCCCTTTCTGACGGGAACTGAAGCAGTTATATCGCTGTCTTCAAAGCCACCAGACTTCATTCATAAAACCAGTAATTTTACCTCTCAGATCACAGGAGTGTTCTGTACATGCAACCCTACTTCCTTCAGTTACTTCCAGACTCAGCAGAGCTAACACTGACTCAGCTAGCGCTAGCATTCACATTATTCATAACCTTACTGATTAGCTAACTGCTAGCTTACTCTTTTAGCCAACGATTGCATAAATGCAGATGGACTCACCCTTTAAAGAACAGGACGGACAGTTTTGTAATGTGGTTCTATGAAGTTCTGTTACTGTCCGTCATCCACAGAGAAGAACAGCAGAGAGTCGTTTGCATATTGGCACACTTACCTTGATGTAAGCTCCAGGATAGATCTTATGGACTCCGTCTCCCGGCACTCGGCCCGCCTCACGGTCCAGATACAAACTCTGGACGAACACAGAGTGGTCGCTAAGGCAACGCATCCAGACGTCCCCCTCCCCCCGACACTCTAGCTGGACCCCCCGCCCAATGTGGAGTCTGCAGGAAAACAACCACAGAAGAAGAGCAGGTTGTTTCAGACTGCTGACATTATACTTCCTCCTGCTACCACCAATACTGATACTGGTTGGACTGGTTGGACTGGTCGGATGGGTCACCTGGCTCGGTGGCTGGAGGCGGTACGATGGACGTTACTCAGTTGTCCCAAACAGAAACGGTCTCCACCTGAAGGATCCACATAACCATCCACCGTCACCAGAGGACAGCTGGACTGGACCTTAAACATCTCCCCGACCTGAACGTCCAGCTCAAAGTACGAGATGGAGCACCAGAACTCTGGACCTGAGAGACAAAGTGAGACGGGGGACAAATGAAAACAAATGAGACTGTCTCTCTGTCTGGACAAAGTGAGAGGGGGTAAAAAGAGAGGATGTCTCTGGAAAGTGAGGACATTTCTGGGATGTGGGGACATTTTTTATAAGTGAGGATATTTTAGGAAAATGAGGATAATTTTGGAAAATGAGGACATTTCCAAACATATTAGAGTTGGTACCTGGGTGGTTGGACACTGGTTGTGGGTACGGAGCAGTACTGTGATGCTGTGACCCTGCAGGAACAAACACATAGACTCAGTATAATGTACTACTGCACAGCACTACAGTAAAGTACTTCTATTGCAGTATGTTAGTTGGATATTTCACATGATGTCATACAGAAGTGTGTGTTGGGGGCATGGTGGTGATTATGATGTAACGGAGGCTGCTGGTGGCTTCGCCCACTCTGTCCTGCAGGGCTGTAGGGGGCGGGGCTATTACCTGGCCAGGTGGCTGCAAAAACACACAGGACAAATGTCAGCATGGCCTTGTTCAGTGTGGACAGCTCTAAGTACAGGTGTGAACGCATTCAAGATGCATTGATGATGCACTGAGATCGGATCTTTCAGACCACATTCAGCTGTACTCCAGTTTAAGTGTACTTCAGTAAAATACAGGTGTGTGCAGGTACAGTACCAGTTTTGGGGGGGCTGCTGTAGTCAGGCTGGTGTAGGGAGGTGGGGGTGTGAGGGTGAGGAGGCTGAGGGGTATGAGGGGGGTTAGGGTGAGGTGGGGAGGCGTGGCCCCCGTGGCTCTGAGGCGGGGCGATCTGAAGGAGGCCGGGGCCCTCGCTGCTGACACCACCTACACCCCCGCCGTTCCTCCCACAGCCACCCGCTGACAGAGCTGCTGCCGTGATGGAGCTGCTGCCTGCAGGACAGAAAGCAGTCATGATGGGGTCATGATGGGGTCATGATGGGGTCATGATGAGGTCATGATGAGGTCTCAGAGTTACCTGGAGGCTAACCAAAGACTGGAGGCTAACGCTAGCAGTGGGCTAACGCTAGCAGTGGGCTAACGCTAGCAGTGGGCTAACGCTGGGCTAGGTACTCCACATCTAAAATGTCGTCTTGCTGTTGTTGGCTGCCAGAATCCAGATATCAACATCTGAGATGACAAACTGTGATTGGAGGATCTAGAGAGCTACAATATCAGAGAAACCTTCCAGAGATGGAGAGGAAATGATGCTAATATTTAGCCTTCTGCTAAAAGCAGCCAACAGCTCACGGCTGCTGTTAGCAGAAGGCTAAAGTGTTAGCATCCCTTTCTCTCCATCTCTGAAACTCTTCTCTGATATTGTCTGACTCTCTTTCTGACTGACTTTCCTGAAGGATAGTTAACTACAGACATCCAAAGATTTATACGCCCTCAGTTTATCTTTACAGCGCTGCCGTTGGCCTCCAGCCTGCTGGCCGGACACTTAGCTAGCTTAGCTTGCTAATTCCACCATGCTGTCATGAAACACAGAAAATGAAATAAGCTAGATTAGATTTGATTGACAGCCTGACCTGGAGGAGAGAGGGGCATGCTGGGATACATGCTGACAGGGCGGGACTGGCTGTAGGGGTCAGTGTGGGGGGGCAGGTCGATCTGCAGACAGTCCTGCATGAACTCCTCCTTTATCAGAGCCTGAGGACCTGAAGGAAGACAGGGGGCGGAGTCAACATGGTGACCAATCAACAGGAGAGGGCGGCGGTATTCATGAATATTAATGAGCAG
>CAMQGK010000074.1:225000-247500 GCA_947000775.1 Pterois miles | reverse complement strand
TTTAGTTATCTAAAGGACTCAGACAGATCAACAGGAACGTGAATGTTCATGTTTCAGCTGCATCACGTACATCTGCAGATATTTATCACGTGAAAGGCAGAAATCAAACCTTTAACAGTAGTTTGATCGATTAATCGATAGCCTGGTGTGACGTAGAGCGTCTCTGACCTGCAGCCGCCCGTCCAGCGTCCTCTGGATGGTGACACACTTGCTGGGATGGACGCCGTTGGTGGTGACGGCGGTGATGAGCGAGTCCAGCTCGTCCTTCTTCTCCTTCAGCTTCTTCACCAGACTCTCGATGGCCCGTTTGGCGAAGCCCTCGTTCTCGGCTCCCTGGCGGTGACACATCAGGCTGTGGACGATGCTGAGGCAGGCGTCGGCGCTGCTGGGGGCGGGGCCGAGCACCGACATGGTCACCTGACAGGACACGCACCTGCAGTCGTTGTTGACATCATGTTAAAAACAGTCAGTACAGCTGATTTTCTTTCTTTTAGTTTTGGACGGTTGGTTGGACTAAACAGGACGTCTGGAGACACACTCAAACATTTCATACACCAAAATCTAGTCACCAAGAAAAGAATCAATCGATAAATCAATAATTAAATATTGGTTAGTTCGATGACGCGGTCACCGTGAGGTCACCAGCTGGTTTGTGGACTGCCGCTCTGAAGCCTCGGATTCGAACAACAGGAACAAATCTTGATCTCATTGATCTGATCAGATTCTACTAATCAGTGATCAATATAATGAACTGCTTCAGGCCTGTGTCCATCACTGAATAATCTCCACATGTTCTCACTGACCCTCTCGTTACTGATTCATCTATTGATCTGATCACATTCAGTGCATCATATTCAATAAAATGACCTCAGATGTCCATATTTGGTTGTCAGTGATGTCATCAAACTGCTTCCTTAGTCTGGTCACCGGTCAGATTCATTGATTGGTTTTCTGGTGATTGACTAATTGATTAATGATATAATGATCACTACAGCTGATGATCACTGAAGACACTGAGAGACAGACAGACAGACAGACAGACAGACAGACAGATAGATAGATAGATAGATAGACAGATAGATAGAGAGAAACAGACAGACAGACAGATAGATAGATAGACAGATAGATAGACAGATAGATAGATAGAGAGAGAGAGAAACAGACAGACAGACAGATAGATAGACAGATAGAGAGATAGAGAGAAACAGACAGACAGACAGATAGATAGATAGACAGATAGAGAGAGAGAAACAGACAGACAGACAGATAGATAGACAGATAGATAGATAGATAGATAGATAGATAGATAGATAGATAGACAGATAGATAGAGAGAAACAGACAGACAGACAGACAGATAGATAGATAGACAGATAGATAGACAGATAGATAGATAGAGAGAGAGAGAAACAGACAGACAGACAGATAGATAGACAGATAGAGAGATAGAGAGAAACAGACAGACAGACAGACAGATAGATAGATAGACAGATAGATAGATAGAGAGAGAGAGAAACAGACAGACAGACAGATAGATAGACAGATAGAGAGATAGAGAGAAAGAGAAACAGACAGAGAGACAGATAGATAGATAGACAGATAGAGAGAGAGAAACAGACAGACAGACAGATAGATAGATAGACAGATAGAGAGAGAGAAACAGACAGACAGACAGATAGATAGATAGACAGATAGAGAGAGAGAAACAGACAGACAGACAGATAGATAGATAGACAGATAGAGAGAGAGAAACAGACAGACAGACAGATAGATAGATAGACAGATAGAGAGAGAGAAACAGACAGACAGACAGATAGATAGATAGACAGATAGAGAGAGAGAAACAGACAGACAGACAGATAGATAGATAGACAGATAGAGAGAGAGAAACAGACAGACAGACAGATAGATAGATAGACAGATAGAGAGAGAGAAACAGACAGACAGACAGATAGATAGATAGATAGAGAGAGAGAAACAAAAATAATAATACAATAAGAGAGAGACAGACAGACAGACAGATAGATAGATAGACAGATAGAGAGAGAGAAACAGACAGACAGACAGATAGATAGATAGACAGATAGAGAGAGAGAAACAGACAGACAGACAGATAGATAGATAGACAGATAGAGAGAGAGAAACAGACAGACAGTCGCATCAACAGTTGTCCGACAGAAAGTATCCGGACGGAGGGAACCTCAGCGGGCTCTCTCGGCTCCACTCACCGGGACTCGGCTCTCTCCGCTCGGCTGTGATCCGCTGGCTGCGTCGGTGAGACCGGCTGTCTGTGCGTCGGTCTGTCGGTCCGTGTGTCCTCCGTCTGGTCCAGACTGGAGTCTGTCTGCTCGGTCATGGGGGGGGGGGGGGGGGGGTGTCATGCTAACCAGACAGCCAGACATAACAGGAAGTCAGGCGACTCCATAAAAATAAGAGCAGCTTCATCCAGCTGCATGTCAGACTGAGCAGCAGTAGAATCACACACTGATGTCACGAAGTACTTTTACTACAGTACTACTACTACAACATTGAGCTGACATTCACTAGCAGCAGTATATGATGATGTATTACTATGGATTAAACTATGAGCAGAATATAAAAAATTAAAGGTTTCTCCACCTTTACCAGCCGATACATTATAGTGACGAACAAATATAATGTCCCACAATATTAGTAAAAAACATTAGTACAATATCCTTAAAATATTAGTCAAATATATCAATTATCAGACAAAAATAGCAAAATATGTGAAAAATATTAAAATGTGAACTAGTACAATATCCTTAAAAAATAAAATATCAAGGAAATAGTAATATATCCTCAGAAAATATAAGACAAATATGTAGTATAATCCTTAAAATATCAGTAAAATATCTCAAAAATATTATTAAGGTATCAGAAAAAAAGTTATATATCAGGAAAACAGTTTTCAGAGAAAAATTTGTGAAAAATGCTAAAAAGGGTAAAATATGAAAAATATTACAATATCCAAAAGTAATATATCCTTAAAATATTAGTAAAATGCATGAAAAACATTAGTAAAACCTAATGACATATTAAAAACATAATTACAAGTAGCTTCACCTTTACCAGCTGCAACTGAAGTGATGAACTCATTAATGCATCAATAATATCACACAATAATATTATTTAGATTATTCTGGATAATTAGTACTTTTTCTTTTGGTACCTTAAGTATATTTTCTGATAATACTTTACTGTACTTTGTTTTTTCTAACAGTATTTATATACTGTGGAATTTATGTTTTAAGTAAAGATAGTAGTAGTAGTAGTAGTAGTCTGTTTTAAGTAAAGATAGTAGTAGTAGTAGTAGTAGTAGTATTTTTTAAATATAATAGTAGTAGTGTAGTAGTAGTATCTGTTTTAAGTAAAGATAGTAGTAGTAGTAGTAGTAGTAGTAAAGAAGTAGTAGAGTTTTTTTTGTAGTAGTAGTAGTATCTGTTTTAAGTAAAGATAGTAGTAGTAGTAGTAGTAGTAGTAGTATCTGTTTTAAGTAAAGATAGTAGTAGTAGTAGTAGTAGTAGTATCTGTTTTAAGTAAAGATAGTAGTAGTAGTAGTAGTAGTATCTGTTTTAATAAAGAAGAGAGAGAGAGAGTAGTATCTGTTTTAAGTAAAGATAGTAGTAGTAGTAGTAGTAGTAGTAGTAGTAGTATCTGATTTAAGTAAAGATAGTAGTAGTAGTAGTAGTAGTAGTAGTAGTAGTAGTAGTATCTGTTTTAAGTAAAGATAGTAGTAGTAGTAGTAGTAGTAGTATCTGTTTTAAGTAAAGATAGTAGTAGTAGTAGTAGTAGTAGTAGTATCTGTTTTAAGTAAAGATAGTAGTAGTAGTAGTAGTAGTAGTAGTATAGTAGTAGAGAGTAGTATCTGTTTTAAGTAAAGATAGTAGTAGTAGTAGTAGTAGTAGATCTGTTTTAAGTAAAGATAGTAGTAGTAGTAGTAGTAGTAGTAGTAGTAGAGTATCTGTTTTAAGTAAAGATAGTAGTAGTAGTAGTAGTAGTAGTTCTGTTTTAAGTAAAGATAGTAGTAGTAGTAGTAGTAGTAGTCTGTTTTAAGTAAAGATAGTAGTAGTAGTAGTAGTAGTAGTAGTATCTGTTTTAAGTAAAGATAGTAGTAGTAGTAGTAGTAGTAGTCTGTTTTAAGTAAAGATAGTAGTAGTAGTAGTAGTAGTAGTAGTATCTGTTTTAAGTAAAGATAGTAGTAGTAGTAGTAGTAGTATCTGTTTTAAGTAAAGATAGTAGTAGTAGTAGTAGTAGTATCTGTTTTAAGTAAAGATAGTAGTAGTAGTAGTAGTAGTAGTATCTGTTTTAAGTAAAGATAGTAGTAGTAGTAGTAGTAGTATCTGTTTTAAGTAAAGATAGTAGTAGTAGTAGTAGTAGTATCTGTTTTAAGTAAAGATAGTAGTAGTAGTAGTAGTAGTAGTATCTGTTTTAAGTAAAGATAGTAAAGTAATTTGGGGGCGGCAGTAGCTCAGTCTGTAGGGAGTTGTAAACTTGGGAACCGGAGGGTCACCGGTTCAAGTCCCGTCATGGACCAAGACCTGAGTGTGAACTGGTAGCTGGAGAGGTGCCAGTTTACCTCTTGGGCACTGCCGAGGTGCCCCTGAGCAAGGCACCAAACCCCCAACTGCTCTGGGCGCTTGTCAGGAGCAGCCCCCTCACTCTGACATCTCTCCATTGACATGTATTTGTACTGTGTGTGAACAACAGTGTAAAACTGAATTTCCCCACTGTGGGACTAATAAAGGAATATCTTTCTTTCTTTCTTTCTTAAACAGTACACTTAGTACTTCCAAGCTACATCACACATCTGATTTACTGCTACGCCCATTTCACCATGTGTACTGAGAACTATTAATAATAACAACTAATAATAATACCCGTTAACAATAACAACAGTCATTAATCATAATCATATAACTTTAATAATATTATCTATTTAATATTAATATTACTTTAAAAACTGTTAATAATAAAAGCCATAATAATAATATAACTTCATATTAAAAACTAATAAAAACTGTTACTATAAAAAGCCATTGTTAATAATATTACAAATAATATAATTTAATATCAAAAAGTGTTAATAATAATAATAATAATAATGATACATGTCTTTGATAAAACAATATAACCTAATATTAAAAGAAAATAAACATAGCTCCACCTAGAGCTGTAACATTAAAGTCAGTAGTATTACTACTAAGATCAGAGTATTTCTTCCACCACTGGTAAAAAGCATCTGTGTTCACTGCTTGTTTTGTGTCTGGTAATGTCCAACACATTGTGGATTAGGATTGTGTCTTGTTATGTGTCTGATAATACAAACTGAGCTTTTGTTGTACTGGCATATTGCACTGTTTGGTGTCTAATATAACTACAGTAAAAATGTAAAGAATTATATATAATAAATCTGGTCATACAATGTCATATTCATAAATCCTGGTTTAATGTTTTGCTCTGAGACTGTCTGTCTTATTAATGACTCAGCTGTTTCTGTATGTTTGTTTGTATGGGAACTATTGCAATAAAGAACCAATTAAAACAAACTTGGGTAACTGTTTTATTATTAAACTGCTGTTTAATGTCACAATAAAAAAAAATCAATTACTTTAAACTTCCGGTCAAATAAATTAAGCTTTTATTTTGAATGTTTGTACCTGTCTGTTACTCAGTGTGTTTGTGGGCGGGTCTTGTGTTTCTGGGAGAGAGAGAGCCAATCACTGCTCTGCTGTGTGTGCGGTTGCCCCTGGTTACCAGGTGATTGGCAGGTCGTCGGACAGACAAACTGCGGCGCCATCTTGTGGTGAAGACAGCGACCTGCCTGTACCTATAAACTAATCAATAAATACTAATAAATAAACGCATAAATAAAAGACACACGCAGTAAATATTAATAATTATGCGATGCCTTTATATTTCCTCTATGTTTTGATATTTTCTATATATAATTATAATAATAGTATTATTACTGTCTGTCTTTTACTTTTTACAGGTTTTATCCACTAATTTCCATTTTTTTTATTAACAGCACAAAAAAAAAACATTACGGCTTTTCATTTTGATGATAATAATACTGCATTAAAACTTACATTACAGAAATATTCTTATTCATTTATTATTTAAACCATGCTGGCTATATTTAACACACTTAATAAAGTAGATCCTACTTCTCAGCATTTTATATTACTTCATTTATTTTTTTGCTACATTTTGCACATCTTAATGTAAATGTTTGTACATATTTCATACTGTTTATATTCTCATTGTCTATTTTATATTTTAGTAATTATATTTCTTTATACATCATGTTTATATTGTAGAATTATTTACATAATTTCCTATATTATAGTCATGTAATTATCTTGCATGTGTTGAATTTTGCACATTTACAACCTCAATTTCTTTTTATTTTTTTATTTTTTTTTATTAACAAAACATTGTAACTTGCAACACTTGCTAATGTACATAGTGGTTTATTGTATATTATATACTATATAATATACCAATATTCTTTATACTTTGTATTAAACAGCTATATTTCCTCTATTGTGTGTGTGTGTGTGTATATATATATTTATACATAAAAATATATTTATATATATATATATATATATATATATATATAAATGTATATTATATATAAATGTATAAATATATATATTTATGTATAAATATATATAAATATAATATATAAATATATATAAATATGATATATAAATATATAATATATAAGTATATATATTTTTTATTTTTTTATTGGTTAAATCACCAAACTGCATTAAGTTCCGTTAAAACCAGATCCACATTAAAATATTCAGATCTGTATCTATCTGGAGCCAAATGAGGTCACACGACCAGGACAAAAAGCTGCATTGAGACATTATTAAACTGAACGTGACCGTTAGCTGCCGCTAGCTGCCGCTAGCTGCCGGTGTTAAAAACATTCTTTTAGTGTGTTTTTGCTTCAGAGGTTCAGTCTGAACTGTTGAAATCGGAGCTGCACAAACTGGAGAAACACAGACAGGTGAGTGACCGATGACGCTAGAGAGTTAGCTCGAATACCCTGAATTTACTCGTGACGCTCCTAAGCTAGCTAGCTTCAATGACGCTCAAACCCTCAGAGTTAATTCATGCTAACCCCTGAAGGATTTCTGAAGTGTATTTGGGGAACCTAAATTATGAAGACATGACTCTATTTGTGAAGTAACATTAACTAACTAGTCGGGAAGACTGCAAATGGTAACAAGCAATTAGCATTACAGCTAGTTAGCCGATTAGCATCACAGCTAGTTAGCCGATTAGCATCACAGCTAGTTAGCTGATTAGCATTACAGCTAGTTAGCTGATTAGCATTACAGCCAGTCAACGTCACCTGAGGGCGGTAGTTAGCCGTCTCAGCTTCGTAGTGAAGGTGAAAGAAAAACAGTCCCTCACGTTTGTAGGTACAACTTTCCTTCATCCACAGTTCTAAAGGTAATTGAATTAAAGACTGTTTCTACCTCCCAGAGACAGACCAAGTATTTACTGTGAGCTAGCTTGAAACTCAAAACGTGCCACTTGAGTCCGGACGGAGAATGGCGGTGAATATGTTTATGGCGAATCCCCTTTAGAAACCGGTGAAACGCAACATTTCGCAGTTAATCGGCGAAATGAAAACACTAAATGGACCACAGTTGCTGACCCGTGGATCGTTGTGGTCTTCTCTCAAATTCGGCCTGGTGATCGTGTTTAAGTGTCTGTTATCACAGCTGGGTTCAACGAGTCCCTCCTGCTCCTGTTCAATTAACCCGCAGGTGACCCAGATTCGGTTCAGCTGTGTTTTCACCGGGACCGTTGACTTTCAGCAGGCTGAATCAGAAAAACAGGAAGCTGATGGATGCTTCAGAACCAGGCAGGTTTTACCTGAGAGACACCTCAACAGTTTCTCTCCATGAGCGGTGAGACACACATTTCATCACATGAAGGTGTTGTAATTGATTTAAATCCAATAAGATCTGATGGTTTAGTTTTCCATCCGCTGATGTCTCTTATTCTAGATTTTTTTCTTTGCCATGGATAATAAAAACCCATTATTATATCATTCAGTTCATCCAAAGTCATACAGATATTACTCTGTTATAACCTGTAACTCGCCTCTGTCCGTCTGTCATGTTGAAGCTTCTCTCAGGTGGTACCGGATCAGCTGACCCAGTCCACCATGAGGACCTTTGACCCGGTTCTGCTGCAGCAGAGGAGGAGGTGCAGCACCCCAAAGGTGGTGCTGCTGGTGGGGAAAGGGAGGTCATCGCTTGTCCACCTGCAGGTGAGTCACAGAGCTGTAGACCAATGAGAGCGACAGGTCACCTATCTCCTGATGATGTCAGAGTGGATTTCACCAGGTGTGTATTTGAAACCACCTACTACGTACTACATCCATTCCCGCAGTATATGGTACATACTGTAGACTGTGTTCCTCAGTAGTATGCAGGAGGAAATGGTTTAAGTTGACCCTCTGGTCTCTGTCCTGGTCCAGACCTGTGACTTGTCTGTGGGGGTGAGGCAGCGTCTGAGGAGGAGGAGGAGCGTCTGGACTCGACTCGGCTGGCAGTGGGGGAGTCGCCGCCTGTTTGCCTTCAGACCTCGAGGCTTCTGGAGCTTCATAAACAAGTACAGACGTAGAATCAGCTCCACCCCCGCCTACAGGGGTGAGTACCTGGGGTGGTCTCTGTCCAGCTCCAGGGGGCACTGAGACCACGAACCTGACCTGTACCTGTAGCTAGACTGGAACCTCAAGCTGGACCTGTACCTGTAGCTCCACCCGTACCTGTGACTAGACCTGTACCTGTGTGTGCTTCCTGTGCAGGACGAGGTAACCTTCCCAGTCGACTCGGTCAGAGTTTCCTCCTGAAGATGAGAAACGTCCAGAAACTGACTGTAGGTCAGTTTATCAACACAAGCTCACACTGAGCAGTGAACACCTTCAGCTCCCAGACCTGCACCTGTATTTTCAGGTTCAGGTGTGTTCACACCAAGAATGAAGCAAAGTTTCTCACTTTACTGGAAAACCAAACTCCGTCCTGTCTGGGTTCATACATCACCCAGCGGTGAGCTGTATTCACATCCAGTACCATCACCCTGACTGGATCAATACTGAGCTATGAACCCACAATAAACAGACTGAGCTGTGATTTATTATCAATAACCAGATCAGAATGATGCTGAAATAACTCCATCATGATGCTGATCAGTAAACAGTCTGAACTGATGCTTCGTCAGGTCTGTCTGTCAGACGACCAGCAGACAGCTGTTAAAATGCTTGTTTTCTGAATGGAGTCTGGTTGGATCAGAACCAGGCTCTGCAGCTGCTGCATCAACACTCAGCATGAAGTCATGTAGACGTTGTTGTTTCTAGCGTAGACAGTCGGTGGTTCTGGTCTCTGGACAGATCTGATGGACTATCGTAGCTCTGGGTGACCACAGACACAGACGACATTTATTGATTTCTGATTCAGCGACGTCAGGACGGCGGTGAGGACAGGAGGACGTCTCTACGCTGACAGGATTTCACCACAGAGACACTTTTATCACTACAGGTGAAATATTTAAACTCACGTGTGTCGCTTCGCATGGTGGGAATTTCTGTTCGCGTCTTTGCATTGAGTTTGTATGTAATTGCCCCTCAGAAGAAGTTTGCTTCACGCTTGGTGTGAACACAGCTGATTAAATAAGAAATGACCTGTTTGACTGCACTCAGTCTGAGGGAAACACTTCACGGATCGGCCTTAAATCCATCCAGGCTCAGGGTACTCAGGTGAGAGGGTTACATGTTCCTGGTGAAGCATGTGATGTGATCACTGACCAAGGCTTATGGAAAGAGGCTGGGACACAGGTCTTGGGGTCTTGGGGTCTTGGGGTCTAACACATGCTGAGTGTAACTGATGCTGCAGCTGTGTGTTGCGATTGCCTCAGTTTCGGCGAGAACGGAGCAGATTTTACTGTGCAGGACGCGTCGATGAAGCGTGACCCAGCCTTGATTTAAACTCCCCACGCTGGGACTGTGGGAACAGCGCTGTGGCTGTAATGAACTGTGCAGCCTGTAGGAGGCGCTCACACCACAGCACACCGACCTGCTCCGACTGGGACGGTGTCCCTGTGATGCCACAACTAGAGCCTCAGTTGGATAGAAGACACTACCTCTGTATGGACAACGCAACGTGCCAAAGTCAATCAATCAATCAATAAAGTACTTGATAAATAAATAATGTCATTAAATGTGGCAAAAACATTAATGTAGCATTAATTAAATACAGAATAAATGAATCGATAAATGACTCACTACATAAATAAGTTATTAAATGTTGCAGAAATATTAAAAAACAAATGTGACATCAGTTCATATTTCTGTTATAATTTGCTTCTTTATCTTTGAATTTATTCACTTATTTATTTACTCTTCTGTTTAATTTTCCCCTTTATTTATTTATATGTATATTTTTATTCATTTTGAATATATTTGTTTTTGCATTTATGTTTATCTGTTTTTGCATGTATTTTCTATTTATTTTTAAGTTTTTTATTTTATTTGAAATATCAGTTTATTTCACATTTTATCAGTTAATTAATGGCTACATTTATTTTTCGTATTTTTACAACATGTAATGACGTTTATTGATTATTATTATTGATTTTGGCAGGTTCTGTCCTCCGTACCTGTGTTGCAACAGAAATCGATCCAGAGTGGAGGATCCTGTTCCAGAGAGTCTGGTGCTACTGGAAACGTTCCTGATACCAGTCTAACAGTGACACCTGTTTGTCCTGCAGGACCAACGCACCTGCAGAGGGGCGGGGCCACCACCTCCAGGGGGCGGAGCCTGAGGAAAGACCACGTACCAACCAAGAAGCAGCTGGACGCGCAGCTGGACGAGTACATGTCCGTGTCCAAGGGCCGACTGGACAAAGAACTGGACGAGTACATGTCCGTGTCCAAGAGCCGCCTGGACGCTGAGCTGGACGAGTACATGGCGATGGCCGGCCAGACGCACTGGGACTGATGTTTTCTACCGCTTTGATTTAGTTTCAATATTGATGAGTGTTTAGTTTGATTGATCGGTGTGTCGAAGCAGGAAGTTGTGTTGCGTTCAGGGAACATGTTTATCAGTTAGAGTTTTACCTGGATGGACCTGTTTAAGTTGGGCCGTGTGTACTTCACAGACTTTTCTGTGTGTTGGAACTTGTAGCTCTCATTGTGTTACTGAGGCTTCACTTTTGTTGGCAGAATTTAAAACTATGTTTTAATAAATGTTACCTGCTGAATCGCTGCTGTTTACTTCAGGTGTTCTGATCCAACTCCTCCCTAATACGGCTTCATTAGAAATGAATCAATCCACTAATAAATGATTAGGTATTATTATAGATTAATCTAGCAGCAGTATATAATAAATTATTTATTATAGATTAATCTAGCAGGTATATAATAATAGATGATTTATTATAGATTAATCTAGCAGCAGCATATAATAATAGATGATTTATTATAGATTAATCTAGCAGCAGTATATAATAAATTATTTATTATAGATTAATCTAGCAGCAGTATATAATAATAGATGATTTATTATAGATTAATCTAGCAGCAGCATATAATAATAGATGATTTATTATAGATTAATCTAGCAGCAGTATATAATAATAGATTATTTATTATAGATTAATCTAGCAGCAGTATATAATAATAGATGATTTATTATAGATTAATCTAGCAGCAGTATATAATAAATTATTTATTATAGATTAATCTAGCAGCAGTATATAATAATAGATGATTTATTATAAATTAATCTAGCAGCAGTATATAATAGATGATTTATTATAGATTAATCTAGCAGCAGTATATAATAATAGATGATTTATTATAAATTAATCTAGCAATCTAGCAATCTCTCAGATCCAGCAGAACCAGCAGAGTTAAAGGCTCTCAGAACCAGCAGAACCGGCAGAGTTAAAGGCTCTCAGAACCAGCAGAACCATCAGAGTTAAAGGCTCTCAGAACCAGCAGAGTTAAAGGCTCTCAGAACCAGCAGAGTTAAAGGCTCTCAGAACCATCAGAGTTAAAGGCTGTCAGAACCATCAGAGTTAAAGGCTCTCAGAACCAGCAGAGTTAAAGGCTCTCAGAACCATCAGAGTTAAAGGCTCTCAGAACCAGCAGAGTTAAAGGCTCTCAGAACCAGCAGAGTTAAAGGCTGTCAGAACCATCAGAGTTAAAGGCTCTCAGAACCAGCAGAGTTAAAGGCTGTCAGAACCATCAGAGTTAAAGGCTCTCAGAACCAGCAGAGTTAAAGGCTCTCAGAACCAGCAGAGTTAAAGGCTCTCAGAACCAGCAGAACCAGCAGAGTTAAAGGCTCTCAGAACCAGCAGAGTTAAAGGCTCTCAGAACCAGCAGAACCAGCAGAGTTAAAGGCTCTCAGAACCAGCAGAGTTAAAGGCTCTCAGAACCAGCAGAACCGGCAGAGATAAAGGCTCTCAGAACCATCAGAGTTAAAGGCTCTCAGAACCAGCAGAACCGGCAGAGATAAAGGCTCTCAGAACCAGCAGAACCATCAAATTTAAAGGCTCTCAGAACCATCAGAGTTAAAGGCTGTCAGAACCAGCAGAGTTAAAGGCTCTCAGAACCAGCAGAACCGGCAGAGATAAAGGCTCTCAGAACCAGCAGAACCAGCAGAGTTAAAGGCTCTCAGAACCATCAGAGTTAAAGGCTCTCAGAACCAGCAGAACCAGCAGAGTTAAAGGCTCTCAGAACCAGCAGAGTTAAAGGCTCTCAGAACCAGCAGAGTTAAAGGCTCTCAGAACCATCAGAGTTAAAGGCTCTCAGAACCAGCAGAGTTAAAGGCTCTCAGAACCAGCAGAGTTAAAGGCTCTCAGAACCAGCAGAACCAGCAGAGTTAAAGGCTCTCAGAACCAGCAGAACCAGCAGAGTAAAAAAAAAAATTAAAGGCTCTCAGAACCAGCAGAACCAGCAGAGTTAAAGGCTCTCAGAACCAGCAGAACCAGCAGAGTTAAATTCAAGTGATTTTATTAGAAAGCAGAGGGAGAACCGACAGACGCAGGGTTTAGACTCACAAGAGTTATAAAATGGCTCAAAGTTTACATTTGATGACATCACTGTGATGTCACTGTGATGTCACATTGCCTGCAGACTGCGTCCGTCTAACATCTGTGTTACAGAGTGGAGGTGTGAGGCTCTAATGAAAGACACTCCAGGTGCATTCTGGGAGTTGTAGGATCCATCATGGATGAAGACTCAGAGGGAGGATGAGGATGAGGACGATGAAGGTCACAAACACCTGAGGAAGAAGAAGTGACACCTGGAGCCCGGCTGGCAGTCACACAGCTGACCGAAGCACCGACCTCTCTTCACCCAGCAGGACGCCGTGATGTCACACTGAGACACAGAGGGACAGACGGCTCAGACCAGGACCACGACAGTACATCGCAGTACACCCGGAGATAAAGAGGAGAAGAAGAGGATGCCGGGCTGGAGCTCAGCGTCGCGCACGGAGGATGAAATACAGACCAGTCCTCCCGTCTGTTTTGATGGGGAATGTGAGATCTCTCCCCAACAAGATGGACGAGCTGGCGGCGCTGACCCGACATCAGAGGGAATATCGGGAGTGTAGCGTGATGGTGTTCACCGAAACGTGGCTGACGGCGGCGACCACGGACACGGTGACGGAGCTGGACGGGTTTAAGTTGGTGCGGGCGGACAGGACGAGAGACAGCGGTAAGAGGAAAGGAGGAGGACTGGCGGTGTTTGTGAATGATAGATGGTGTAACCCTGGTCACATCACTGTTAAAGAACAACACTGCAGCAGAGACATCGAGCTGGTGGCTGTTAGTATGAGGCCGTATTATTTACCGAGGGAATTTACACATGTTATTATGATGGCTGTGTATGTTCCCCCCTCTGCTAACGGTAACACAGCTTGTGATGTCGTCTATTCAGTCACTAGCATGCTGCAGACACAGCACCCTCAGGCCCTCCTCCTGGTCTCTGGAGACTTTAATCATGTCTCTCTGTCCTCCACTCTACCAACTTTCACCCAGGATGTGTCATGCTGCACACGGGGCAGTAAAATCCTGGACTTACTGTATGCCAACTGCAAGGAGGCATACACATCAACCCCCCTCCCCCCCCTGGGAAGATCAGACCACAACCTGGTTCATCTCCAGCCTGTGTACAGACCCCTGGTACACAGAGAACCAGCCGTCTCCCGCACAGTGAGGTCATGGTCCAAAGAAGCTGAGGAAGCTCTGCAGGACTGTTTCAGCACAACAGTGTGGGAGGAACTCTGGGACTCTCATGGGGAGGATATAGATGGACTGACGGGCTGCATCACGGACTACATTAACTTCTGTGTGGAAAACACCGTACCAACCAGGACGGTAAGGTGTTTCTCCAACAACAAACCCTGGATTAATCCTGATATAAAGGCCCTCCTTAAGGAGAAGAAGAGGGCCTTTAAATCAGGAAATAAGGAGGAGCTGAAGGCTGTTCAGAGGGAGCTAAGGAGAAAAATCAGGGAGGGGAAGAACAGCTACAGGAGGAAGATGGAGGAACAGTTGCAGCAGAACAACATCAGTGGAGTCTGGAAAGGCCTAAAAACCATCTCAGGCCACAAGAAGCCAGACTCCAAGGCTGTGGGAGACCTAAAGTGGGTGAATGATTTGAACCACTGGAACAGGTTCAATGAGTCACCTACCCCTCCCCCGGCCCAGTCCACCCTGCTGCAACCCCCCCCTCCATCTACCACTTCAAGACAGTGCCCCCCCTCCTCCTCCTCCTTCACCACCTTCAGCACAACAACAACCCCCCCACTGACATCGACACCTACAGCTCTACCTATGGCTCCAGCAGACCCGTCACACAGACAACCCCCCTCTGCTCCACTACACAACTCTACTCCCCCACCACCCTCCTCTGCCTCCGACACACAGCCCCCCTGCTCCAGTTTGTCCTTCACAACACTTCAGGTGAAGAACCAGTTCAAGAAGATGAACGTGAGGAAGGCTACGGGTCCAGATGGCATCAGCTCCAGGCTCCTGAAGTCCTGCGCAGATCAGCTGTGTGGGACTTTTGGACGTCTATTCAACCTGAGCCTGAAGCTGAGGAAGGTACCACAACTGTGGAAGACATCCTGCGTGGTACCTGTGCCCAAGACCCCACACCCCAAGGACCCCAGCAGCTTCAGGCTAGTGGCATTAACATCCCACCTGATGAAGGCCCTGGAGCGCCTGGTCCTCCAACATCTCCGCCCTGTGGTGAGTCCATCCATGGACCCACTACAGTTTGCCTACCAACCTGGCATTGGGGTGGATGATGCCGTCATCTTCCTTGTGGACCGAGCTCTGTCTCACCTGGAGAAACCTGGCAGCACTGTGAGGATCATGTTCTTTGATTTCTCCAGTGCTTTCAACACCATCCAGCCGACACTTCTGGGGGACAAACTGGAGATTGCAGGGGTAGATCACCATCTAACATCCTGGATACTGGACTACCTCACAAACCGCCCACAGTATGTGAGGACACGGGACTTCACTTCCGACACGGTGGTCTGCAGTGTGGGGTTCCTCAGGGAACGGTTCTGGCTCCGTTCCTCTTCACGCTCTACACTGCAAACTTCACTTACAACTCACCAACCTGTCACCTGCAGAAGTTCTCTGATGACTCTGCTCGGCCTCATCACTGATGGGGACGATGGGGAGTACAGAGAACTTTCCCAGGACTTCGTGGACTGGTGCCTGCGGAACCACCTCCAGATCAACGCGGGGAAAACTAAAGAGCTGGTGGTGGATTTCCGCAGGCAAACTAATCCCCCTCCAACACCGGTGAACATCCAGGGATCAGACATTGAGATGGTGACATCTTATAAATACCTGGGTGTTCACCTGAACAATAAACTGGAGTGGACCACAAATTCCTCTGAACTCCATAAGAAAGGCCAGAGCAGACTGTATCTGCTCAGGAGACTGAGGTCTTTTGGAGTGCAGGGGACACTCCTGAAAACATTTTATGACACTGTTGTGGCATCAGCCATATTTTATGGAGTGGTTTGCTGGGGCAGCAGCATCACAGCTGCAGACAGGAAGAGGCTGGATAAGATTATCAAAAGGGCCAGCTCTGTCCTGGGATGCTCTCTGGACTCAGTGCAGGTGGTGGGAGAGAGGAGGATGACGGCTAAGCTGTCATCCATGATGGAGAAGGACTCCCACCCCATGAGAGACACCATCAGAGCTCTGGAGAGCTCCTTCAGTGACAGGCTGCTACACCCTAAGTGTATGAAGGAGCGTTACAGAAGGTCCTTCCTGCCTGCAGCTGTTAGACTCCACAACCAGCACTGCTCCCAGTAGACCACATACACATCCACAACCAGCACTGCTCCCAGTAGACCACATACACATTCACAACCAGCACTGCTCCCAGTAGACCACATACACATCCACAACCAGCACTGCTCCCAGTAGACCACATACACATTCACAACCAGCACTGCTCCCAGTAGACCACATACACATCCACAACCAGCACTGCTCCCAGTAGACCACATACACATTCACATTCACAACCAGCACTGCTCCCAGTAGACCACATACACATTCACAACCAGCACTGCTCCCAGTAAACCACATACACATCCACAACCAGCACTGCTCCCAGTAGACCACATACACATTCACAACCAGCACTGCTCCTAGTAAACCACATACACATCCACAACCAGCACTGCTCCCAGTAGACCACATACACATTCACAACCAGCACTGCTCCCAGTAGACCACATACACATTCACAACCAGCACTGCTCCCAGTAAACCACATACACATCCACAACCAGCACTGCTCCCAGTAAACCACATACACATTCACAACCAGCACTGCTCCCAGTAAACCACATACACATTCACAACCAGCACTGCTCCCAGTAAACCACATACACATTCACAACCAGCACTGCTCCCAGTAAACCACATACACATCCACATTCACAACAAACTCACCGGTCATAAGTGATATAAGGACTCATACAATTATATCATCTGCTCATGTTATAGAAACTGGACAATTATTTATTTATTGATATGCTGGACATATTTTTGGCTTTACTTTCTATTATGTATATATTATTTTATTTTATTTTATCTTTATTAATACTGTTTTTTAAAATCTACCCTTCTTGTTTTTTGCACTATCCACTTTGCTGCTGTAACGTGTGAATTTCTCCACTGTGGAACCAATAAAGGAATATCTTATCTTATCTTATCTTATGTAACACCGCAGTAATACTACAGTACTACTGCAGTAATACTACAGTAAGACTGTAAGCTGTCTCACGTTTGGCACGCGGCCTCGTCTCACTTCGTCTTCAGTAGACCACATACACATCCACAACCAGCACTGCTCCCAGTAGACCACATACACATTCACATTCACAACCAGCACTGCTCCCAGTAGACCACATACACATTCACAACCAGCACTGCTCCCAGTAAACCACATACACATCCACAACCAGCACTGCTCCCAGTAGACCACATACACATTCACAACCAGCACTGCTCCCAGTAAACCACATACACATCCACAACCAGCACTGCTCCCAGTAGACCACATACACATTCACAACCAGCACTGCTCCCAGTAGACCACATACACATTCACAACCAGCACTGCTCCCAGTAAACCACATACACATCCACAACCAGCACTGCTCCCAGTAAACCACATACACATTCACAACCAGCACTGCTCCCAGTAAACCACATACACATTCACAACCAGCACTGCTCCCAGTAAACCACATACACATTCACAACCAGCACTGCTCCCAGTAAACCACATACACATCCACATTCACAACAAACTCACCGGTCATAAGTGATATAAGGACTCATACAATTATATCATCTGCTCATGTTATAGAAACTGGACAATTATTTATTTATTGATATGCTGGAAATATTTTTGGCTTTACTTTCTATTATGTATATATTATTTTATTTTATTTTATCTTTATTAATACTGTTTTTTAAAATCTACCCTTCTTGTTTTTTGCACTATCCACTTTGCTGCTGTAACGTGTGAATTTCTCCACTGTGGAACCAATAAAGGAATATCTTATCTTATCTTATCTTATGTAACACCGCAGTAATACTACAGTACTACTGCAGTAATACTACAGTAAGACTGTAAGCTGTCTCACGGTTGGCACGCGGCTTCGTCTCCTGTCCAACGGCGACAACTTCCTGTTCTGAAGTTTCTCCAGAACATTCTGAAGGACGAGCAGCTGACTGACAGAGAGTCAATATTAATATAATATTAATATTAGTCACAACATGATCTGGTAGCACTTTATAATAACTATTATTTCTAATCATTTAGAAATGGTAAATCGATAGTTAATTAAACTTAATACTGTAATTTAAAGTAGCTCAACCTTTACCAGCTGCGACTTTATAGTGATAAACAAAATATTAGTAAAATAATCCAAAAAATTAAACATCCAAAAAATATTAGTAAAATATGTGAAAAACATTGGTTGAAAATGTCTTTAAACTTTTAGTAAAATGTATAAAAAACATTTGTACAATATCCTTAAAATATTAGTAAAAAGTACTAAAAAAAATTGTAAAATGTCCTAAAAAAATTGTAAAATATAAAAAACATAAGTAAAATATCCTTAATCTATCAGTAAAATATACAAGAAACATTAGTACAATATACTTAAAATATTCGTAAAATATCCCCAAAATCGTAAAATATCCTAAAGAAATTAGTAACATATACAAAAACATTAGTACAATATCATTTAATATATAAAATCTAAAATATCTCAAATATATTAGTAAGATATCAGCAAAATATAAGTAATATTTCAGAAAAACAATCAATTGTCAGACAAAAATATGTGAATTATGCCAACAAACAACAACAAAATATCTTTAAAAGAACTGTAAAATATCAATAAAATGTAGTAAAATATCCTAAAAATATTAGTAAAATACATGAAAAACATTTGCAATTTATCCTTAAATATAATTAAATATCTAATATATATTAGTAAGATGTCAGTAAAATGTAATCTGATATCAGAAAAACATCTATTAAAAGATGACGACTTGTAAAATATCCCAAAAATAATTACAAGTGGCTTCACCAGCTGCAACATTAAAGTGATGAACTCATTAATTCATCAATAATTGGAATGATCAGAGTCTGCAGCTCGCTGGAGGTTTCAGCATCACCGTGCAGCAGAATGCAGCAGTGAACTCTGGGTATTGTAGTGAATCAGTAAACATAAACATGACATTATTGTCTTCTGTACTTCATAAATAAACATATTAAAAAGTGACTCACCAGCTCTCTGCTGTCCTCTGACTGTCCTGCTGTGTCATCAGTCCATCGACTTCCTGTGACCCCTGAAGGCACCAGGAGGAGGAGGAGGAGGAGGAGGAGTGGAGATGGAGGCTGGTTTGTTCATCCTGCTGCTGAGGGTCAGATGAAGACTTGAGGAGGAGAAGGAGTGATGCGTTGCTGCTGGAGATCAGCAGGTCTGAGTCTCTGCTGACGGCACTCAGATTAACCTGCTGCTCGTTATGCAACTGAACGCACCATCATGAGTGAAAACACGTCTGCTTAATGAGATTGAATTCATTTCATTGACTGCTTCACCCACAAGCTGCAGCTCCATCTCAACGCTGCTCCTCCTCCTCCTCCTCCTCCTTGTCCTCCTCCTCCTCCTCCTCCTCCTCCTCCTCCTCCTCCTCCTCCTCCACCACCACCTTTACTCTGGTGGTTTTCACTGTTTTTAATGACAATCATTTCTTATTGGTTGTGTTTTAGATAGTTCTGTTCAGGACGGGTATTGTTTAAACTCTCTCTCTCTCTCTCTCTCTCTATCTATCTATCTCTCTCTATATCTCCTTCTCTCTCCCTTTCTCTCTCCCTCCCTCTCTCTCCCTCTCTCTCTCCCTCTCTCTCCCTCTTTCTCTCTCCTTCTCTCTCTCTCCCTCTCTCTCCTCTCTCTCTCCCTCTCTCTCCCTCTTTCTCTCTCCTTCTCTCTCTCTCCTCTCTCTCTCTCTCTCTCTCTCTCTCTCTCTCTCTCTCCCTCTTTCTCTCTCCTTCTCTCTCTCTCCCTCTCTTTCCCTCTCTCTCTCCCTCTCTCTCTCTCCCCCTCTCCTTCTCTCTCCCCCCTCCCTCTCTCTCTCTCCCTCTCTCTCCCCCTCCCCCTCTCTCTCTCTCCCTCTCTCTCCCTCTTTCTCTCTCCTTCTCTCCACATGTACTTTATATTAACTGTTTTAGGTTAAAACCAATAAAGTGAACTAACAGAAAATATGGCATATATCATATAAATAATTAGATCATATAAAATAAGATAATAATAAATAAAACCAGAAATAAAAAAATAAATACTGTAAAGGAATTAAACAAAGAAAAACAAGTAAATGATAATAATAAATACTGTAAAATAATCATGCAAAAGAATAAATAGAGAAATAAAGAAATAATAATAATGAATACTGTAAAAGAATTAAAAATAATAAATAAATAAATGGATAAATAATTATAAGAAACACTGTGAAATAACAAAAGAATAAATGCATCAATAAATATAATAAATACTGTGAAAGAATTAAACAAAAGGATAATAAATTAATAAATTAATAATTACTTTTAAAAAATTGGGGACAATTATACTGTAAATAATTTAGCAAAATAAAATAAATAAATGAAAAAATAATTATAATCAATACTATAAAGAATTAAACAAAATAATAATAATAAATGAACAAATAGAATAAATACAGTAAAGAATTAAACAAAAGAATAATAGATAAATACTGTAACAAAATACGAAGCCCGAACAGTTTGTCCTACAGGTGGCACCAGAGGCAACATGGAGTCATCTTCATCCCCTGAGGTTCCAGGTCACCTGGAGTCCTTGAAATCTTTCCTGGAGTCTCCTGGAAAATACTGAGCAACTAGTTACCACAACAGTCTTAGATTTTTAATATCTAAATATATTTAAAGTTTTCTGAGGTGACATGAAAATATGAACATTTGGACCGGGTGGACTGGGTGGACTGGGTAGACTGGATGGACTGGGTAGACTGGGTGGACTGGGTAGACTGGATGGACTGGGTGGACTGGGTAGACTGGATGGACTGGGTAGACTGGGTGGACTGGGTAGACTGGGTGGACTGGGTGGACTGGATGGACTGGGTGGACTGGGTAGACTGGATGGACTGGGTGGACTGGGTAGACTGGGTGGACTGGGTGGACTGGGTGGACTGGGTGGACTGGGTAGACTGGATGGACTGGGTGGACTGGGTGGACTGGATGGACTGGGTAGACTGGATGGACTGGGTAGACTGGGTGGACTGGGTGGACTGGATGGACTGGGTAGACTAGATGGACTGGGTGGACTGGGTGGACTAGATGGACTGGGTGGACTGGATGGACTGGGTGGACTGGGTGGAGTGGGTGGACTGGGTGGACTGGGTGGAGTGGATGGACTGGGTGGACTGGGTAGACTGGATGGACTGGGTGGAGTGGGTGGACTGGGTGGAGTGGATGGACTGGGTGGACTGGGTAGACTGGATGGACTGGGTGGAGTGGGTGGACTGGGTGGACTGGGTGGACTGGGTAGACTGGATGGACTGGGTGGAGTGGATGGACTGGGTGGACTGGGTGGAGTGGATGGACTGGGTGGACTGGGTGGAGTGGATGGACTGGGTGGAGTGAGTGGAGTGGGTAGACTGGGTGGAGTGGATGGACTGGGTGGACTGGGTGGACTGGGTGGAGTGGGTGGAGTGGGTAGACTGGGTAGACTGGATGGACTGGGTGGAGTGGATGGACTGGATGGACTGGGTAGACTGGATGGACTGGGTAGACTGGATGGACTGGGTGGAGTGGGTGGAGTGGATGGACTGGGTGGAGTGGATGGACTGGGTGGAGTGGATGGACTGGGTGGAGTGGATGGACTGGGTGGAGTGGGTGGAGTGGATGGACTGGGTGGAGTGGATGGACTGGGTGGACTGGGTGGACTGGGTGGAGTGGGTGGAGTGGGTAGACTGGGTAGACTGGATGGACTGGGTGGAGTGGATGGACTGGATGGACTGGGTAGACTGGATGGACTGGGTAGACTGGATGGACTGGGTGGAGTGGGTGGACTGGGTGGACTGGGTGGAGTGGATGGACTGGGTGGAGTGGATGGACTGGGTGGAGTGGGTGGAGCGGATGGACTGGGTGGAGTGGATGGACTGGGTGGAGTGGGTGGACTGGGTGGAGTGGATGGACTGGATGGACTGGGTGGACTGGGTGGAGTGGGTAGACTGGGTAGACTGGGTGGAGTGGATGGACTGGGTGGACTGGGTGGACTGGGTGGAGTGGGTAGACTGGGTGGAGTGGATGGACTGGGTGGAGTGGGTGGAGTGGGTAGACTGGGTG
>CAMQGK010000074.1:217500-222500 GCA_947000775.1 Pterois miles | reverse complement strand
CATGTTTATGATTCTGTAAACGAAAAATACAAATTCAGCTTTAATTTTCAGACGTAATAACAGAAACAGAAACTTTTGTTTTCCTTTTCTGATTATTTTGGGTATTTTTGTCTTTTATTTTGATAGAGAGTCAGAGTCAGACAGGAAATGATGTCAGCCGCGGTCCCTCCCTCACCCTTCTGGTGTCACAATGTTTGTGTTAAAATCAGTAAAATGTGAATGAAGTCTGGTTCATTGATCCAGATCAGCTAACAAACGATGCTGGATATGATCAAATTAAATAAAGTAAAAATGATAAGATATAAAATGAATAACCTCCTGGAAACCACTTTTTGACCAAACTATTTATTTATATTATTTATTTCTGAGCTGATGATCAAACTGGAGGAAGAAGGATCAATATTTAAACTGGGTAACATGCACCTCAAGTCTGTTTACTTACTATGAATATGAATATAATATGTACACAAGAAGTATTACATTTAGAGAGTAATTAAACTATAACAGACTTCAGTTATATTATAAAACATTACCATGGTTGCCACTTTAAAGCTTTTTTTCTGAATATTACTCACTAAGCTCAGTCAGTCATTTATGGAGGACAGAAGCTCCCAACATCAAAATAAATGAACAAATAAATGAATAAATAAATGAATAAACATGTCACTTAATGCAGCAAAAAAAAATCAATAAAATAAAATTAAAAAAAATATATATATATATATAATAAATGTAGCCATTAATTAATCAATAAAATGTGACATAAATTGATATTTCTGTGTTAGTTTCTTTATTTATTTATCTTTCTATTCAGTCCCTTATTTATTTACTCTATTGGTTTATTTTTCCTTTTGTTTTTTAAAATTTATATTTAGATTTTTTTTATCCATTTATTTATTTTTGCATTTATTTTCTAGTTTTAAATGTATATTTATCTATGCATTTCTTTATTTATTCCTTTATTTATGTATTTATTTATTTATTTATGGATGATTTTCCATTAACTGTTTCTCCAAACTTCTTTATTTCTGTATTTTTTCGTTACACATTTCTTTATGCATTTCTGCCTGATTATGCAAATGAGGGGGCTGCCACTCAGTGTGTGTCAGTTTCAATTTAAAAATTAATGCAAATAAATACATAAATAAATAAAGGGAAAACTGAGTAGAGGGGTAAGTAAATGAGGGAATTAATACAAAGATAAATAAATAAAGAAGCAAATTAAAATAGAAATACCAGTTTATGTCCCATTTGATCAGTTACTGACTACATTTATTGCTCATATATAATATAGTGACAGGTGAGCAGTGAGAACGTGAAGCATCATGAGGACATGAGCATCTTTGACTGATGTCATTAGAAGTGACTTGATTGGCTCTCACCTGTCTGCAGGTGGTCCTTGGCTCCGCCCCTCATCAGTTCCAGATCTGATGGACAGCCAATCCCAGCAGGAGCATCAGGCTCAACCGATCAATCCCTGAGGCCTGACAGGGGTCACACAGAGGTCACAGCCAACTATGACATCACACATGCACAAAAGCTGCGTTCAGGTTCACAGTAGAGTAGTAAAACAGAGACTCGTCAGTGCTCAGTCACATTGTTTCCAGCTGACATCACAGGCTTTTATTTTGTGACTGATGCTGCTGATGGACTTCCTGTCCCCCCTCAGGCGTCTCTGGACGCGAACACTGCTCAGTAAAGGCTGCCTTGACCAAACGGACCAATCACACGTGTCACAGACAGACTGGTGATGAGTCATGATGAGGTCAAAGGTCACCCATTTTAAATAACTGCTGGTTCTTTGTTCCACTTTATTCTTTAATGTTCTCTGTACTTTATTTCGACCCATCAGCATCCACAGATGGACTCGACTCCGGTTTTCACTCTGACTAGTAATGTTGTATATTTATACTGCAGTACTGACACTTTTACTGCAGTACTACTGTGTCCTGACACCAGACTGTTAAAGTATCTTTGTGTTAACTTTAAAGTCATTTTCACACAGAAGAACAAAATCATGGTCCTCCATCACATTAAATCATTTTACTCACCTTGCTGTGGACTTCAGAGGGATACTGCCCGGTCACTGCAATACACAAGTACTGCTGTTAATACCACAAGTACTGTTGCTGTCAGTGCTGGTACTGCAGTTACTGCTCTCACCGTAGTAGTAGTCGAAGGTGGCGGTGTAGTCGTAGTCTGGTGTTGGCGTCTCTGTCACATAGTCGTAGTCGCCGGTGGTCATCTCTTCTTCATGGTTTCCTGCGTCGGCTGTGGTGGGAAATACAGTAAATTAATACATTTATACATTTTTAAATTTAAGGGAAAATACATAACTAAATTTAGAAATAATTTTAAATAAACACGAAAATAAATATGTATATTTAATGGAAAATTTCACAGGAAAGCAAATAGATGGGAAATAATTTAAAATAAGTGCAAACGTGCTAATAAATCCCAAAATAAATAAAATCCTTTAATGCAAAGGGAAAATAGATAAATAAATAGATAAATAAAGTAGAATCAAACCAGAAGAGGACGCTGTGAATCAGACGTGGAGTGAAAGTGGATTTAAGCTGCTTCCAGGCTGAACAATACAAAACTCCACAAAACAGAAAATAAAAGTTTGCACAGTTTTAAAAACATTTTGGTTTTTCGCTGAATTTGTCTTTTCAGATCAGCAGTGAGTGTGTGGTGATATTTCAGAGCCTTTATTTTAACCAGACAATACGTCTTAATTTACTTTATGTACACACACACACACACAGACAGACAGACAGACAGACAGACAGGCAGACAGACACACACACACAGGCAGACAGACAGACACAGACAGGCAGACACACACACACAGACAGACAGACACAGACACACACACAGATAGACAGACAGACAGACAGACAGACAGACACACACACAGATAGACAGACACACAGACACAGATAGACAGACAGACAGACAGACACACACAGACAGACAGACAGACACAGACACACACACACAGACAGACAGACACAGACACACACACACACACACACACACAGACAGACAGACAGACAGACAGGCAGACACACACACACAGACAGACAGACACAGACACACACACAGATAGACAGACAGACAGACAGACACAGACAGACAGACAGACAGACAGACACACACAGACAGACAGACAGCCAGACAGGCAGACACACACACACACAGACAGACACAGACACACACCATAGACAGACAGACAGACACACACAACAACAGACAGACAGACAGACACACACAGACAGACAGACAGACAGACACACACACACACACACAGACAGACAGACAGACAGACACAGACACACACACACAGACACACACACACACACAGACAGACAGACAGACACAGACACACACACACAGACACACACACACACACAGACAGACAGACAGACACAGACAGACAGACAGACAGACAGACACACACAGACAGACAGACAGCCAGACAGGCAGACACACACACACAGACAGACAGACACAGACACACACACAGCAACAGACAGACACACACAGACAGACAGACAGACAGACAGACACACACACACACACAGACAGACAGACAGACAGACAGACACAGACACACAGACACAGACAGACACACACACACACACACACACACACACACACACACACACCCGCTCTAAACCAGAGTGGAGCTCTGGGACTCGTGTGTAATTTGATCTACTTCCTGATTAAAGCTGATTCAGAGGACAACGATGCATTCAGGAGACTTCAGGACATTAGCAAACCACCAATTCTGGCAACAATTGAATCGAAGGCAACTGGCAACTGGATCGCCCCTTATCCAAGTGGCAACAGTCTGCCTAGTCCCCACTAGTCTGTCTAGTCCCCATTAGTCAGACTAGTGGGGACTAGTCAGACTGTAGCGTTACTTGGATAAGGGGCGAAACGTCTTCAGAGACAAATCTAAGTCCAGCTGCCTTCGAGTCAGTTGTTGCCAGAATGAATCTGACCTGGATCAATGAGAACATTCACAGACTTGAAACCACCAAGGAAAAGTCTCCAAGTTAACTATAATAATAATAATAATAATAATAATAGTAATAGTAAAAAAGTAGTAAGTAAAAGTAGTAAAAATAAGAAAAATATATTAAAAATCAAGGTTTGAACAGCAAAGTTATTTTGTGATGATCCATTCTGATTTATTATGATGTTTCACAATAACGGTGATGATGGGATGATGATGATGATGATGATGATGATGATGGAAGACCAGATCTGAGGGCTCAGAATTCTCCAGAGTTCTTCATCTGGAACAAGTGTTTCTTCTTGTTTCCTCATCATCATCTTCCTCGTGTTCAGGCTGTGACACGCGGCAGCAGCAGATCTGATGATGAATGAACGTTTTCTGTCAGTTCGGCTTCATTGCTCCTGAAACACAAACACCTGACGCTGTTTCTGAGTCAGCGGGAGGCCATGTTCAGACTCGCCTGCAGCCTGAACTCAGGGACTCTGAGCACACGCAGCTGAATGAAGCTGACGGTGCCTTCAGGGTCGCGTTCACGGCGTTCAAAGGAGCCCATACGAACATCATCCAGCGAAGTCTGTTGACGTTGTCGGATGTGGCGGAGGCCATGAGAGCTTCATACGTTAATACACTGTAATTTTATAATATGTCTGAGAGGGGTCTGTCAGTCCATTCAAATATTTAATCGTGATTAATCACAAATTAATCTCACATTTATTTATCTGTTCATAAAGAACCTTAAAGGACATCAGTCCAGTATTTAATCCTCTGATCAATATGTTAGTGGACAAACATGCTGCTTTATGTAAATGTACGTATATATTGATTATTAGAAATCAGTGAACAACACAAATAATAATAATAATAATAATAATAATAATAATAATAATAATTGTTATTATTAACTATACTACTACTCATAATAATGACAATAATCACAATGATGATTATGATGATGATATTCTTATTTTATATA
>CAMQGK010000074.1:207500-212500 GCA_947000775.1 Pterois miles | reverse complement strand
CAGTTTAACTTTAGTCTGAGCTGCATCAGATTGATCAGATCGATCAGATCGATGGCTGTGGTCAGGTGTGACTCTACAGAGGTCAAAGGTCACTCACCACAGCAGGACGACGTCATCAGAGCGAGCCAGAGAGAGACAGACAGCAACACGTTCATCCTGGATGAGAGACACAAGCTGACTGAGACAGACGGAGGACAGCGGGGGCGTCCGCCAGCACTCCGTCAGATTAACCCTTTAACGCCTCTCCTCTGGTGGCTCAGCTCCACTCAGTGTTCACTGTCAGACGGCGCTCAGGGACAAAAAACACCAAATACTGCAACGACAGGCACGATGACACAACAACACACACACGTATATACAGCATAAAAATAGTGTGTGTGTGTGTGTGTGTGTATATATATAGATATATAAACACACACACATATATACATACATATATACATATATATACACACAATATTAACATATTAAGGACCACTGGAACCACTAGAACCTCCTCTGTAACCTCTAGAACCTCCTCGAGCACCATTATAAACTGAAGGACCTCTACAGCCTGAGAACAGGAGAATATGCAAATATGCAGCTCAAAGGGTTAAAAAGACATTTTCAGACATGCATTTTTTACAGTGGAATGTGAAACTTGTAGAGGACAGATCCTGACATGCAGTGTGTGTGTGTGTGTGTGTGTGTGTGTGTGTGTGTGTGTGTGTGTGTGTGTGTGTGTGTGTTATAATGGCTTCCTTGATCCTCCCACAGCACAGGTGTGAGAGGTGTTTTTTACCTTTTTTACTGGTAGGAATCAAACTGCAGACATTATAGCCACTGGTCCACCCAGACCACCAGAACCACCAGAACCACCGGGATCACCGGGATCACCGGGACCACCAGAACCACTGGAACACCAGAACCACCAGAATCACTGGGACCACCAGAACCACCGGGACCACCAGAACCACTGGAACACCAGAACCACCGGAACCACTGGGAGAAGCAGGACCAGCAGGACCAGCAGGACCAGCAGGACCACAGTCTTCTGTATTTTGCTAATTAAAGAAGAGAGGATGAAATGTCAATTTAAAATGAATAAAGGCAACTGATAACAATATATGAAGTGCAAAATACTTAACTGCAATTAACTGCATGATGGTGCATATTTAATGCATCTTTTATCTGTTCATAAAGAACCTTAAAGGGAGATCAGTCCAGTATTTAATCCTCTTATCAACACATTACTGGACTAATATGTTCCTTTATGTAAATGTCTGTATATATTTATTATAGTAAATCTATAACAACACTAATCAATACCAGATATTGACCATAAACCCTCCCAGGTTCTGACTTTAGCATCAACAATCTGCTCCAATCAGAACATGACAAACTGCAGCCCAACAGACAACAACAGCTGTCAGTGTGTCAGAGTGCTGACTGGACTAGGACTTGATCCAGACTGACTGGGACTATCAGAAAGTGGGCATGTCTGTAAAGGGGAGACTGGTGGGGACCCAGAGAACCCATTTACATCCACACATCTGGAGGTCAGAGGTCAAGTCTGGAGCCTCATTTAACCTCCTTCACTACCAGCTAGTCTGACCTGGTTGGTACTGATGGATCCATCAGGTTCTCTAGTTTCAGATGAGACCAGGATGTAGTAGTAGTAGTAGTAGTAGTAGTAGTAGTAGTAGTCTGACCTGGTTGGTACTGATGGATCCATCAGGTTTTCTAGTGTCAGATGAGACCAGGATGTAGTAGTAGTAGTAGTAGTAGTAGTAGTAGTCTGACCTGGTTGGTACTGATGGATCCATCAGGTTCTCTAGTTTCAGATGAGACCAGGATGTAGTAGTAGTAGTAGTAGTAGTAGTAGTAGTAGTCTGACCTGGTTGGTACTGATGGATCCATCAGGTTCTCTAGTTTCAGATGAGACCAGGATGTAGTAGTAGTAGTAGTAGTAGTAGTAGTAGTAGTAGTCTGACCTGGTTGGTACTGATGGATCCATCAGGTTCTCTAGTTTCAGATGAGACCAGGATGTAGTAGTAGTAGTAGTAGTAGTAGTAGTAGTAGTAGTAGTCTGACCTGGTTGGTACTGATGGATCCATCAGGTTCTCTAGTTTCAGATGAGACCAGGATGTAGTAGTAGTAGTAGTAGTAGTAGTAGTAGTAGTAGTAGTAGTAGTCTGACCTGGTTGGTACTGATGGATCCATCAGGTTCTCTAGTTTCAGATGAGACCAGGATGTAGTAGTAGTAGTAGTAGTAGTAGTAGTAGTCTGACCTGGTTGGTACTGATGGATCCATCAGGTTCTCTAGTTTCAGATGAGACCAGGATGTAGTAGTAGTAGTAGTAGTAGTAGTAGTAGTAGTAGTCTGACCTGGTTGGTACTGATGGATGGAAGGAGGCGCTCTGATTCCTGTTCAGTTTTGCTTTTATTCAATTTGAGATCTTCTGCCGGTGTTCTGTTTGCTCTGAGCGTTGTCTGCAGGCTGCGTACACTGCTCATTGACAAAATATTCTTTACATTCACCTACAGGATGGATGTGCAGCTGGATTTTGATCAATAATGATAAACCTATTATTATTATTATTATTATTATTATTATTATTATTATTATTATTAAGATAAGATAAGATAAGATGAACCTTTATTAATCCCCGGAGGGAAAATTGATTATTATTATTATTATTATGTTGTTGTTGTTGTTGTATTTTGTATTTGAATAACATAACTAGCCCTGGCAGGAGTAACTGTTGTCATGGTAACAACATGGATCCAAATAAGCAGTAACGTTCCAGTCAGGGGTCAACCTGACAGGTCAGACTGAGGGTTGAAACCCTCAATGCACATTAACAGAGATTTAAGCTCCCAGTGTTCCCAGTGACATCTCCCAGCATGCAGCGTGGGGAGGTGATGGATCGACGG
This sequence comes from Pterois miles, assembly GCA_947000775.1. Taxonomy (NCBI): domain Eukaryota; kingdom Metazoa; phylum Chordata; class Actinopteri; order Perciformes; family Scorpaenidae; genus Pterois; species Pterois miles. The sequence continues at coordinate 209,584 of CAMQGK010000074.1, read as the reverse complement.
GATCGGGATGTCAGGAATTCTTCCTGCTGAGAAACGGACTGTGTGTGTGTGTGTGTGTGTGTGTGTGTGTGTGTGTGTGTGTGTGTGTGTGTGTGTGTGTGTGGTATGTGTGTGTTTATGGCAGTCCTTTTTCCTGCTTTTTTTCCTCTGTTTATTTAAAATATATAAATAATTATTTATTATATATTTGCCCAGACTATATTGATATTATGTGTATACTGTATGTACACAGTCATACAGATGTGAATTCTGATTTATTATATCGTTATCTATCTTTTTATTTCGAGCCTGAGCATAAAATTGCGAAGAAGACGGCAGGAAGAACCACCTTACTCTGGTATTCAGTGTCTGACAGTTAAGGAAATGCACAGTAGCATAAACCGGCGTCCCACCGACACCCTGCATGAGGACCGAGGACCCAATCATCGCTGCATGCGGCCTTAATTATTTATTGTTGTTGTTATTACAGTTTATTTCTAATGAGTTCTGGAGGTGAAGTACGGGGTCAGATCTGTCTCAGTGTTCACAAATGCTCAAAGAAGGATTCACAAGTGTTTTGTGATATATAAATAAATGACTCTCCTAGTTATCGTATGTAAATGTAAAAAACAAATCCACATAAAAAGGTTCACATATATATTTCTGAGTCACACAAATATGTAATAGAAATCCACAAATAGATGTATATAAAAGCATTTGCAAGTTTAATTTAGCACACTTTTGGATAATGTTAGATTTAAATACAAACTGTTGAACCCATGTGATTGGCTGATAAGCAGAGAGACATCTGATTGGTTACAGATAATTCCCTATTGAAATAAATGCATTTGTGGATCGATGCACGTCAGGGGAGTCTCATAAAACCCACACAGACACAGTGACGTTCACACATGACCAGCAGTTTGTAAATGCAGGTTCAACAGTTTGTGTTTAAATGAAACAACAGCCAAACCTGTTTTAATGAAATTTGTTTTTAAATGCATATGTTTGTGAATTTCTATTACATTTACATTAAACAAGACATATTTGTGTGTGCATCACAAATGTATTTGTGAACATCATTTTTTGTGGATTTTTTTTTTACATTTACATACAATGAGAACTATTTTTTGTGCATCAAAAAATATTTTTGTGGAGAGAGACAATTATATATAAATCACAAAACACACTTGTGAACCCTTCTGTGTGCATTTGTGCATACTGACACTGATCTGACCCCGAAGGTAAGAGGTTCAAGAGATCACCGTGGGATTCTCTGGGTTCTAAAATCAAACGTCCACTTGAGGCTTCAAAAGCCAGTCAGTCTCCACAGATGCCCCCTGGTTAAAAGGGCCAAATTTACAGCCTGCTACAAAAGAATAATTTCCTTTATCATGACGACCTGGTGACGGGGCGAATATTTTAAAACTTTAAAAACTCACCTGTTCAAATTAAATTGAGGTTTGAAGTTCAGTATCATCGAGGGCGTGGCCGCTATGAGTGACAGGTGGGCGTAGCACCAGGTTGCTAGCTGCTAGCTGCTGCTCTCTGAATCATCGTCGCCTCAGATCCTCCCACAATCCACCTCTTTGCCCATGTTTGGATTAGGAAGTTAGGCTGTGACATCAACACCATGATGGCGCCCACTTTTAGGGTCATATCTAGAAGGGAACCTGCAAGTTTGGAACCTCTGGCGAGAGGGTTAAGGTCAGGCATTGAACTGAATTGTTCAGGTTGTCGGGCAGCGAGCCTCACGAGGGCTTTTAAGATAAGATAAGATATCAGAGTGTGAATCAGCACTGAGGGAAACACACGGTCACATGATGAAGTTAACATTTGCCTCCCGTTCACTTCCAGTCTGTACGAACGAAGGGGCAAAAAACATTCGCTTCCAGTGGAGAAGCGAGTTTATATCCACACGTGTGGCCCTGCCCTGACTATGACAGTAGCAGGCACCTGACAGCCAATCAGAGAGCAGCATTGTGTGTAGCTATGGTAACAATGTAATTCTGTGTGAATGTCACTGACTGCAGCTTCCTCGTCACTGATATCACGGTGATGTGTCATCTGATCGGATCGACATAAACACATCAGAGATGAAGCGT
>CAMQGK010000074.1:152500-202500 GCA_947000775.1 Pterois miles | reverse complement strand
AACTCATTCAGCAGCTCCTCGACTACAACTGAGCCAAACCAGATAGAAACTACACAAAGCTCATAGATTTATGTCATATTTTATCAATTAATAAATGTCTACATTAATTAATAACAAGAATGCTAAGGGAGCTGTTAGCCCCAGATTAATGGAGCAGTTAGCTCCAGGCTAAGGGAGCCGTTAGCCTTGGGCCAAGTTCAGGGGTTAGCCCCGGACTAATGAAGCCATTAGTCCCGGGATAAGGGAACCTTTAATTATGAGATAAGTGAGCCATTAGTCCCAGATTAAGGAAGATGTTAACACTGGGACAATGAAGCCATTAGTCAGCCCCTTATGTGCCATGATGTTTACCCTGTGGATCATCACATCCTTTTTTTAACTACTTTATTTAGATAAAAAATAAAGAAAGAACAACTAAACAGTATAACTGACTAAAAATGTAGTTGTTTTATTATAATAATGAAATATGAGCAAGTAAAACTTAGATAATAACAAATAAGATCAATAACAATGTAAATTAGATAAAAAAGAATCCAAAGTCAAGTGTGAACATTCAATATAAAAACAGTCAAAAAAAATTATAAGTAAAAATACAATTTCTTCTGCACTGATATAATAACTAAAATATTAAAATTTAAATCATTGCCAAACAAATACTGTTTGGACTAAATGTGTGTGTTTTAGTCGCGTTAAGGCCTCACCTGTTAGAAACTCTTCTGAGTTTTATCACAACGCTCATCTGAACCAGCTGTACCGGGTCCGTCAGGGCAGGGCGGGTAACACGAGGACACGTTTGTGACTGGCTGATTTACCGTCGACAGGAAGGGTGCTGTGGCAGGACGGGCCCTGCTGATTGGCTGAAGAACTCTTATATCCAGAGTCTGAACCTGACCGCTCCAGACGTACTTCCTTGTTCCTGTTTCAGATCACATCATCTCGCCGTTAACTCGCCATGGTGCTCTGAGCTGCTGAACTCCACCGCCCCGCTGTACGGACGAGGAAACAGCTCGTACGCTCAGGTACTCTAACACACACACACACATACACACACACACACACACACACACACACACACACACACACACACACACACACACACACACACACACAAGCCTGCAGACAGAGGTCAAAGGTCAGCTGCAGTCTCTGTTCTAGACGTTCAGACACAGATCAGCTGCTCTCAGACTGGGCTTAGGTTAATAATAATAATAATGTATGAGGCTTTAGCAGAACCCTGAGCACTTACACTACATCACCGCAGCACTTTGGGTTCACATTGTAGTTAATGGACCACCTTATGCTTCTCATCACATCACCACTCCAAGGGTGCGTTGTGTGTCGACATCCAACATCAACGACTGTGATGCTCTGCGAAGGACAACGGGCTGCGATTAATGTGTGTTTGTTGTAGGGCTGCAAAAAGAAGGTCAGTGATTGGCTGCATGAAAACACTCTGACAGTGGTCGGCATGGACGTCGGCCTCATACTGATCCAGGTAACGCAGAGACAGAACAGGGCATTTTGATGACCTTATGACCTTTACTTCTTCCTGTTCTGTCAAACACTTTCTGTTTTGAGCTGTAATGAGCACAGCAGCCTCTCGGGGGTGCTATGAGGACATTAGTCTCCCCTTTCCCACTGGACAAAAACCCACTAACACCAACCAGCATCTGGCTGTTGACTTCAGTGTGAAAGGTTACAGTCGGCATTCATTCCTGAGACCTTTACCTCGAGATGAGGAACCTCATGATGAGGAACCTCGGGATGAGGAGCCTCGGGATGAGGAACCTCGGGATGAGGAGCCTCGGGATGAGGAACCACATGATGAGGAACCTCGGGATGAGGAACCTCATGATGAGGAACCTCGGGATGAGGAACCTTATGATGAGGAACCTCGGGATGAGGAGCCTCGGGATGAGGGACCTCAGGATGAGGAGCCTCGGGATGAGGAACCTCATGATGAGGAACCTCGGGATGAGGAACCACATGATGAGGAACCTCGGGATGAGGAACCTCATGATGAGGAACCTCAGGATGAGGAACCTTATGATGAGGAACCTCGGGATGAGGAGCCTCAGGTTGAGGAACCTCGGGATGAGGAGCCTCGGGATGAGGAACCTTGGGATGAGGAGCCTCGGGATGAGGAACCACATGATGAGGAACCTCGGGATGAGGAACCTCATGATGAGGAACCTCGGGATGAGGAACCTTATGATGAGGAACCTCGGGATGAGGAGCCTCGGGATGAGGGACCTCGGGATGAGGAGCCTCGGGATGAGGAACCACATGATGAGGAACCTCGGGATGAGGAACCTCATGATGAGGAACCTCGGGATGAGGAACCTTATGATGAGGAACCTCGGGATGAGGAGCCTCGGGATGAGGGACCTCAGGATGAGGAGCCTCGGGATGAGGAACCTCATGATGAGGAACCTCGGGATGAGGAACCACATGATGAGGAACCTCGGGATGAGGAACCTCATGATGGGGAACCTCGGGATGAGGAACCTTATGATGAGGAACCTCGGGATGAGGAGCCTCGGGATGAGGGACCTCAGGATGAGGAGCCTCGGGATGAGGAACCTCATGATGAGGAACCTCGGGATGAGGAGCCTCAGGTTGAGGAACCTCGGGATGAGGAACCTCGGGATGAGGAGCCTCAGCCCGTTGAGGAACCTTGGGATGAGGAACCTCGGGATGAGGAGCCTCGGGATGAGGAACCTCGGGAAGAGGAACCTCGGGAAGAGGAGCCTCAGGTTGAGGAACCTCGGGATGAGGAGCCTCGGGATGAGGAACCTTGGGATGAGGAACCTCATCCTATCAATTAATTGATGGCTACATTTATTTTTAATATTTTTGCCACATTTAAAAACCTTTATTCATCTTATCATTTATTGATTTCCTGATTTATTTATTGATTTTGGCGGGTTCTGGCTGATTGGTCATGTCTAATGGGACACAGAGAGAACCAGAAACGGTAACGGGAGTCTGTCGCCTCTTTTTAACAGCTTGTCCTATTAGTGTTTCTGCCTGTTTCTCTTTTCTAATACACTAACATTTGCTCATTGATCACATGGACACACTGAGTCCACTGAGTGTCCCCCGTCTCTGTCCAGGTGGTCCAGTTCGTCATCACGGTGTACCTGTACCGCGCCTTCGGCAGGAAAGTCGCTTTGAAAAGAGCCGATGGTCTGGCTGACCCCGAAGAGGACCTGGACCCCGAAGAGGACCTGGACTACGAACAGAACTACGCCAACACAGGTCCTGATGATGGTTACATAGACCCCGCCCCCCCAGCACATCACCATGACTACCCTCAGCCTGCCCCCCACCTGGCTTATCACCATGACAACCAGAACTACCACTAAATGTACCTGGGGTTATCATCGGCCCACGGTTATCATCAGGCTTCAGACTCAACTGGGCTCTACATGGTTTTGGACTTCAGCTGCTCATATTTAATGTTAGAATCAATAATGTAATAAAATCTGGAAAAACTTAAAATATTCAGCATTTCCTCATGAACGGATAATAAACTAAATAATTATGATAAATAATAATTATGATATAATTAATAAATAATAATTATGATAAACCTATAGACATGTAACAATGCTCTCAAGTCACGTTTCGATGCAATTCAGTGTATATATTTGAGATTATATATTAGATAATCTAGATATTATACATTAGAAATACAGTATTTAGATTATATATTTGAGATTATATATTAGATAATCTAGATATTATACATTAGAAATACAGTATTTAGATTATATATTTGAGATTATATATTAGATAATCTAGATATTATACATTAGAAATACAGTATTTAGATTATATATTTGAGATTATATATTAGATAATCTAGATATTATACATTAGAAATACAGTATTTAGATTATATATTTGAGATTATATATTAGATAATCTAGATATTATACATTAGAAATACAGTATTTAGATTATATATTTGAGATTATATATTAGATAATCTAGATATTATACATTAGAAATACAGTATGTGGACGCCGTGGAGTACTGTAAATATGCGTACTGTTTGTTGTACTGTTGTCTGCTGTTACAGTGCTGTGTGTGGAGGATGGAACCTGCCAAAATCAAAAATAAATGATTAATAATAAATAAATTAATCGATAAATAAATAGGTATGTAACCAAATATTGCAAATATATTGAAAATAAATGTAGTCATTAATTAATTGATAAAATGTGACATGAAGTGATATTGCTGTTTTAATTTGCTTCTTTATTTATTTATCTTTGTATTCGTTCCCTTATTTATCTTTTAAAAGAAATGTGTAAAGAAAAGCATACGGAAATAAATAAGTTTGTGGAAATAAATATGGGGTGAAACCCTTACCCTGACCCAGTAACAAATAAATATACATGAATATAAAATCAATAAAAACACAAACATAAATAAATAAATACAAAAAATAAACACTAACAAATAAATAAATGCAAACCTAAATAAACAAATCAATGTACAATATAATAAATACATGCAAGAAAACATAAATAAAAGGGAAAATGAAACAGAAAAGTAAATAAAAGAGAATTAATAATAATAATAAATACAAAGGTAAATAAATAAGAAGCAAATTAAAACAAATATCATTTATGTCACATTTTACCAATTAATCAATGGCTACATTTATTTTTAATATTTTGCTACATTCAATGATATCTATTTATTTATTGAGTCATTTATTTATTTATTCATTTACTTCTGATTTTGGCAGGTTTCATCCTCCGTAGCAGATAGGATTTCTCTCTGGGGACAATGAAGTGGACAAACGAGGAGACAGACAAACCTTCACCTGTCTCATGGATTATTGTCAGGATATAGTGACAATAATAAATCACTCAACAGGGGAGACTGGTGGGACCCAGAGAACTCATTTACATTCACGTATCTGGAGGTCAGAGGTCAACGGACCCCTTTGAAAATGGACATTACAGTTTTTCTTTGCCAAAATTTGCCCAAATCTGAAGCGTTACTTATCCTCCTTCCCAGCATGGCAGCAGGTCACGGTTGCTATGAGTTTCTGAGGTTTCCTAGTTTCATGTGATATCTGTGTCTTCACTCTATTCCTGAAACCGAACCTGCTGGAGCCTCCGACAGACACTGAGGTCAGTATTGATCACCCGTGATCCCAGATAAAGCCTCTCTAATCATTCACTTTAACACGTACTAATACCTCAGTTTTATTGTACTTTGGAACCTGCCAGTTTTTGTTCTTTCATCACTTTTTTAGCTGATGCACCGTGATGTCACATCCTGTCGCTGTGCGTCAGAAGGCGGTGAAACCACAGCGACCTTTACATCGTGACGACGACACGTTTTCACCTCCATCACTGATCGGCTGCTGAACGCCAGCATGAAGCTGCTTCCTCTGATCTGTCTGAACACTCTCTGCGGTAAGATGTTCAGAAATACTATCCTTTATTTAGAAATACCATCTAAATCACATGATCCCCATCATACAGGATCACTGTATAATATGGATTCATGAGACGTCATTTTAAGGAAATAATTAACCAGATTTGTTGGAATCAACCAAACAAAATTATTTTTTATTTCTGTCAGATTTGATGTTTAAAATAACGTCTTTTGAGTGCATCATTCAGTTAAACCCTTACATAATATTTTCTATTTATCATTTGCATAATATTATAATTTTATGTATTTTCTATCATTATTTTATTATATTTTAGAGGTTTTTTTAATATTCTAACTTTTCCTTTTATTCATGCTTCACTTTATGTACACTGTAATAATAATAATAATTATTATTGTTATTTATTTATATAACATCTTTCAAAACAAAAGTTCCAAAGTGCTTTACAATACTACAGTAATGTACACTGTAATACTACAACTACTACTAATAATTTATTATATATATTAGGTTGCAAATGGTTTACAACACTACTGCACTGTATTACTACATTACTACTGTAGTCAAGGCTAATAGTGTATATAGTATTCTAGTTTAAGTACCTGGATAAGTCACTGTTTATGTACACTCCCTGGGAAAGCATCGGATCAATACATTTTATCCTATATTATCTTATTCTCGTATTGTAGAAGAGCATTTAAGTACAAAAGTACACATATCGTGATCAACAAAAGTACCTAGGTGTACTGTACATTAAAAATATAATAGTCTTACTTTAATTTGATTTTAGTCTTTTAAATTTATGTTTAAGTATCATTTCCTGTGAACATAAAATTCGTAGATGAAACATCTCTAAATAAAGACACCTCATTCAGGTGCAATATTTATAATTCACAACAGATTTCTCCAGAAAGATTATAGGACCAAGAATTGTACCCTGAGGAACACCATAATCTAAGAAGAAAATTATAAGACACACATTTAGTTTATATAATATTTGCTGTGAACATAATCACTCTGCTTCAATAAAGGTCAAGTTGGTTTAATTGTTTTTTCTATCAATAATTGTATTAATTTTTTGAGTTCACTGTTTATTCTATTTATTTGTAATTTCGCCTGAGTGATTCTTCAAAATTCATCCAGTCAGCTCAAAAACACAAAGTTAAATTACTACTAGAAAGAATTAATATATTAATATAAAGCTATCAGTTAATTAATGTAGACTCCCTGTTAATTTGATTTTAAACTGTTTCAACTGTTTTTTCTAGTTTTGTAGAACATTTTGATATTTGTGTCTTTAGTGCCGATAGACTCTTACAGTGGTTCCAACCTGGGGGTCTGGACCCCTGCAAGAGGTCACAAAATAAATTTTAGTGGTCTCAAGATTTTAGTATGCCGAAAAATATGAAAAGTCATAGTATACAGTAGAAAAATATGAAATATCATAGTATACAGTAGTATGCTGAAAAATATGACAAAAGTTATAGATTCTATCTTACTGGTATTTCTGAGCCGTGGTCGGGGCTGTAGATATTTCACTGATTACATCCTACATCCATACTAACCGTCAGTATGGGTGTTTGCAGCCACAGCTGGAGCCCTGCTGGTTCAGTCTCCATCTTCTCTATCTGTGACCCCGGGGTCAAAGGTCACTCTCAGCTGTGACATCACTCAGATGGGTGGGCAGTGCTCTCAGGTGGTGTGGCTGCATGTTGGACAGCTGGGCGGCCTCAGTTTGAGCAGTCAGTTTGTGTCTTCAGCTCAGAGCGGGACTCTGTGTCTGCTGGAGATCTCCAGCGCCGCCCTGCAGGATGCCGGCAGGTACTACTGCGTCCACATCAACGGACTCATGCTGCTGACTGGAGACGGGACCACGATGACTGTAACAGGTGACATATCATGCTGATGATTTATTTTCAGAGCCTTAAAGTGTTAAGTTTGTCCCTAGGAAAAAGTCATGTGGTCATTCAAATCTTTTTTAATCTGTACCTTCTCACCAGAGTCGGTGGTCCATAGTCCGGTGGTTGACCTCCTGGTTCCGTCCGACAGTGTCAACTCCTCATTACCCGTCCCGCTGATCTGTCTGGTGTCTGGACTGGAGGATACTGGTCGGGTCCAAGTGGACTGGGAGGTGAACTGGGAAAAGGACAGAGCTGACGGTGTCCAGAAGCTCAAGCCCAGAATCCTCCCTGGCAGTGAGGCAGGTGTCATCAGCATACGAGTTGATGTTCCTGGAGAAACATGGACGGGAGGAGCTGAGGTGTCCTGTGTCCTGACTGACGGAGAGCTGGAGATCAGAAAGACTGTAAGCAACAAGACAGGTGAGTTTACAGCTGAGTTTACAGGTGAGTGCTCAACTGTTTAGTCGAGGTGTTGTACGTCTCCTAACCCTAATCCTAACCCTAACCCTCTCCTTATAGTCTCCTTCACTGTCAACACATTCTCTCTTCCAAATTGTCAAATACCACCTCAGTGCTCCTTGACATCAGAGACTGACGCATGGTGTACCCCTCTAATGTTACTTTTGGATGGACCGGGGATGGCGTGTAAATATATACTCGTTACATGCAGAGTGTCCTTTAAAAATAAACTTCCATTTTCACAGGAAGTTAGGTTGAGGCATCTCAACCACTTAGTTAGGGATAGGAAACAGTTGTGGTTGATGTTAATGACTCATGTGGTTCACGGGGCTGATGATACTAACAACTCACATGACTCATGGGACTGATGATACTAATGAGTCACATACACCAGGAGAAACCACAAAACATTTGTGTGTATGTGTGTGTGTGTGTGCGCGTGTAGGAAAGTCCAGTGAGTGTGTGTTTCTGTCCTCTGCTGTGGCTGCTGTGTGTGTCATCCTGCTTGTCGTCACGGTGACGCTCAGCATCCTGTTGTCATGGCAACAGAGGGGACTCAGTGAGTACAGCAGTGGTTTCAACACAATCGTCATCATCAATCAAAAACTGCCTAAAATAATATAAAAATATTTTGTCTCATATTTTGTTTCTTCACAGAGAGAAAATCAGACTGTCGGCTGGAGATCAGTGATGAGGTGATGGAGTATTTACTGGAATTTAACTCTTCTGCTCTTTAGACTTTATTAAGCAAACTAGGAAGTTTTTGTCATGTAACTTCTGTATTTAAGCTATGACACTTCCGGTGTTATTTAGTCCAAACTGCAATTTTTTCCAAAAGCTAACCAAGTAGTTTTGTTGCCTAAACCTCACCAAGTCAATCTGATGCTAAAGCTAACCAAGTAGTTTTGTTGCCTAAACCTCACCAAGTCAATCTGATGCTCAAGCTAACCAAGTAGTTTTGTTGCCTAAACCTCACCAAGTCAATCTGATGCTAAAGCTAACAAAGAAGTTTTGTTGCCTAAACCTCACCAAGTCAATCTGATGCTCAAGCTAACCAAGTAGTTTTGTTGCCTAAACCTCACCAAGTCAATCTGATGCTAAAGCTAACCAAGTAGTTTTGTTGCCTAAACCTCACCAAGTCAATCTGATGCTAAAGCTAACCAAGTAGTTTTGTTGCCTAAACCTCACCAAGTCAATCTGATGCTCAAGCTAACCAAGTAGTTTTGTTGCCTAAACCTCACCAAGTCAATCTGATGCTAAAGCTAACCAAGTAGTTTTGTTGCCTAAACCTCACCAAGTCAATCTGATGCTAAAGCTAACCAAGTAGTTTTGTTGCCTAAACCTCACCAAGTCAATCTGATGCTCAAGCTAACCAAGTAGTTTTGTTGCCTAAACCTCACCAAGTCAATCTGATGCTAAAGCTAACCAAGTAGTTTTGTTGCCTAAACCTCACCAAGTCAATCTGATGCTAAAGCTAACCAAGTAGTTTTGTTGCCTAAACCTCACCAAGTCAATCTGATGCTAAAGCTAACCAAGTAGTTTTGTTGCCTAAACCTCACCAAGTCAATCTGATGCTCAAGCTAACCAAGTAGTTTTGTTGCCTAAACCTCACCAAGTCAATCTGATGCTAAAGCTAACCAAGTAGTTTTGTTGCCTAAACCTCACCAAGTCAATCTGATGCTAAAGCTAACCAAGTAGTTTTGTTGCCTAAACCTCACCAAGTCAATCTGATGCTAAAGCTAACCAAGTAGTTTTGTTGCCTAAACCTCACCAAGTCAGTCTGATGCTAAAGCAAACAAAGTAGTTTCATTTTGAAAAGACTGGAGCAGAAATTTATGTGTCACATGTTGCTGGACAGTAGATAGTGATAATGATTGTGATGATGATGATGATGATAGTAGTGATGATGATGATGATGATGATGAGCTGATGATGATAGTGATGGTGATGATGATGAGCTGATGATGATAATGATGGTGATGATGATGATGATGCTGATACTGATGATGATGGTGATGATGAATGATGATGCACTGATGATGATAGTGATTATGGTGATGATGGTGATGATAGTGATGATGGTGGTGATGATGATGATGAGCTGATGATGATAGTGATGATGATAATGATGATGATAGTGATGATGATGATAATGATGCTGATAGTGATGATGATGATGGTAATAGTGATGATGATGGTGATGATAGTGATGATGATGATGATAGTGATGATGATGATAATGATGATGATGATAGTGATGATGATGATGGTGATGATGATAGTGATGATGATAATGATGATGATGGAGATGATGATAATGATGATGATGGTGATGATAGTGATGGTGATGATAGTGATGATGATAGTGATGATGATGATGATGGTGATGATGATGCTGATAGTGATGGTGATGATGGTGATGATAGTGATGATGGTGGTGATGGTGATGATGATGATGATGCTGATAGTGATGGTGATGATGATGGTGATGATAGTGATGATGATGATGATAGTTATGATGATGGTGATGATAGTGATGATGATGATGACAGTGATGATGATGATGATGATGGTGATGATGATAGTGATGATGATGATGGTGGTGGTGATGATGATGATAGTGATGGTGATGATGATACTGATGATGATGATGGTGATGATGATGATGCTGATAGTGATGGTGATGATGATGATGGTGGGTGATGATGATGATGCTGATAGTGATGGTGATGATGATGATGGTGATGATGATAGTGATGATGATGCTGATAGTGATGGTGATGATGATGATGGTGATGATGATAGTGATGATGATGATGATGGTGGTGGTGATGATGATAGTGATGATGATGATGATACTGATGATGATGGTGATGATGATGGTGATGATGATGATACTGATGATGATACTGATGATGGTGATGATAGTGATGATGATGATGGTGATGATGATACTGATGATGATGATGATGATGGTGATGATGATGCTGATAGTGATGGTGATGATGATGGTGGTGATGATGCTGATAGTGATGATGATGATACTGATGATGATACTGATGATGATGGTGATGATGATACTGATGATGATAGTGATGGCGATGATGATGATAGTGATGATGATGCTGATAGTGATGGTGATGATGGTGATGATGGTGATGATGATGATGATAGTGATGATGATGATGGTGGTGATGATGATGATGATAGTGATGGTGATGATGATACTGATGATGATGATGATGATGGTGATGATGATGATGCTGATAGTGATGGTGATGATGATGATGGTGATGATGGTGGTGATGATGGTGGTGATGATGATGATGATGATGCTGATAGTGATGGTGATGATGATGATGGTGATGATGATAGTGATGATGATGCTGATAGTGATGGTGATGATGATAGTGATGGTGATGATGATGGTGGTGGTGATGATGATAGTGATGATGATGATGATACTGATGATGATGGTGATGGTGATGATGATGATACTGATGATGATACTGATGATGGTGATGATAGTGATGATGATGATGATGATACTGATGATGATGATGGTGATGATGATGCTGATAGTGATGGTGATGATGATGGTGGTGATGATGCTGATAGTGATGATGATGATGATGATACTGATGATGATACTGATGATGATGGTGATGATGATACTGATGATGATAGTGATGGCGATGATGATGATAGTGATGATGATGCTGATAGTGATGGTGATGATGATGATGGTGATGATGATGGTGGTGATGATGATGATGATAGTGATGATAATGATGATAGTGATGATGATGATGGTGATGATGATACTGATGATGATGGTGATGATGATACTGATGATGGTGATGATGATGGTGAAGATAATGATGCTGATAGTGATGATGATGGTGATGATGATACTGATGATGATGATGGTGGTGATGATTATGATGATGATAGTGATGATGATGATAGTGATGATGATGATGGTGATGATAATACTGATGATGATACTGATGATGATGGTGATGATGATGATGCTGATAGTGATGGCGATGATGATGATGATGATGATGATGATGACGATGATACTGATAATGTCATCTCTACAGGGCTCTGCAGATCTTCATTATGCTTCTTTGAGATTTGGAACCTCAAACAGAAGAAATGTCTGCTGACACGTCAGTTCTTCTTCTCCTGTTTGTGGATGAATGTCATTAGTGTCGGAGGACTGGAGAGGACTCTGATTGGTTGTCAGGATGGATGCTTCTCATGCTGACTTCAGTTCCCTTTCAAAATAAGATAAGATAAGAGCACAAATGTGTTTTAAATAGTCACATACACATTTTTGCCCTTATTCATTAAAGAAACACCTTTTTGTTTTGGAAAATATTTACATTCATTGTTAACATGTTTTTTTCATTTGTCTATTAATAATATTAATAATAATAATAATAATAATGATAATAATAAAAGTTCATCTATCTATTAGAAATAACCTGCTGTGTTTTTAAATCAGGAGCAGATTTACAGAAACACCACAAAGGTACAGACAGAAATTCATCATGAAGAGCTGGACATAAAACTGCTTTACTGAGCTGTTCATAATTCAGATCATGCCTTAAAAACCCTTTTAAAATTATAACTTCATCATTTGTATTTTTCCTTCCTGGCAGAAACAAGCTCCTTTATTTCATCAGTTATCATTTTATAAAATTTCTCCACATTTTCTTAAGATTTTATAAGACTGAGATTTATTTTTTGTCAGATAGAAATGTTTGTGGGAGCACATGCTGTGACTTTACTGACCTGAAGGTGAATAATAAAGTTTGTTTCGTAACTTACAGAACAGTATGTGGTGTTGTTTGATAAAGTCAAGGCTTCCTGTCAAACACAAAGTGTGTCAGCTGCAGATGATTCTCATGCCGACTGAAAACCAAACTGACCTTGTTCTGTCTTTGTGTCGACTCGGCTGTTTTCTGCTGCAGCTCAGTGGAAACTCTCAGTCCGTGGGCCGGCTGTGTTTCCGCCACTGATGTTGGTCTTGAATGCATCACAGGGAGGGCCTGAGGGCTGCTGCTGCCATGGATGTATAATTACATCAAACAAAGAGCTTAAAGAGGTCTGAACACACCATCAGCGTCTCTGCTCTACACTGAGCATGAGGCTGATAAGGAGAGTATCTCCAGGTGGTTCCAGGTGGGAGGGGGCGGGGCTGAGACCCAGGAAGCAGGTCTGGGATCTGCGCTGCAGTCCGTCACACATTTAGATGACTGACAGCTGAGTAGGCAGTACAGACCCAGTTTAGCCCACTAGAGAACCAGTACAAATGAATGAAGAATGTATGTAAAACTATATCTGTAGTATAAAACTACATCAGTAGAATGTAAAATTATATCAGTAGTATAAAACTATATCAGTAGTATAAAACTACATCAGTAGAATGTAAAATTATATCTGTAGTATAAAACTACATCTGTAGAATGTAAAATTATATCAGTAGTATAAAACTACATCAGTAGAATGTAAAATTATATCTGTAGTATAAAACAGTAGAATGTAAAATTATATCTGTAGTATAAAACTACATCAGTAGAATGTAAAATTATATCAGTAGTATAAAACTACATCAGTAGAATGTAAAACTATATCAGTAGTATAAAACTACATCAACTATAAAATAAACTATATCATAAATTAAAACTATATCATAGTATAAAACTATATAGTAGAATGTAAAATTATATCAGTAGTATAAAACTATATCAGTAGTATAAAACTACATCATAATAAAATTAATAAAACTACATCTAATAAAAAAGTAGAATGTAAAACTATATCAGTAGTATAAAACTATATCAGTAGAATGTAAAACTATATCAGTAGTATAAAACTACATCTGTAGAATGTAAAACTATATCAGTAGAATGTAAAGCTATATCAGTAGAATGTAAAACTATATCTGTAGTGTAAAACTACATCTGCAGTATAAAACTACATCTGTAGAATGTAAAACTACATCTGCAGTATAAAACTACATCAGTAGAATGTAAAATTATATCAGTAGTATAAAACTACATCAGTAGTATAAGACTCCATCAGTAGAATGTAAAACTATATCAGTAGTATAAAACTACATCTGTAGAATGTAAAACTACATTAATAAGGCATATAACGACATCAGCAGAGTGTAAAACTACATCTGTAGTATAAAACTGCACCTGTAGTATAAAACTACACCAGTAGAATGTAAAACTATATCAGTAGTATAAAACTATATCAGATTGTAAAATTGCATCTGTAGTATAAAATTATATCACTAGAGTATAAAACTACACCAGTAAAGTGTAAAACTACATCTGTAGTATAAAACTACATCAGCAGAGTATAAAACAACATCAGCAGAGTGTAAAACTCCATCAGCAGAGTATAAAATGACATCAGCAGTGTGTAAAACTACATCAGCAGAGTATAAAACTACATCAGCAGAGTATAAAATGACATCAGCAGTGTGTAAAACTCCATCACTAGAGTATAAAACTACACCAGTAAAGTGTAAAACTACATCTGTAGCATAAAATACATCAGCAGAGTATAAAACTACATCAGTAGAATGTAAAACTACATCTGTAGTATGTGGTAGAGATGTATGACATGAATGACATCATCAAAACAGAAATTCTGGAATTAAATTAAAACAGAAAAAGTTGCCATAGAAACATTTTTAGTAAATATATTAATAATTTATTAGGTCATAATGAGAAGGACATTTAGACAAAATATATTTGAATCTACAAAGAAACCAAAACTGCTCTGAAGAAGAGTCTACATTTTAACTAACTTTTTTGGATTCATTTTTTTCCATTTAAATTATTATTTATATAAATAATAATTATATAATAATTAAAAACATGAAATATAACATGAGATTCGGTTCAGTTTGTGTTCAGTGCAGCCACCTGTTGGCTCCAGCAGTCAACACACTGGATGGATTTACTGATGGAGCTGAAGTCTGATGGACGTGAGGAGGAGGAGGAGGAGGAGGAGGGACACACTACAGGGTCCCAGTATGATGAAGTCTGAACACACACACACACACACACACACACACACATTTCAGAAATGCTAACTTGTCTAATCAATCAATCAATCAATCAATCAATCAATCAATCAATCATGTTTAGAAGGAGTAATCTCTGAACTCTGACATGCAGGTGAGTCTGTGTGTAAATCAGCCAATCATGAGGCAGGGACTCACCAGGTGTTGCAGCAGGTCGCGTTGCAGCGTGATGACGTCACACAGAGCGGCATCGTCAGAACAGAAGGACTTGAGCTTGTCTGCACACAGCTGATACCGAGCCAGTCTGCGGGCCGCGACGGAGCTCTGCACGGAACCACAAGCCCAGGACGGGTTTGAGCAGCGGAACGCAGCTGAGCCGGCTGAGCTGAGCCTGTTCAGAGCTGAGCTGAGCCTGTTCAGAGCTGAGCCTGTTCAGAGCTGAGCTGAGCCTGTTCAGAGCTGAGCCTGTTCAGAGCTGAGCTGAGCCTGTTCAGAGCTGAGCCTGTTCAGAGCTGAGCTGAGCCTGTTCAGAGCTGAGCTGAGCCTGTTCAGAGCTGAGCTGAGCCTGTTCAGAGCTGAGTCTGTTCAGAGCTGAGCTGAGCCTGTTCAGAGCTGAGCTGAGCCTGTTCAGAGCTGAGCTGAGCCTGTTCAGAGCTGAGCTGAGCCTGTTCAGAGCTGAGCCTGTTCAGAGCTGAGCTGAGCCTGTTCAGAGCTGAGCCTGTTCAGAGCTGAGCTGAGCCTGTTCAGAGCTGAGCCTGTTCAGAGCTGAGCTGAGCCTGTTCAGAGCTGAGCTGAGCCTGTTCAGAGCTGAGCTGAGCCTGTTCAGAGCTGAGCTGAGCCTGTTCAGAGCTGAGCCTGTTCAGAGCTGAGCCTGTTCAGAGCTGAGCTGAGCCTGTTCAGAGCTGAGTCTGTTCAGAGCTGAGCCTGTTCAGAGCTGAGCCTGTTCAGAGCTGAGCCTGTTCAGAGCTGAGCGCTGTTCAGAGCTGAGCTGAGCCTGTTCAGAGCTGAGCCTGTTCAGAGCTGAGCTGAGCCTGTTCAGAGCTGAGCCTGTTCAGAGCTGAGCTGAGCCTGTTCAGAGCTGAGCCTGTTCAGAGCTGAGCTGAGCCTGTTCAGAGCTGAGCCTGTTCAGAGCTCAGCTGAGCCTGTTCAGAGCTGAGCCTGTTCAGAGCTGAGCTGAGCCTGTTCAGAGCTGAGCTGAGCCTGTTCAGAGCTGAGCCTGTTCAGAGCTGAGCCTGTTCAGAGCTCAGCTGAGCCTGTTCAGAGCTGAGCCTGTTCAGAGCTGAGCTGAGCCTGTTCAGAGCTGAGCTGAGTCTGTTCAGAGCTCAGCTGAGCCTGTTCAGAGCTGAGCCTGTTCAGAGCTCAGCTGAGCCTGTTCAGAGCTGAGCCTGTTCAGAGCTGAGCTGAGCCTGTTCAGAGCTGAGCCTGTTCAGAGCTCAGCTGAGCCTGTTCAGAGCTGAGCCTGTTCAGAGCTCAGCCAGCTCAGCTGCATATGTACTCTATGCTAATGGTTTGGGTTTTAATACCATTATATAATAATAACAATAATAATAACAACAACAACAACAACAACAATAATAATAACAATAATAATAACTCTGATAATAATAATAACAATAATAATAATAGCAATAATAATAATCTATTTTTATTTTCTGCAACAAGAAGAGGCAACAAATGAACAAATAAATAAATAAATAAACTTTTCATCCCTCTTTCTCAGTTTGAACACTTCTTACTAAAAGTTTGAACCGTAGTGAAACTGACTAAACACTTCTAAGCCAACAATATCAGGGACTAACTGTTTACTTATATTACACCTTACACATTTATGAGAATAAAAATCTTGATTTTCTTCTTAAAACCATTGTGATGTGTGTTGCGCCTGACGGGGCTAAGGTCAGGGTCAGGGTCAGGGTCTAAAGGTCTGGAGCTGGCCCTGTTCCAGTAAATCAATGACTTGCCTCTGTGTCTCACATCGTCAGACTGAGAGCTGCAGCGCCACCATCAGGACAACATCTACGGTTTTATTTGGTGCTGTTTGTGTTAACCAGATCACAGAATGAGGTTTACCTCCTGAGCGATGGTGTCTGCGCAGGGCTGGTCCGGAAGACCTTTCAGGTATCTCTGCACCGAAAACAAAGACACAAAAAGATTTCAGACAAAGAGACCTGACGTGAGAGTGAACATGGCTGTAAAAATCCGGAGTTTTTGAAGAGAGTCTGGTGTGAGAGCGAAGCGCTTTACCGTCTTCTTGAGGATGCTGCTGTAGCTCTGCAGCGCTGCCTGAAGGCTCTGGATGGTGCTCTGCATGTCGCTTGAGCTTGTTGGTAACACCATACCTGCTGCAAGCTCCGCCCACAAGACCAGAGACAGGAAGAACAGGTGCCCATAATGCACTGCAACAGGAAGAGGAGAGGCTTTTATTGTAATGAACAGAGCTCTAGATTCTTACAGATCCTAACATTAAATGAACTGAAATATACAGTTTTACTGGAGCATTAAAGTACTGAGGATGGACCCATAATCAAAAATAACTGAATGAATAAATAAATGACTCAATAATTAAATGTCAGTAAATGTAGCACAAATAATATTAAAAATAAACGTAGCCATTAATTAATTGATAAAATGTGACATAAATTGATATTTATGTCTTAATTTGCTTTTTAACATTTTTTTTCTTTGTGTTAATTCCCTTATTTATTTGTCTTCTTATTTATTTAATTTGTTTTGTTAATTTTTAAATTATTTATTTTTTATTTCTTCATTTATTTTTGCATTTAGTCAATATATTTTGCATTCATCTTATTTAATTTATTAGAAATATCAGTTTATGTTACACTGTATCAATTAATTAATAGCTACATTTATTTTAATGTTTTTTCTTATGTTTGATGACATATTTATTCATTTATCAGATTGTTTATTAACTGTTGGGTTTTACTGTATTTTTCTGCAGGTTTGATTTGATGGAAATGTGTTCCAGCTTTCTAAAATATTTCTGTCTCCATTTTTATCTGTTTAGTATCAAATTTAAATTATCGAAATTAGTCTAAAAAAGTTTTAACTCACAAAATGAAAATGAAGAGGACACAAAAGGTCCTGCAGCCAAAGAAGAAGTTATGAACTCACTGGTGTCCTCCGATGGAGGGATGAAGCAGCTCTGGTGGTCCTGGTCTGATGATGGGGACTCTGGTAGTCCTGGTCTGATGATGGGGACTCTGGTGGTCCTGGTCTGATGATGGGGACTCTGGAGGTCCTGGTCCAATGATGTGGACTCTGGTGGTCCTGGTCCGATGATGGGGGCTCTGGTGGTCCTGGTCTGATGATGGAGACTCTGGTGGTCCTGGTCTGATGATGTGGACTCTGGTGGTCCTGGTCTGATGATGGGGACTCTGGTGGTCCTGGTCCGATGATGGGGGCTCTGGTGGTCCTGGTCTGATGATGGGGACTCTGGTGGTCCTGGTCCGATGATGGGGGCTCTGGTGGTCCTGGTCTGATGATGGGGACTCTGGTGGTCCTGGTCTGATAATGTGGAGGTGGTTCTGGTCTGATGATGTGGACTCTGGTCCTGCTGAGGTCCTGCTGTGCAGCCTCCATGCTGTAGAGGCTCATATTTATCCTCCTGGAGCAGAGTTCTGAGGAAACCGTTGTGTTCCCAGAAGGTTTGGCAGCAGCTGACTCAGAGTCAGTCTGAAGGTGTTTCATCATCACAGGAAGTTGGTCATATTCCTACTGAACCTGATCACACGAGGAAATCACGAATTATTCTAATCATCATATCAGGACAAAACTGAGTCCTACCAGGAAGCAGCACCATGATGGAGCGCACGGGAGCCGATCAATATGCTGCTTTATGCAAATTTATGTATATGTTTATTATTGGAAATCAGTTAACACAAATCAATGACAGATATTGTGCAGAAACCCTCACAGGTTCCGACTTAAGCATCAAAAATCTGCTCCAATCAGAACATGGCAAACTCGATTAGCTAACAATAATGAACGTTAGCTAACATTAGCTTATGTTGAGTAGCTAACAATAAGGAACGTTTGTTAAAATTAGCTTGCATTGATTAGGTAACGACAGAGAACGCTGGCAACCATTAAGTTATATCAGTTAGTTAAAAATAATGAACATTAGCAAACATTAGCTTATCAATATGCTAATATGCTATGCGTTTGCTAGCATCAGTTTACATAGATTCGCTAACAATAACGAACGTTAGCAAACAGCTTATATCAATTAACTAACAATAACAAACATTTGCTAACATTAGCGTATATTAATTAGCTAACAATAGGGAACGTTAGCTAACATTAACTTATATCAATTCGCTAACAATAATGAATAGCTAAAATTAGCTTAATCTATTGCTAACAATAACAAACGTGCGCAAACATTAGCTTATATCGACTAGCTAACAAAAACGAACATTAGCTAACATTAGCTTATATTTATTTGCTAACAATAAGGAAAGTTAGTCAATATTAGTTTATATCAATGAGCTAAAAATATGGAACGTTAGCTAACATTGTCTTATCTCAATTACCTAACAATAAGGAATGTGAGCTAATATTAGCGTATATCAACTAGCTAACAATAATATATATATATATATATATATATATATATATATTCATATCTTATATCAACTAGCTAATAATAAGGAACGTTAGCTCACCTTAGCTTTTATTGATTAGCTATCAATAAGGAATGTTTTCTAACATTAGCTTATATCGACTAGCTAGCCACAGAGACGGTGACCCCACTGAAGGACGACCACGGAGACCACGGAGATGGTGACCCCAATTTTTGTCAGCGTTCTTCATCGTCGACACTCTTCATCACGTCGTCATTGTTCTTCATCATCGTCACCGCTCTTCATCACCGTCATCAGCACTCTTCATCACCATCATCACCGCTCTTCATCACCATCATCAGCACTCATCACCATCATCACCGCTCTTCATCACCATCATCAGCAGTCTTCATCACCATCATCAGCACTCTTCATCACCATCATCACCGCTCTTCATCACCATCATCAGCACTCTTCATCACCATCATCACCACTCTTCATCACCATCATCACCGCTCATCACCATCATCACCGCTCTTCATCACCATCATCACACTCTTCATCACCATCATCAGCACTCTTCATCACCATCATCACCGCTCTTCATCACCGTCATCAGCACTCTTCATCACCGTCATCAGCACTCTTCATCACCATCATCTCCGCTCTTCATCACCATCATCTCCGCTCTTCATCACCATCATCACCGCTCTTCATCACCATCATCAGCACTCATCACCATCATCACCGCTCTTCATCACCATCATCAGCACTCTTCATCACCATCATCACCGCTCTTCATCACCATCATCAGCACTCTTCATCACCATCATGTCCGCTCTTCATCACCATCATCACCGCTCTTCATCACCGTCTTCAGCACTCTTCATCACCATCATCACCATCATCAGCACTCTTCATCGCCGTCTTCAGCACTCTTCATCACCATCATCACCGCTCTTCATCACTGTCATCAGCACTCTTCATCACCGTCATCTTCGCTCTTCATCACCGTCTTCAGCACTCTTCATCACCATCATCAGCACTCTTCATCACCATCATCACCGCTCTTCATCACTGTCATCAGCACTCTTCATCACCGTCATCTTCGCTCTTCATCACCGTCTTCAGCACTCTTCATCACCGGTCTTCATCACCATCATCTCCGCTCTTCATCACCATCATCAGCACTCTTCATCACCATTATCACCGCTCTTCATCACCATCATCACCGCTCTTCATCACCATCATCTCCGCTCTTCATCACCATCATCTCCGCTCTTCATCACCATCATCTCCGCTCTTCATCACCGTCATCAGCACTCTTCATCACCATCATCGCCGCTCTTCATCACCATCATCACCATCATCACCATCATCAGCACTCTTCATCACCATCATCACCGCTCTTCATCACCGTCATCAGCACTCTTCATCACCATCATCAGCACTCTTCATCACCATTTATCACCGCTCTTCATCACCGTCTTCAGCACTCTTCATCACCATCATCACCGCTCTTCATCACCATCATCTCCGCTCTTCATCACCATCATCTCCGCTCTTCATCACCATCATCTCCGCTCTTCATCACCATCATGTCCGCTCTTCATCACCATCATCAGCACTCTTCATCACCATCATCACCGCTCTTCATCACCATCATCAGCACTCTTCATCACCATCATCACCGCTCTTCATCACCGTCATCAGCACTCTTCATCACCGTCATCACCGCTCTTCATCACTGTCATCACCGCTCTTCATCACCATCTTCAGCGCTCTTCAACTCCATCATCACCGCTCTTCATCACTGTCATCACCGCTCTTCATCACCGTCATCACCGCTCTTCATCACCATCACCGCTCTTCATCACCATCATCTCCGCTCTTCATTGTCAGCACTCATCACCGATGTCACCACTTTTCATCAGCGCTCTGCATTATGCCCGCTCTTCATCACCATCATCACCGCTCTTCATCACCATCATCAGCACTCTTCATCACCATCATCACCGCTCTTCATCACCATCATCACCGCTCTTCATCACCATCATCACCGCTCTTCATCACCATCATCTCCGCTCTTCATCACCATCATCAGCACTCTTCATCACCATCATCAGCACTCTTCATCACCATCATCACCGCTCTTCATCACCATCATCAGCACTTTCATCACCGTCATCAGCACTCTTCATCACCGTCATCAGCACTCTTCATCACCATCATCACCACTCTTCATCACCGCCATCAGCACTCTTCATCACCATCATCACCGCTCTTCATCACCGTCATCAGCACTCTTCATCACCGTCATCAGCACTCTTCATCACCGTCATCACCACTCTTCATCACCGCCATCAGCACTCTTCATCACCGTCATCAGCACTCTTCATCACCGTCATCAGCACTCTTCATCACCATCATCACCGCTCTTCATCACCATCATCAGCACTTTCATCACCATCATCAGCACTTTCATCACCATCATCAGCACTCTTCATCACTGTCATCACCACTCTTCATCACCGCCATCAGCACTCTTCATCATCATCATCAGCACTCTTCATCACCATCATCACCACTCTTCATCACTGTCATCACCGCTCTTCATCACCGCCATCAGCACTCTTCATCATCGTCATCAGCACTCTTCATCACCGTCATCATCACTCTTCATCACCGTCATCAGCACTCTTCATCACCGTCATCACCACTCTTCATCACTGTCATCAGCGTTCTTCATCACCATCATCACCGCTCTTCATCACCATCATCTCCGCTCTTCATTGTCAGCACTCATCACCGATGTCACCACTTTTCATCAGCGCTCTGCATTAGTGTTAACGGTGTTTAACCCTTTAAGCACCATTAACCCTTCGTGTGCCTTCGTGTCCGTGAGCTGCTAGGAAACGTGACGGAGGAACGCTGTGACAACACTTTCTGTATTTCACTGGAAGTTTTGGGGTTGCACAACACAGACAGTCACACAATGTTTATGTTGAACAGGTAACAACTCGACTGCTGCTCACATTCCTGCTGCCGACTGCAAATCATCAATTGACTGTTTTTGCATCTTTTAAACTCACTTTATATTTCTAGTCTTTTTTATAAAATAATTAATAACACATTTTATTTTACCATCCTTTTTGTGGTGACTCATGTTTATCAGAGGTGGAAAGAAGAAGAATAGCAGAGTATACAGAAGTATTATGCTTAAGTACATTTATAATAACCATCGTGTATATGATAAATTGATAATCAATAAAACTTTAGTTAGTTATTTTACTGTTAAACAATATATATATATAAACATATATATATATATATATATATATATATATATATATATATAAAAATACATATATAAATATATATATATATATATATATAAATACATATATAAATATATATAAAATGATTAATAAAATGATATAATAATTACCAAATGATTTGTAAACATTAATTGTAAAACATCTAGAAACATTACATAGAGAGATGGACCAGTATAACCTGTCTAGCAACATTATTTGGATGGTTATTATAAAGTTACAACTCATGATTGTAATATCTTATTAAGTGGGTAATAAATACTTTGTAAAGCATCTATAAACATTATTTAGATTGTTAATACTTTGTTAAAGTCCGTGTAAAGCAAAAATAAACATGCATTCT
The DNA here is from genome assembly GCA_947000775.1 of Pterois miles. Classification (NCBI taxonomy): domain Eukaryota; kingdom Metazoa; phylum Chordata; class Actinopteri; order Perciformes; family Scorpaenidae; genus Pterois; species Pterois miles. Next base: position 179,403 of record CAMQGK010000074.1, on the reverse strand, counting down.
GGGTTGATCTTACTAACCATCCAGCCAAATCTGAATGATTAAAAAAAAAAACACCAAGTATATAAAATCATCTTTGAACTGCTGGAACAATAATCAGTGCCGTCTGAAGGCGCTGAAACCTCGTCCACAGGGCGGGAAGGTGTCTGGATTCCCTCAGTAGATGGGCGAAGAGCAGAATCCCGTCAGACATTTGACTGCTCGGTATTTTTCCATTACTGTGTTTTTTTTTTCCAAATCATCAGTGTAGTCAGGTGTGTAGCTCCGCCCCCTCCTCACCTGCCCAGGTGGGATGTTCCACAGATAGAGATGACAAATAACTGCTGATCATTTAACTGTTGATTCTAATTCTTGTGAAACAGCTTTCATTTTTTCAGCTCTGATCCAGGATCAGGTCCAAGATCAGGTCCAGGATCAGGATTGGGGGGGTAAAGGCTGTATTCTAAACCTGATACTATACTCGTAGTATGTACTGATATGACCAAAATGAAGCATGTCGTATGTGAACTAAACCAAAATCGACAGTATGTCAAAAATAGCTGGATGTGGTACCGATCCAGTCGGCATCGGACTAGTCTGATGGTCCTGCTCATCTCACTTCACCATGAGCTGTTAAAATAAATAGTTTAAACCAGCAGAATCGGATAAAGTCAACAAATATTGGTCATAAACACACACACAAAAAACTAAATAGTATTTTTTGATAATATTACAGTAGTGGTACCAGTTAGTTTGTTTGTCCAGAGCTGGTTTAAAGGCTAAAGGCTGGTCTGGTGGGGGCGGCAGTAGCTCAGTCTGTAGGGAGTTGGCTTGGGAACCGGAGGGTCACCGGTTCAAGTCCCGCCATGGGACCAAGAACTGAGTGTGAACTGGTAGCTGGAGAGGTGCCGGTTTACCTCTTGGGCACTGCCGAGGTGCCCCTGAGCAAGGCACCAAACCCCCAACCGCTCAGGGCGCTTGTCAGGAGCAGCCCCCTCACTCTGACACCTCTCCATTGTTGCATGTGTGTGTTCAGGTCTGCATGTACCGTGTATAAGTTAAAAAACAGAGTGAAAAAATTGAATTTCCCCTCGTGGGACTAATAAAGGACTATCTTCTTCTAGTATACTGATAAATACTTTAACTGTCACATACTACTGCGTTCATCAGTAGTATGTTGTATATACAGTCTATAATACATACTACTGTGTCCGTCAGTAGTATGTAGTACGTACTGTAGACTGTATACTGTGTCCGTCAGTAGTACATAGTACGTACTGTAGACTGTATACTGCGTCCGTCAGTAGTATGTAGTACATACTGTAGACTGTATACTGTTCCTTAAATATATTAATTATACTCGTCCGTCAGTAGTATGTAGTACATACTGTAGACTGTATACTGCGTCCGTCAGTAGTACAGTACGTAGTAGGTGGTTTCGAACACAGCCAAAGTCTCTGACCGGCTCAGGACGCCACGTTGGATGCTGCAGTCATGTGACCACAGGTGTGTGTGATGTCATCGTCCAGTCCATCACATGTCAAACAGACAGCTCTGTGGTCAGAGTTCCCAGCATGCTGAGCAGAAGCAGCAGCGTCAGGTCCAGCAGTGCTCGGTGTGGCTTGGCAGAGGCGACCGGCAGCAGGTGAACTCTGAGCGTGTCAGAGATCGTGCTTCTGGCATCCTGCAGCGCACTGACGGCCGCCATGCTGGAGTTCAGGTCTCCGCTGGTGATCAGGTCGAACACACAGGCCTGGTAGTAGATGTCTCTGGCAGGAAGCAGTGCAGCACAGTGATCCTGTGCAGCGGTGGCGGCGGCGGAGAAGGAGTCCCGTGGCGGGCGGAGAGTGTTGAGTCTCTGGGAGGCGGGGCAGCCCCACACACACAGCTGCAGGTCTTGCTCGGGTCCGAAGGCCTCCACGATGCCGCGTGGCGAGCGGACCGACAGGCCGAGCGAGCGTCCGCTCTGACGGACCACCAGCAGCGTGCCAATGTGAGCCGCTCGGATCTCGGCGTGTCGGCCGGGACTCTGGGTCCGGACCGTCAGGCTGTGATGACCTCGCCGCTCGCCACTTGCCACCGTGCCGTCGGCAAACGCAGCGGGGACGTTATCGAGCTCAGCCTGGTACAGCTGCTGATCGATACACTGACGGCAGTTCTTAAAGATGATGGTGATCTGAGGAGAAACAACACGTTGTTGTTACACAGATTCATTTCAAGGGATTCTCTTCATTTACATGACTGTGTTTAACACTCTATTCTGATTGGTCCATCACAGCGTTCTATGATCTGTTATTTCTTTTTAACAGACCGTTACTGTGTGTAACAGACTGTTACTATGTGTAACAGACTGTCGCTATGTATAACAGACCGTTGCTGTGTACTAGTACACAGGTAGTACGTAGTGTGCTGTTGGTACTCTCTGATCTGTGTGACTCACCTTGGTGAGTGCGGTGGTGTGCGTCCCCCCTCTTGTTGGTGTGCTGGTGGCCTGCACGTAGAGGTACTCATTGTCTATGAGAGGCCACGCCCCCTGCACGGCACACGTATGGAAGTCGTTGTTAAAAGTGCGAACGTGCGGGTCTCCGAACACGCCGCAGTGCAGGTACTCCGGCATCCGGCCTTCTCTGGTGAACAGGCTCCTCTCGTAGAGGCAGGCGTCCCCCGACAGCGTGCCCTGAGGCAGGGGCCGTGGCTGGGCGGTGGGCCCCGCACGGGGGCAGTGGTGCTGGATGAGCAGGTCCTCAATGCCCTGAACCGCAGAGTGGTACGCCAGGTCACCACGACACGCCCGCGCCATCCGCTTCGTGCAAATGTCGTAGGAGCGCAGGGCGCTGCAGTAACCAGCATTCACCGCCTCCCTGCTGAGAGCTGCTGCTCCTCCAGCTGCTCCTCCAGCTGCTCCTCCTGCTGCTCCTCCTGCTGCTCCTCCTGCTGCTCCTGCACCACCACCACCCAGGTCCAGGGTCGCAGCCACAAAGTCAGAGTTACACCTCAGGATCCGACAGGAGGCTCCAACTGATGGAGAGGGAAGGTTTAAACATCAGCACAGCCCACATTAGATCTCAAGATTTGTTTATACGGTGTCACAGTGTCACACGGTCACATGTTTGACAGACGTGTCTGAATTTCCCTCCGGGGATTAATAAAGGTTCATCTTATCTTATCTTATCTTATCTCCTTTAAGTAGTTTTTGAAGGAAATTATTATAAATTCTGGATAATGAAAGTAATAATTAGCTGCAGCCCAAGCTCTGATAAAACACATTATCCAGTTGCATTATGGGATACAATGTCTTGCAGCAACAAACTGTATGAAGAGAAACAGTGATGAACCAGAGGAGTTAAAGTAGAAAACATTAACATCACAATTAGATTCACCAACAAACTGGAAATAAAGACAAAATAAATAATCGGCTACTGAAAGATTTTTTTGTGTCCATCTGCTTTCTTCATTTAATTTAGTTTAATTTAATTTACTTTACTTTATGTTTAATTTAATTCAGTTTACTTTTCTTTAATTTAGTTTACTTTAATTTAGTTTAGTTTAGTTTAATTTTGAGGAGCTGATCCTCATCCAGCCGCTTCACCCTAGGCTGCGAACCGATCAAGTGAGCGCTGGAGGTCGCAGACCGATGATCCCAGCAGAACCACATCGTCTGCAAAAAGCAGTAACGAGATCCTCAGCACACTGATCTGCAAGCCCTCCTCCCCCCGACTACGCCTCGATTTCCTGTTCATAAATATCACCAACAGGACTGGTGACATGGTGCAACCCTCGCGGAGGCCAACCCCCATCAGAAATAAGTCCGACTTACTGCCGAGAACCTGGAAACAGCTCTTGCTTTGGGAGTACAGAGATTGGATGGCCCTGAGAAGTGACCCCCCTCACCCCATACTCCCGTAGCACCTCCCACAGTATACCCCGGGGGACCCGATCGTACGCCTTCTCCAAGTCCACAAAACACATGTAGACTGGATGGGCACACTCCCAGGCCCCCTCAAGGATCTTTGCGAGAGTCAAGAGGTGGTCGGTTGTTCCACGGCCAGAACGAAATCCACATTGTTCCTCTTTAACCCAAGGTTGGGCTATCGGCTGAACCCTCCTTTCTTGCACCCTAGAGTAGACTTTACTAGGCTGAGTAGTGTGATACCCCTGTAATTGACACAAACTCTCTGGTCCCCCTTTCTGAACAGGGGAACCATCACCCTAGTCTGCCACTCGTTAGGCACTCTCCCCGACATCAATGCAATGTTGAAGAGGCGTGTCATCCACGACAGCCCCTCCACACCCAGAGCCTTCAGCATTTCTAGGTGGATCTCGTCAGTCCCCGGGGCCTTGCCACTGCAGAGCTTTTTAACTACATAATGACTTTCCCCAGGGAAATTGACGATGATCCCCATCAGCTTCCAGCTCTGCCTCTACAAGAGAGGGCGTATCAGTCGGGTTCAGGAGTTCCTCAAAGTGCTCCTTCCACCGCCCGGTTACCTCCTCAGTTGAGGTCAACAGTGTCCCATCCTTACTGTACACAGCTTGGATGGTTCCCCGTTTCCCCCTCCTGAGGTGGCGCATGGTTTTACAGAAGCACCTTGGTGCCGACTGAAAGTCCTTCTCCATGGCTGCTGCAAACTCCTCCCACACCCGCTGCTTTGCCTCCTTTACGGCAGTGGCTGCTGCCCTACGGACCCGTCAATACCTTGCAACTATCTGCGGAGTCTTCCAAGATAACATATCCCGGAAGGACTCCTTCTTCAGTTGGACAGGTTCCCTGACCAGCAGTGTCCACCACCGTGTTCGAGGGTTACCGACTCTTGAGGCACCCAAGACCTTCAGGCCACAGCTCACCACCGCAGCTTCAGCAATGGAAGCTTTGAACATCGCCCACTCAGGTTCAATGCCCCCAGCCTCCACAGGGATGCTAGAAAAGCTCCGCTGGAGGTGTGAGTTGAAGATTTCTCAGATATGGGCCTCCTCCAGACATTGCCAGTTCACCCACACTACCTGTTTGGGTTTACCAGGTCTATCCAGAGTCTTCCCCTACCCTCTGATCCAAGTCATCACCAGATAGTGATCGGTTGACAGCTCTGCCCCTCTCTTTACCTGAGGGTCCAAAACATGTGGCCTCAGATCAGATGATAACAAAATTGATCATCGACCTTCTGCCTAGGGTGCTCTGGTACCAAGTACACTTATGAACATCCTTATGTTCGAACAAGGTATTTGTTATGGACATTCCATGACTAGCACATAAGTCCAATATGAAACGACCACTAGGGTTCAGATCAGGGAGGCCATTCCTCCCAATTACGCCTCTCCAGGTGCCTCCATCTTTGCCCACGTGCACGCTGAAGTCCCCCAGCAGAACAATGGAGTCCCCTACTGGGGCTCCATACAGGACTCCATTCAGGGTCTCCAAGAAGGCCGAATACTCTGAGCTGCTGTTCAGTGCATATGCACAGACAACAGTCAGAGTTTTCCCTCCCACAACCAGAAGGTGCAGGGAGGCAACCCTCTGGTCCACCGGGGTAAACCCCAACATACCAGCACTCAAATGGGGATTTGTGAGCATCCCCACACCCGCTTGGCGCCTCACACCTTGGGCAACTCCAGAGAAGAACAGAGTCCAACCCCTATCCAGGAGAACGGTTCCAGAGCCAAGGTAATGTGCATAGAGGTAAGCCCCCACCGGGTCTGGTCTGTCGAGGTCCCTGGCTTTCACTGCCACCCATATGGCAGCGCACCCGACCCCAGCGGTTCCTCCTGTGGGTGGTGGGCCCACAGGATGGAGAGGAGGGGGTTTCCACATAGCTTTTTTTTGGGCTGAGCCCGGTCGGGCTCTGTGGCAAGCCCGGCCACCAGGCGCTCACTCATGGGCCCTCCATCTGGGCCTGGCTCCAGACGGGGGCCCAAGGCTTCCTCCAGGTCGGGTCTCTTTTCCTCTGCCTCATTTGCTCATGGAGTCTTTTAGTTTAGTTTAGATTAGTTTAGTTTACCACCAGATTATAAGGCACTTTAAACAAAACAAAACGGTCAGATAAGTCAAACTTTATTCAATTCATTTAATAACTCAATAACTTCAATAACTCTCATCATTTTTCAGTTGTAACACATGAAATATGAAACAATACAGTCACTTTTCAGTTCATTCCTCTTCCACAAATCCATCAAATCCTTCATCATCAGTGTCTGAGTAACAGTTGGGCGGTTTTAAGTGCACCTTATAGTGCAAAAAAATGTGGTTATTTATTTTATTTCAATTTAATTCAGTATAGTTTAATTCAATTTAGTTTAATTTAGTTTACTTTAGTTTGGTTTACTTGAGTTTAATTTAATTTAGTTTACCTTAGTTTACTTGAGTTTACCTTAGTTTAGTTTACCTTAGTTTAGTTTCCCTTAGTTTACCTTAGTTTAGTTTACCTTAGTTTACTTGAGTTTACCTTAGTTTATTTTACCTTAGTTTATTTTACCTTAGTTTACCTTAGTTTAGTTTACCTTAGTTTAGTTTACCTTAGTTTACTTGAGTTTACCTTAGTTTATTTTACCTTAGTTTAGTTTACCTTAGTTTACCTTAGTTTAGTTTACCTTAGTTTAGTTTACCTTAGTTTACTTGAGTTTACCTTAGTTTAGTTTCCCTTAGTTTACCTTAGCTTAGTTTACCTTAGTTTAGTTTAGTTCCATCCTGGAACAGCTCTGTAAATAACAGGAGCTTTGAGGAGAGTTGTTGTCCTGAACTTGCCTGTCTTGCTGTCTTGTCAGATAATCCTGTTCTCTGCTGATGTACTCGACCTGGTCATGTATGTATTGAACCGTGGAGGTCTAATCTGGCAGTAAATACTATAGTTAAACTATTTATTGTATTTTATACTTTAAAATATTCTTTTTCGTTGTGTTTTTTTACGTATATTTGTGGGATTGTTCACTGTGTGCTGTAAAATTTTATTTTCAGTCTAACAGACAGTAGTTAGCTTTTAGCCACATGATGCTAACAAAGTGGTTCTCAGGTCAGCTGACTCTTCGTACCTTCAGGTGAACTCAGCTGGACCAGCAGCAGAGTCAGCTGGATGCAGTGTTTCCATGGTAACGCCGTGGCCCAAGGCTCCATCAGCAGGACGGGCGGAGTCCCAGAGATCACCTGGACTCTGAGAGATTAAATGAAGCAAAACTACTATTAAATATTAAAATTATTAAAAATAAATATAGCCATCAATTAATTGGTACATTGTGACATAGATTTTTAATTTGATTCTTTATTTATTTATCTTTGTCTTAATTCCCTTATTTATTTACTCTTCTGTTTAATTTCCCCATTTATTTATTGATGCATTTATTTTTATTAATTTTCAAATGTATTTATCCATTTCATTTTTCTTTATTTTTACATAGATTTTTTTAGTTATTTTTGCAGAATTTTTTATTTATTTTATAAGAAATATCAGTTTATGTCAGATTTAATCAATTATTTACTGACTACATTTATTTTTAGTATTATTTTGCTGCATTTAATGATATATTTATTTATTTATTGAGTCATGTATTTTTGATTTTAAGAGATAGTTCTTAACTTGTTGAGCATGTGTATAGTATGGTATTAGTATTTTACTATAACAGAGAATTTGTAAAGTGTCGTATTAGTATTTTAGAGTAAAAGAGTATTTGTAGTGTGTTATCAGTACTTCTACTGCAGTAAATGTTGTGGTACTCTGGTCTCAGCTCAGTTTCCAGCTCAATCTCTTGGTGTGCTTCCCAGTAGGAGTTATTACATCTGATAGTTCGTTAGTACTGAGTTCATCTGTGATCATCTTTCTTTGTAAAACTGATCAGTCTTTATTCTTCATCAGGTTTCTTATTGATCCACATTTACTGACATCATCACACAGCTGATGAAGCTGCAGCACAATTCAGCACTGCTGTCTTCACTGTCCAACATCTGATCTGAGGTCAGTCACAATCCTACTACTATACAGCATATAATCTAGAACTATATATAATCAATAACTACATACCTATAGTTGATATATAAACTGAGGGAAGCATTCACAGATGGTTGATTTGTTGATTCAGTAACATATTTGGTTTGTAGTCGATCGGTTTGGGCTTCAGTCAGCTGATCAATACTTTTGATATTGTTTTGAAATAAATCACACTGCTCAGTGGTGATGATGATGATGATGATGATGATGATGATGATGATGATGTGAGGCCTACCTGCAGAGCCACAGTTGATCCTCACTAGCAAACTCATGAATGAACTCGACTCGTTTCTGCTACAAACTCCACAGTCATCAGAAATCAGACTCGCCACTCGTCTCTCTGTGTTGTAACTTGGACTCTCGTCTATTTGTCTCTTTTTTTTTCTGCAGAACAAACAGCAGCAGGCCGGGGGCGGAGCTTTCTGAGGAGCTGCTCATTCATTGGTTACATCATCAGGCAGAGTCACGGACAGGAAACTGAAATATGACTTTTCAGGGTTTTAATTTGTCACCAAAACAGCTTCTTTACTCATGTGACACGAGGCTGAATTATCCGCCAGGTGACTGAGGCCCTCGGGGGCCCTGGAGGCTCCACGTTCTCTCTGTTACTTTGTGGTAATTTGATTAGTTACACATTAGTGATATGCACCAATAGAGGACTGGTGTGAGGGCTTTGAGGATTTGTTCACATCCGTATCGCACCAATCAGTGTTGGTTCAGCGATCAGATGGTTTTACCAGAGAGGGTTTAACAGGAACACATCCATCAGCCATCACTGGCTGGGAGGACGACATACAGAAATGTCCTGAAATCACGAGGACATTTGTAGTGTCTCTTGGTTTAGTTGGCTCCACTATGAGGAGCGACAAAAGTACCGAAGCATATCAGCACACCAGTCGGTCAGCATACAAAAGCACGATGGGTGGGGTGATCAAACCCAAGGACCTGTTTTACACGAGCTAGCTAGTCATCTATCGCTAAATTGCTAGCGATAAATAGCTATCTAGAGCTACTTAGATAGTTATCTATTGCCAAATTGCTAGGTATAAATAGCTATAGAGCCACTAGCTAGCTAGCCTCAGCAGGGGCCCCTCAGTGCTAAATTGGCCCTGAACATAGAGGCCAGCTTCAGAGGAACCAGGCTAACTGTTTCCCTCAGTTTCAAGTCTTTGTGCTAAGCTAAGCTAACCAGACATCAATCTGAAAACCTCAAGAGAAAACACTGCATTGTTCCTTTAAAATGGACAAACGACAGTGTGTTTCTGCAGTCAGCTGACCTTTAGTCATTGGTAGCAGGTGGGAGGGGCTCTGTGTGTGTGTGTGTGTGTGTGTGTGTGTGTGTGTGTGTGTGTGTGTGTGTGTGTGTGGTCTAAATTTAAACTCCAGTTGCCCCCCACAGTTACGACCACACATGCACATAGACACACTTATTATATTTATATTTAATATTTACAGTATATTAATGCTGATTGTAGTATTCTGTGTTTTCTGATCTTGTGCTTGTGTATTTATATCTTTCTGTAATGAACTTGATTCTTCATATTCACGTTGTTGTTTGATGGTTTGTCCGACACTAACTGGTTCTACTGGTGCAGCTGTTCACCGTGTAAAGTCTCACGTATTTCCGGAGGAGTGATACCTCTGCTGTTGTTTTTTTATTGATGGATGTATCTAGATACTCTACTCTACTAATACCACATTGCAATAGTACTGTGTTATAGTAAAAGTACTAATACCACACTTTAATAATTATCTGTTATAGTAAAAATACTATCAGACAGTAGAAATATTCTTTTACAGTAAAAGTACCAATACCACACTGTAATAATACTCTATTACAGTAAAAGTACTAGTATAGATATTATAACCATACTGTTTATTTTATACATATTTAAAGATAAATTAAAGGAGTTTGATTTATGAGTGAGCAGCAGAGATATCCTACATTTCCCACAGTGCACCTGGGATGTGTCTGTAAACCAACCTAAAACCACTTTGGTATTACTATTATTGTTCTACATCACAATAATAATTATTTTGCCTTATTATTATTATTATTATTATACATGATATATATATATATATATATATATAATAAGTGTAACTGTGAAACAAGAAACAAACACGGACAGACAGATCTGTGTCTCACCTTCAACTGATTCAGTATCAGAGTCCGTCCATGTCCTCAGTCTGTCCTCAGTGGAACCGTCCAGTCCAAAAGGGGCAACTCTGAAACCTGCAGGACTCTCCAGGACTCTGTCCAGGTCTGTCCAGGTCCGTGGTGTCCCACTCTGCACTCTGGGTCCTGGTCTTTGCCTCGCGGTGTGTTCACAGCTGACTGGGAACTTTAGTCGTTTCTAAATAAATCACCAACAACCAGCACCTGCTGCACGACAACTGACCACACACACACACACACACACACACACACACACACACACACACACACACACACACACACACACACACACACACACGCAGTTTATTTTTATTTCAGACCTCCAGGAAGTTGAAACTTTATTTAAAACTTTCAGTTTAAGGAAGACAAAACGTAAAGGTCAAATAATGAATTACTTTTTAATTTAATCCATTTTTTCATAGATTTATAAATAAATCTGTCAACAAATGAATGACTATTTTTATTCTATAATTAGTTATTAATTAATTAATTAAATGCTTTATTACGATGTCACTCTTGTGGTCCTCCATACCAAATGTTTATAGAAATGTTAATAATTTACTGATTATTTAAAGATCAGTTACAAACACATTTTCTCTAGCACTACGTTGAGCTACTGTACTTGAGTATTTCCATTTTCTAGAACGTTGTACTTCTTCTCTACTACTGTTTTTACTGCTCTATGATTATCTGACAGCTTCAGTATTTATAATTAACTGTTATAAAGATCAGCAGTAACTGAGATATGAATACATCAGTAACAATAATAAAATATAACCAAGGGAACAGCTAGCTATACATTATCATATTTATCACACAGCTACTTACTGAAGAAAACAATAATTTGACAAAAAAACAGAGTCTGATGTCCAACATCAGAACTGTGTTCATAGCAACGGTCTGTTACACTCAGCAACGGTCTGTTATACTCAGCAACGGTCTGTTATACTCAGCAACGGTCTGTTACACTCAGCAACGGTCTGTTATACTCAGCAACGGTCTGTTATACACAGCAACAGTCTGTTATACTCAGCAACAGTCTGTTATACTCAGCAACAGTCTGTTATACTCAGCAACAGTCTATACTCAGCAACGGTCTGTTATACTCAGCAACGGTCTGTTATACTCAGCAACGGTCTGTTATACTCAGCAACGGTCTGTTATACACAGCAACAGTCTGTTATACTCAGCAACAGTCTGTTATACACAGCAACAGTCTGTTATACACAGCAACAGTCTGTTATACTCAGCAACAGTCTGTTATACTCAGCAACGGTCTGTTATACTCAGCAACAGTCTGTTATACTCAGCAACAGTCTGTTATACTCAGCAACAGTCTGTTATACTCAGCAACAGTCTGTTATACTCAGCAACAGTCTGTTATACTCAGCAACAGTCTGTTATACTCAGCAACAGTCTGTTACACTCAGCAACAGTCTGTTATACACAGCAACAGTCTGTTATACACAGCAACAGTCTGTTATACTCAGCAACAGTCTGTTATACACAGCAACAGTCTGTTATACACAGCAACAGTCTGTTATACTCAGCAACAGTCTGTTATACTCAGCAACAGTCTGTTATACACAGCAACAGTCTGTTATACACAGCAACAGTCTGTTATACTCAGCAACAGTCTGTTATACTCAGCAACAGTCTGTTATACTCAGCAACAGTCTGTTATACACAGCAGCGGTCTGTTATACACAGCAACAGTCTGTTATACACAGCAACAGTCTGTTATACTCAGCAACAGTCTGTTATACACAGCAGCGGTCTGTTATACTCAGCAACGGTCTGTTATACACAGCAGCGGTCTGTTATACACAGCAACAGTCTGTTATACTCAGCAACAGTCTGTTATACACAGCAACAGTCTGTTATACACAGCAACAGTCTGTTATACACAGCAACAGTCTGTTATACTCAGCAACAGTCTGTTATACTCAGCAACAGTCTGTTATACACAGCAACAGTCTGTTATACACAGCAACGGTCTGTTATACTCAGCAACGGTCTGTTATACACAGCAGCAGTCTGTTATACTCAGCAACAGTCTGTTATACACAGCAACAGTCTGTTATACACAGCAACAGTCTGTTATACACAGCAACAGTCTGTTATACTCAGCAACAGTCTGTTATACTCAGCAACAGTCTGTTATACACAGCAACAGTCTGTTATACACAGCAACAGTCTGTTATACTCAGCAACGGTCTGTTATACACAGCAGCGGTCTGTTATACTCAGCAACAGTCTGTTATACACAGCAACAGTCTGTTATACTCAGCAACAGTCTGTTATACTCAGCAACAGTCTGTTATACACAGCAGCGGTCTGTTATACTCAGCAACAGTCTGTTATACTCAGCAACAGTCTGTTATACACAGCAACAGTCTGTTATACTCAGCAACGGTCTGTTATACACAGCAGCAGTCTGTTATACTCAGCAACAGTCTGTTATACTCAGCAACAGTCTGTTATACACAGCAACAGTCTGTTATACACAGCAACAGTCTGTTATACTCAGCAACAGTCTGTTATACACAGCAGCGGTCTGTTATACACAGCAGCGGTCTGTTATACACAGCAACAGTCTGTTATACACAGCAACAGTCTGTTATACTCAGCAACAGTCTGTTATACACAGCAGCGGTCTGTTATACACAGCAGCGGTCTGTTATACACAGCAGCGGTCTGTTATACACAGCAGCGGTCTGTTATAAAGTAAAGCATGTACTACTTTTAGTACATGCTAGGGCTGTCAAAAGTACATTCTGAATAGATGAATGATAGATGAATAATGTAAGATTAATTAGTGATTAATCTGGATTATCTGTTTTAACAGATTGACAGCCCTAACAACGTCTGTTTGGTGGAACTGATGACGTTGAAATCTGCTGGTTAATCTTGGATCAATGACCATTTTATGAGCTTAGTGAAGTAAAAAGGTGAATATTTACCTGTGAGGTGCAGTGGAAGGGGGTCTCTGGATCAGGAACTATTAAACTCCCCTAAAATTAGAGAAACCACCATGTAAAACCACTAAATCTTTATTAACTGAGACTCTAGAACACTTTGTCACAATTTAAAGGACAAAATCACCATGTGTCTAACATATTAAACGGAATTGGAAAAAATGTGTCATTGTTTTATCACACTAATTGATTTCCAGTAATAAATAGATACATAAATATACATAAGTAGCACATTTGCCCACTCCCATGTTGATAAGAGCATTAAATATTTGAGAAATCTCCCTTTAAGGTACATTTGGAACAGATAAATGTGAGATTAATTAAATATTGTTATCTATTGACAGCCCTAGATAAAATACTCTAAATTACAAATTTGTATATTTATCATTTGAGATATTTCTGTTTATTAATCATGTAATAAGCTTGTTGTTCTGTAGAAAACTGAGTGATGGTGCTCTGAGATGAGCTGGAGGTGGAGTAGCAGCAGACAGACAGCAGGAGGCAGCACTGACACACTGACAGTGTGAAGCTGCATTAAAACAACCTGCTGACCGGCATCAAACTGCAGCCTGCAGACATTAAATATTAATATAGATGAACACTGAGTGTAAATGAAGTTGTGTGGTTGAGTGATGGTGGGTCAGATGGAGGGTCCAGCAGGGCTGAACAGGTTAAGCTGTCGGCCCTTTAAGAGTGAAGAGAGGCCCCTCCATGCCTCACTGAGCAGCTCAGAGCCTTTGTTAGTGTTTGGGGGGGGGGGGGGGGGGGGGGGGACCAAAACCAGGACTGACGGACTGAGACCCTCCACAGACCAGAAACCTCTCAGCGACAGTGAGAAGCTGCAGCAGAGTGGTGAGTCCATGTTTATTTTATTTCTTCATTGGAGTGAAACTGTAAAAAACTTTGGAGCAGAAAGACCCTGAACTCGACACTTTAAAAGTATGGAGGCTCAAATCTGCCAAATATGAAGTCAGTTATTAAAATCCACACATTATATTATACTATAATATTAATATCACATATTTCACACAGTTCTGATAAACTCTGAATTTTGCTATATCACAGTTATTAAAATGATTAATATCTGTACAATAATATCTGTATGTTAGCTGTACATTAATATATGTACAATAATATCTGTACATTGATATCTTTACGTACTTATACGGAGACACGTGCTACGCTGTAATATGTGTATGTTGAACATGTTGAACAATCGAACATGCTGAACAGCTGAACGTGTTGAAGAGTTAAACAGCTGAACGTGTTGAATTTATTTATTTATATCCTTTATTTAACCAGGTGAGAAAACTCATTGAGATTAAAATCTCTTTTCCAAGAGTGACCTGGCCAAGAGGGCAGCAGAGAAAGTTATTTCAACAATAAACACAAACAATACAAACAGACCAGTACAGCAATCACACACCATAGACCATTAAAGAAGTATCATGAGCAGTGATATGTACAACACAACAGCAGCTGTGCTGCACAAACCGGTCAATATTAAAATAAATCAAATGACAGAAGTCAGGAGCAGTTACAGCGACCAATAGTGCTGTTTTCTGGATTATTTAAAATGGACTTAAATCCTCCCACAGTGATAAGTTCTGACAGTTTCAGGTCTTTCTGCATAATGTTCCACGAGAACCGAGCAGCATATTTAAACGCTTTTTTCCGTTCTGACCTTTGGGACCAACATCTGTTTAACATCTTGAGAGCGAAGGCCATATTGACTGTGGTTTGTACACAAGTATGTACTGAGATATGAAGGCACCAGTCCAAGGAGACATTTATATATGAGAGTCCACCAGTGTGAAAACCTGCGGACAGACAATGATGTCCATCCAGCAGCAGCATAAAGGGAACAATGGTGCACCAGATTTCCACAGCCAGTAACAAAACGTAACGCACAGTGGTATCCAGCCTCTTTATGCTCTGGTCAGGTGCATTCATGTAGAGCAGATCACCATAATCCAATACTGGTAGAAATGTTGTTGAAACAAGGTATTTCCTCACCTGGAGGGAGAAACAGGATTTGTTTCTAAAAAGGAACCTCAAATTTAATTTTCAATTTGGACACCAAATTTTCAATATGTGAGGTGAAAGTCAGGTTTTGATCAATGAGGATCCCTAAGTATTTATAAGTTGGGACCAGTTCAATGTGAAACCCTTGAGCAGTTGAGACTCTGGGGAGATCAGATGGTAGTGTTTTTCTGTTTGAAAAAAGCATCAATTTGGATTTCTCTGCATTTAACACCAGTTTAAGTTGAGTTAAACGAGACTGAACCAAATTAAATGCAGACTGCAGGAATTCAAGGGTCTGTGCTACTGAGGGAGCTGAGCAATAGATAACGGTGTCATCTGCATAAAAATGAAAAGCAGCATTTGATAAGTTATCACATAGATTGTTTATATATATTGAGAATAGCAGTGGACCAAGGATAGAGCCCTGGGGGACGCCTTTAGACAGCAGTGGTCCTAGTATGGGACCCTGGGGGACGCCTTAAGACAGCAGTGGTCCTAGTATGGGACCCTGGGGGACGCCTTAAGACAGCAGTGGTCCTAGTATGGGACCCTGGGGGACGCCTTAAGACAGCAGTGGTCCTAGTATGGGACCCTGGGGGACGCCTTAAGACAGCAGTGGTCCTAGTATGGGACCCTGGGGGACGCCTTTAGACAGCAGTGGTCCTAGTATGGGACCCTGGGGGACGCCTTAAGACAGCAGTGGTCCTAGTATGGGACCCTGGGGGACGCCTTTAGACAGCAGTGGTCCTAGTATGGGGCCCTGGGGGACGCCTTTAGACAGCAGTGGTCCTAGGATGGGACCCTGGGGGACGCCTTTAGACAGCAGTGGTCCTAGTATGAGACCCTGGGGGACGCCTTTAGACAGCAGTGGTCCTAGTATGGGACCCTGGGGGACGCCTTTAGACAGCAGTGGTCCTAGTATGGGACCCTGGGGGACGCCTTTAGACAGCAGTGGTCCTAGTATGGGACCCTGGGGGACGCCTTTAGACAGCAGTGGTCCTAGTATGGGACCCTGGGGGACGCCTTTAGACAGCAGAGGTCCTAGTATGGGACCCTGGGGGACGCCTTTAGACAGCAGTGGTCCTAGTATGGGACCCTGGGGGACGCCTTTAGACAGCAGTGGTCCTAGTATGGGACCCTGGGGGACGCCTTTAGACAGCAGCGGTCCTACTATGGGACCCTGGGGGACGCCTTTAGACAGCAGCGGTCCTAGTATGGGACCCTGGGGGACGCCTTTAGACAGCAGCGGTCCTAGTATGGGACCCTGGGGGACGCCTTTAGACAGCAGTGGTCCTACTATGGGACCCTGGGGGACGCCTTTAGACAGCAGTGGTCCTAGTATGAGACCCTGGGGGACGCCTTTAGACAGCAGTGGTCCTAGTATGAGACCCTGGGGGACGCCTTTAGACAGCAGTGGTCCTACTATGGGACCCTGGGGGACGCCTTTAGACAGCAGTGGTCCTAGTATGGGACCCTGGGGGACGCCTTTAGACAGCAGCGGTCCTAGTATGGGACCCTGGGGGACGCCTTTAGACAGCAGCGGTCCTAGTATGGGACCCTGGGGGACGCCTTTAGACAGCAGTGGTCCTAGTATGAGACCCTGGGGGACGCCTTTAGACAGCAGTGGTCCTACTATGGGACCCTGGGGGACGCCTTTAGACAGCAGTGGTCCTAGTATGGGACCCTGGGGGACGCCTTTAGACAGCAGTGGTCCTAGTATGGGACCCTGGGGGACGCCTTTAGACAGCAGAGGTCCTAGTATGGGACCCTGGGGGACGCCTTTAGACAGCAGTGGTCCTAGTATGGGACCCTGGGGGACGCCTTTAGACAGCAGTGGTCCTAGTGTGGGACCCTGGGGGACGCCTTTAGACACAGGGAGAAAGGAGGATGACGATCCAGCAAACTGAACACACTGAGTTCTGGCAGACCGGTAATTTGAAAACCAGCCCACAGCGTGTCTGGATAGGCCGATGCTGGATAGTCTATCTGCCAGGATGAGATGATCAACTGTGTCAAAAGCTTTTGATAAATCAATAAAAAGAGCTGCACAATATTTTTTACAATCCAAAGCTTCAGTGATGTCATTCATCACTTTAATAGCAGCTGTTGTTGTGCTGTGTTGTTTTCTAAAACCTGACTGATATTTTGATAAAATACCATTCGTGTCCAAAAAGTCTTTCAGCTGTTCACTCACTAACTTCTCAAGAACTTTGGCTAAAACACACAGTTTGGAGATCGGCCTGTAGTTATTGATTACTGATGGATCCCCTCCTTTCAACAAGGGGGAAACATGGGCAGATTTCCATATGCTGAGGAATCTCATTTCTAGAAAGGGTCAGATTAAAGATGTGAGTGAGAAGCTCTGCTATAAAGTCTACGGCCAGTTTGAGAAAGTGAGGATCGAGCTTGTCAGGACCTGCAGATTTGTTTGTATCTAATGTTTGTAATGCTTTATGGACCTCAGACACATTAAAAAGAGTGAAAGTAAACGGTCTAGCCACAGAGTTTATTGGGGGTGGTGAAAAATGAGGCCTCTGCTCATGTGGATGGTATTGAGTCAAAAAACCTGATTCAAATAAGGAGCCAGAAGAAATAAAATGTTGATTAAAGCTGTTTAGAATGACAGATTTATCGGTAATAATACTGGACTCTGTCACAATGCTGGCTGGCAGTTCATATGAAGTTTCCTGTCCAAATGAGGATTTTATTACCTTACCTTAGTTTTTGAAAGATAATAGTCAGATTTGGCCTTTTTAACAAGAGAAGTAAAACAATCTCGAAGCTGAAAATCAGCCAATCAGCCTGGGACTTGGGTTGTCTGGCCTCAGCCCAGGCAACATTTCTTTCTCTCAGTAGACTGGCCAGCTGAGATGAAAACCAAGGATTATTTCGGCCTTTCACTCTAAATTTACGGAAAGGAGCGTGTCTATTTATAATTTTCATAAAACCATCATAAAGAAACTCCACGCCAGCTCCACATCATCGATTAGAGAGATTCTGCTCCAGTCAAAGATCCACAAATCATGAATAAAAGCTTGCTCACAGAAATGTTTAAAATCTCGTTTAAGAACAATTTGTGGTCTTGACTTCGGGAGCTTGAAGACTTAAACAGCTGAACCTGTTGAACAGTTGAACCTGTTGAACAGTTGAACCTGTTGAACAGCTGAACCTGTTGAACAGTTGAACCTGTTGAACAGTTGAACCTGTTGAACAGCTGAACCTGTTGAACAGTTGAACCTGTTGAACAGTTGAACCTGTTGAACAGCTGAACCTGTTGAACAGCTGAACCTGTTGAACAGTTGAACCTGTTGAACAGTTGAACCTGTTGAACAGCTGAACCTGTTGAACAGTTGAACCTGTTGAACCTGTTGAACAAGTTGAACCTGTTGAACAGCTGAATGCAGCCTCTGTGGTGTATCAACTCCCCTCCTGTGTGTGTTTCAGGGCGTGTGGTGTGTTTCCTCCCGGGGTCGGGCAGGTCCGGGATGCGGTGCACTGTTGTCATGTCCCCCCTCCAATATTGCACTCGTCCCGGCCTCCCCGGCCCAGGGGTCACGACCCCCACCTCCGGACCAAAGCAGAGAAATGTTGCTGAAGCTGAGACAGACCAGGCAGAAGAAACACTCCGGACTGAAACGTCTCAGCCATTATGGGATGGATGAACCACAGTAACTTTAATGGTCCTCTGATCTTCTAGTCCAATACTTTAGTTTATGACTAAATACCTGCAGAACTAATGACATTTCTGAGCTGACCTCTTACAGTGGACTGAACTCTCCAAAATACAAAATAAATTAATAAATAAATAATTGACTTGATAAATACATAAATGTCATTAACTGTAGCAAAAAATCATGTTAAAATAAATGTAGCTATAAATTAATTGATAAAATGTGACATAAATTGATATTTCTGTTTAAAAATGTCTTCTTTATCTTTGTATTAATTCCCTTATTTATTTACTCTTTTTTAATTTTCCCTTTTATTTATTCATGTGCTTATTTTTATTCATTCTTAAATTTATTGTTTATGTAATCATTTATTTTGCTTTTATTTTTAATTTATTTTATTAGAAGTATCAGTTTGTCACATTTTATCAATTAACTAATGGCTACATTTATTTTTTAATATTATTTTTGCTACATTTAATTACATATATTTATTTGTCAAGTCAGTCTTTAATTTATTCATTTATATTTTTATTTTGGCAAGTTCCATCCTCCATAGACTGTGTTTACCAATAATTAGCAACTGATAGCATGCCAATATGCTAAACTAAGGTGATGAACATTAGCATGTTAGCATGTCACTGAAAGCCACAGTGAACGCGAGAGCTTTTAGTGTGAAAGTCTAAAAAACCAAAAGCATCATTTTATGAAAAGACGGACGGGAGTTTATTTCAAAACAGATATGTACATTAGAAAACACAGAAAAATGTAAAATGAATATTCCATGTGTAACGGGAGCTCATCATTTCTCAGCAGGGTGTTTGATTGTCAAAGGTTTGTCCGTTAATCTCAGCTAATTTGAGTGTGAAAGGTGGTGATTAACAGACAGCGTGAGGAGGCAGACTGGAGACGAACTCTCCAGATGTGCTTACAGTGCGTTTGTCTTTTTAAACATGACATCTAACTGGAGAGTTAAAGGCACAGTGAGGAGGATTTCACAGTGAGGAGGATTTCACAGTGAGGACATTCACCCCTCCTCTGTCCACAGTTTTCACCGCTTCCTCCTGATGCGAGCTCGTGATCTGGGACCCGCTCAATGTTTTTATAGAGGCCGACACCCAGAAACGTCCTGAACGCAGCAAATAATAAAACCCAGACAGATGCAGATACAGATGCCGCCACACATTATTTTATTAGTCTATACGTTGTTTTTTAGGAGAAACCTACTCATTGTGCCTTTAAAGTTTGTCTGGAGAAACACGACTGAACAGAACAACACACCAACACCGTTCACACCTGCAGCATGGAGCCCCGGCAGGGTCACATTTTAAAGGTGTGTTCAGGTCCTCTGCAGCTCTCACACCTGTATGTGCATCAGAACCTGTTTACGATGAGTCTGGAAGTCTTCGGGCACCGTGTCTGAAATATGTGAAATTAATAAACATTAACTGACAGCAGCATACGTTCATAATCTTTAATAAGTTATAACACAATAGTTATTAGATTGTTATTAGTTATTAGATTGGTCAATCACAGCGTTCCAAACTCTGTTATTTCTTTATAACCGACCGTTGCTACGTCTAACAGACCGTTGCTGTGTATAACAGACCGTTGCTACGTCTAACAGACAGCTGCTACGTGTAACAGACCGCTGCTACGTCTAACAGACCGCTGCTACGTCTAACAGACCGCTGCTACATGTAACAGACCGCTGCTACGTGTAACAGACCGCTGCTACATCTAACAGACCGCTGCTACATGTAACAGACCGCTGCTACGTGTAACAGACCGCTGCTACGTCTAACAGACCGCTGCTACGTGTAACAGACCGCTGCTACGTGTAACAGACCGCTGCTTCGTGTAACAGACCGCTGCTACGTCTAACAGACCGCTGCTACATGTAACAGACCGCTGCTACATGTAACAGACCGCTGCTACGTGTAACAGACCGTTGCTGTGTATAACAGACCGTTGCTACGTCTAACAGACAGCTGCTACGTGTAACAGACCGCTGCTACGTGTAACAGACCGCTGCTACGTCTAACAGACCGCTGCTACGTGTAACAGACCGCTGCTACGTCTAACAGACCGTTGCTGTGTATAACAGACCGTTGCTACGTCTAACAGACAGCTGCTACATGTAACAGACCGCTGCTACGTCTAACAGACCGTTGCTGTGTATAACAGACCGTTGCTACGTCTAACAGACAGCTGCTACGTGTAACAGACCGCTGCTACGTCTAACAGACCGCTGCTACGTGTAACAGACCGCTGCTACGTCTAACAGACCGCTGCTACGTGTAACAGACCGCTGCTACGTCTAACAGACCGTTGCTGTGTATAACAGACCGTTGCTACGTCTAACAGACCGTTGCTGTGTATAACAGACCGCTGCTACGTCTAACAGACCGCTGCTACGTGTAACAGACCGCTGCTACGTCTAACAGACCGTTGCTGTGTATAACAGACCATTGCTACGTCTAACAGACAGCTGCTACGTGTAACAGACCGCTGCTACGTGTAACAGACCGCTGCTACGTCTAACAGACAGCTGCTACGTGTAACAGACCGCTGCTACGTGTAACAGACCGCTGCTACGTGTAACAGACCGTTGCTACGTCTAACAGACAGCTGCTACGTGTAACAGACCGTTGCTACGTCTAACAGACAGCTGCTACGTGTAACAGACCGCTGCTACGTCTAACAGACCGCTGCTATGTCTAACAGACCGCTGCTACGTGTAACAGACCGCTGCTACGTGTAACAGACCGCTGCTACGTCTAACAGACCGCTGCTACGTCTAACAGACCGTTGCTGTGTATAACAGACCGCTGCTACGTGTAACAGACCGCTGCTACGTCTAACAGACCGCTGCTACGTGTAACAGACCGCTGCTACGTCTAACAGACCGCTGCTACGTGTAACAGACCGCTGCTACGTGTAACAGACCGCTGCTACGTGTAACAGACCACTGCTATGTATAACAGACCGCTGCTATGGGTAACTGAACGCTGCTATGGTTAACAGACTGTTGCTACGTCTAGCAGACCGCTGCTACGTGTAACAGACCACTGCTATGTATAACAGGCTGTTGCTATGCGTAACAGGCCACTGCTATGGTTAACAGACTGTTGCTACGTCTAGCAGACCGCTGCTACGTGTAACAGACCACTGCTATGTATAACAGACCGCTGCTATGGGTAACTGAACGCTGCTATGGTTAACAGACTGTTGCTACGTCTAGCAGACCGCTGCTACGTGTAACAGACCACTGCTATGTATAACAGGCTGTTGCTATGCGTAACAGGCCACTGCTATGTATAACAGGCTGTTGCTATGCGTAACAGGCCACTGCTATGGTTAACAGACTGTTGCTACGTCTAGCAGACCGTTGCTGTGGGTACAGTTCTGATGTTGGTCTCTGGAAGATTGTTTTCAGAGCATTGATTTCTTCAGTAAGATGAAGTGTAATAAGCAGTATAATGTACAGATATCAAGTCATTGTTGTGAAATAAACCCTGTCAGGGTGATGCCACATCATAACAAAGTGTTGATACTTCATACAAAATAATAATTAAATATAAACACAAGTCACAAGTCCTGATTCGTGATTGATCACCAAACATCAGCAGCATCAAGACTCAACGTGATCATCTGTTTCTGGACGTTCAGGGAACACATGAATCACTTCAGTTCATTTTATTTGCAGCTTTGAACGTTACTGTAAATCTGGTTTGATGCTCTACAGGCTTCAATCAGCGGTCAGGGGTCGTACCGTTACACCTGTAGCGCAGGTTGGACCAGATGATGTTTTCTTGGGAGAAACAGAAGACGCCGAGCCGACCTCCTCTCATCGTGGTGTCGATCACAACGCCAGAGTCGGCCACCATGTCTGTCCCCTCAAACAGCTTCACCCTGAAACAGCGAGACAGACAGGGACACACTGGATTAGAAGCCAAACGCTCCCTGAGAGACACACAGGAATACAAAAGGTTAGAAAGACGGCTAGTTTCACTCACACGTCTGATGCAACAGACAAGCTGGTCACTTCTTTATTCAGTTTGTTAATATTGAACATGTGGCGTGTCCAATTTACGCCTACTTTAGCAATGCATGTCCTTCGGTCCCCATCAATACACCCGTCAAGTGTGAAGTAGAACAAATGATCGGTTATCCAGATATGTGATGCTTACTTTATAGTTAGACGATGCTGCTACAGCGCCACCTATCAGCCACATGGTACCAAATCTGTCACAGTCACTCAGACCTCAAATCTACACATGTCCATCAAATGTGGTCACAATAGCACAAAGCATTCAGGAGATGTGATATTTTATGTAATATCAGCCACTGTGAAGGCCAAAACTTCTGACTCGGTCCAGAGATATTCTGGACCAAATATGGTCACGACTGCTCAACATTTGTAGGAGGAGCATCGAAAAAAAAAAATTAATTTGGATGACTAGATCCTTTTAGTGATAACGTCATGATGAGGTCCCAGAGTTAGCTGGAGGCTAACCACAGACTGGAGGCTAACGCTAGCAGTGGGCTAACGCTAGCAGTGGGCTAACGCTACCAGTGGGCTAACGCTAGCAGTGGGCTAACGCTAGCAGTGGGCTAACGCTAGCAGTGGGCTAACGCTAGCAGTGGGCTAAAGCTCCACATCTAAAATGTCGTCTTGCTGTTGTTGGCTGCCAGAATCCAGATATCAACATCTGAGATGACAAACTGTGATTGGAGGATCTAGAGAGCTACAATATCAGAGAAACCTTCCAGAGATGGAGAGGAAATGATGCTAATATTTAGCCTTCTGCTAGCAGCAGTTTGTCCTGTTGATATTGTCCGACTCTCTTTTTGACTGACTTCACTGAAGGATAGTTAACTATAGACATCCAAAGATTTATAGGCCCTCAGTTTATCTTTACAGCGCTGCCGTTGGCCTCCAGCCCGCCGGCCAGACGGCTGGCTACTTAGCTAGCTTAGCTTGCTAATTCCACCATGCTGTCATGAAACACAGAAAATGAGCTGAATAAAGTTGTCCCTCATCTGGTGATAGCGCTGTGCTTTCCTACACTGTGACCAGAGTGGGGATGAAACACAATACTATTTGCTAGCCAGCGTTAGCTAACGTGTTCAGAGAATTATTATGCCTCCACTTAATGCTCCGCCCGCTAAATACGTCACCATGGTTACTGACAGAGAAGAGGTCTTTACTGATAGATTCAGAGAGAGAGACAGATGGAGAGAGAGACGGACGGACAAACGGACGGACGGACGGACAGACAGGCAGGCAGGCAGGCAGGAGACAGACAGGCAGATCTGGTCCTCTGTACTGTCTCCAGCTCTGTGAATAGACCTTGTCCAGAATCCGTCTTGTCTCTTATGTCTTTTGTCTCTGACTGACTGAAGAATGTGAGTCAGCGGCTCCTTTAAATCTTCTGTCTAAAATAACGTCTGAACACAAACTACATTCATGTAGTTAACACGTTAAACCAGTTTATGTGTTTCCAGTAATCCAATATTTTACTGCTTTCAAAGATTAACAGGGACTTTACATCTGAACACCCTGATCTTCATCATCTTCATCATTAAAACTAACAGTCTCTATTAAAGTCTGACGCTTATATTCCTATGCTTTATGTGAAAACTTTTTCCAGTGCGTCTCTCCGTCTCTCGTCTGATCTGCATATCAACGGTTGCCGAAGCGGATTCTTGCCAGGGCTTTGGTTGTCATAGAGACGAGTACAATAGAGTACCGGGGGGCCCCGAAGCCACAAAGAAGTTTCAGAGGGGAAAGAATGCAGTAAAAGTAAAGAGAGGACGGGACGGAGAACACACAGCTGCAGGTTTAGAGTACTACAGTATTACACTACCTGTACTATAGAGTACTATAGTACTGCAGTATACAGATTACTACAGAGTACTGCAGTATCTGCACCATTGCATACTACAGAATACTGCAGTATCTTTATTTGTTCTGGTCTAACCCAGCCTCAGGTCTGGTTCTGGTTCTGGTTCTGGTCCTGGTCCACCACTGCCTCAGGTCTGATCTGGTTGTGGTCCAGCCCAGCCTCAGGTCTAGTTTTGATCCTGGTCCAGCCTCAGGTCTGGTTCTGGTCTCACCTGATGTAGCCCACCTGCGGCCGGTGGCTGAGGTGCCAGCGGTATGAGGTTTTGTCCTTCCAGCCGACGTTTCGTGGATCCTTCCAGAGTAGCTTCACCTCACCAGGTGTGTCTCCGGTGTGCCACAGGGCGTTCCTCAAGAACTCTCCTGGTCCGGTCCGAGACTTCACTGCCTGCAGGACCAACACATGGATCATTTTATTATATCTATACAGACTACAGCTCTGTAGAGTACATCTATGTACACTACAGCTATATAGATTACATCTGTGTAGATTATACCTATATAGATTATCTACACGGCTGGGCCATGGCTCTGAACTGAAGAATACAGTAGAGACCAGTAGAAACCAGTAGAGACCAGTAGAGACCAGTAGAGACCAGTAGAGACAAGTCGAGACCAGTAGAGACCAGTAGAAACAAGTCGAGACCAGTAGAGACCAGTAGAGACCAGTAGTGACAAGTAGAAACCAGTAGAGACCAGTAGAAACAAGTCGAGACCAGTAGAGACAAGTAGAAACCAGTAGAAACCAGTAGAGACCAGTAGAGACCAGTAGAAACAAGTCGAGACCAGTAGAGACCAGTAGAGACCAGTAGTGACAAGTAGAAACCAGTAGAGACCAGTAGAGACCAGTAGTGACAAGTAGAAACCAGTAGAGACCAGTAGAGACCAGTAGAGACCAGTAGAAACAAGTCGAGACCAGTAGAGACAAGTCGAGACCAGTAGAACAAGTTGAGACCAGTAGAGACAAGTAGGAACAAGTCGAGACCAGTAGAGACCAGTAGAAACAAGTCGAGACCAGTAGAGACAAGTCGAGACCAGTAGAACAAGTTGAGACCAGTAGAGACAAGTAGGAACAAGTCGAGACCAGTAGAGACCAGTAGAAACAAGTCGAGACCAGTAGAGACAAGTCGAGACCAGTAGAACAAGTTGAGACCAGTAGAGACAAGTAGGAACAAGTAGAGACCAGTAGAGACCAGTAGTGACAAGTAGAAACCAGTAGAGACCAGTAGAAACAAGTCGAGACCAGTAGAGACAAGTAGAAACCAGTAGAAACCAGTAGAGACCAGTAGAGACCAGTAGAAGGAACAAGTCGAGACCAGTAGAGACCAGTAGAGACCAGTAGTGACAAGTAGAAACCAGTAGAGACCAGTAGAGACCAGTAGTGACAAGTAGAAACCAGTAGAGACCAGTAGAGACCAGTAGAAACAAGTCGAGACCAGTAGAGACAAGTCGAGACCAGTAGAACAAGTTGAGACCAGTAGAGACAAGTAGGAACAAGTCGAGACCAGTAGAGACCAGTAGAAACAAGTCGAGACCAGTAGAGACAAGTCGAGACCAGTAGAACAAGTTGAGACCAGTAGAGACAAGTAGGAACAAGTCGAGACCAGTAGAGACCAGTAGAAACAAGTCGAGACCAGTAGAGACCAATAGAGACAAGTAGAAACAAGTAGAAACAAGTCGAGACCAGTAGAGACCACTAGAGACAAATAGAAACAAGTCGAGACCAGTAGAAACAAGTAGAAACAAGTCGAGACCAGTAGAGACCACTAGAGACAAATAGAAACAAGTCGAGACCAGTAGAAACAAGTCGAGACCAGTAGCGACCAGTCGAGACCAGTAAAGACCTTGAGCTGCAGGGCAGGCTGGGCCATGGCTCTGAAGGGAATCGACTGCCAGTATGTCTGCTCCGTCTGTTTCCACATCACTACGTAGAAGCTGGATGAGTCCTGGTAGCCGAAGATGAAGCCGGCGTAGTCATCGTCGGTTACCGTGTTGACATGAAACGTTCCCTCGAAGTCAACGCCATTAAATGCAGTGTAGCCTGCAGATACACGGAGGTCAGGGTCTATGGTCCTGGTCTAGCCTTGAACCTGGACTCAGTAATAAATAAAGTCACATACCCACAGCTAAGCCCGGGTCGCTGTTCATCGTCTGGACTATCTCCATCCCCTGGAGACAAGAAGAAGAAGAAGAAGATCT
>CAMQGK010000074.1:17500-140000 GCA_947000775.1 Pterois miles | reverse complement strand
TCCACATGTGTTACCGTTACCAGCCCATCCCACGTTGCACTGCACACACACACACACACACACACACACACACAATGAGTGAATCAATCACATCAGAGTCTCTGATGACGGCCGACAGTCGGCGGCGTCTCACCCTGCAGGCGACTTCTCCGCTCCTCTCCATGGTGCAGTGGGCGTTGGCGTCACAGGGGTTAAAGGTCAACGCGGCACACGACTTCCTGGGGAAGCAACCTGAGGTCTGGTTACCTAGGAAACCAGGTTTACAGCCTCCACACTTATATGAACCCTGGGAGAGGACGGGACAGTGTTACCGCTGAGCGTCCTCTAGAGGGCGCCGCCTCGCCGTGACCGACTGCAGATCAGCTCTCAGACAGACAACATGGACTCACCACAGTGTTGATGCACACAGAGTTGGAAACACAGGCGTCTGGTAGATCTACACACTCATCTATATCTACACACTCCTGAGGAGAGGGAGATGGGTAGAGAGAGGGAGACGGGTAGAGAGAGGGAGAGGGAGACGGGTAGAGAGAGGGAGACGGGTAGAGAGAGGGAGACAGGTAGAGAGAGGAAGAGGGAGACGGCTAGAGAGAGAGAGACAGGTAGAGAGAGGGAGACAGGTCGAGAGAGGAAGAGGGAGACGGGTGGAGAGAGGGAGACAGGTAGAGAGAGGGAGACAGGTAGAGAGAGGAAGAGGGAGACGGGTAGAGAGAGGGAGACAGGTAGAGAGAGAGAGGGGAGGGAGAGGGAGGGGACGGGTAGAGAGAGAGAGACAGGTAGAGAGAGGGAGACAGGTCGAGAGAGGAAGAGGGAGAGCGGGTGGAGAGAGGGAGACAGGTAGAGAGAGGGAGACAGGTAGAGAGAGGAAGAGGGAGACGGCTAGAGAGAGAGAGACAGGTAGAGAGAGGGAGACAGGTAGAGAGAGGAAGAGGGAGACGGGTAGAGAGAGGGAGACAGGTAGAGAGAGGGAGACAGGTAGAGAGAGGGAGAGACAGGTGAATGAACAGCATATAGCAAACACATTGTTGACTTTTAAATATATTTAAGGGATATCAAAGAGAACACAGGTCTGTCTGACCTGTCTGTTGTCTGACCTGTTTGACCAGTCTGTCTGTCTGACCTGTCTGTGTGTCTGACCTGTTGTGTGTCTGACCTTTAGTCTGTCTGTCTGACCTGTCTGTCTGTCTGTCTGACCTGTCTGTGTGTCTGTCTTGTCTGTGTGTCTGACCTGTCTGTCTGACCTGTCTGTCTGTGTGTCTGCCTGTCTGTCTGTCTGACCTGTCTGTCTGTCTGTGTGTCTGACCTGTCTGTCTGACCTGTCTGTGTGTCTGACCTGTCTGTCTGTCTGTGTGTCTGACCTGTCTGTGTGTCTGACCTGTCTGTGTGTCTGTCTGTCTGTGTGTCTGACCTGTCTGTGTGTCTGACCTGTCTGTGTGTCTGTCTGTCTGTGTCTGACCTGTCTGTCTGTCTGTGTGTCTGCCTGTCTGACCTGTCTGTCTGTCTCTCTGACCTGTCTGTGTGTCTGTCTGTCTGTGTGTCTGACCTGTCTGTCTGTCTGTCTGTGTGTCTGACCTGTCTGTGTGTCTGACCTGTCTGTGTGTCTGACCTGTCTGTGTCTGACCTGTCTGTGTCTGACCTGTCTGTGTGTCTGTCCTATCTGTGTCTGACCTGTCTGTGTGTCTGACCTGTCTGTCTGACCTGTCTGCCTGTCTGTCTGTGTGTCTGTCTGTCTGTGTGTCTGTCTGTCTGTGTCTGACCTGTCTGTCTGTCTGTCTCTCTGACCTGTCTGTGTGTCTGTCTGTCTGTCTGTGTGTCTGACCTGTCTGTCTGTCTGTGTGTCTGACCTGTCTGTGTCTGACCTGTCTGTGTGTCTGTCTGTCTGTGTGTCTGTCCTGTCTGTGTCTGACCTGTCTGTGTGTCTGTCCTATCTGTGTCTGACCTGTCTGTGTGTCTGACCTATCTGTGTGTCTGTCTGTCTGTGTCTGAC
Organism: Pterois miles; assembly: GCA_947000775.1. NCBI lineage: Eukaryota > Metazoa > Chordata > Actinopteri > Perciformes > Scorpaenidae > Pterois > Pterois miles. Next base: position 138,013 of record CAMQGK010000074.1, on the reverse strand, counting down.
CTGTCTGTGTGTCTGATGTGTCTGACCTGCCTGTCTGTATGTCTGTGTGTCTGACCTGTCTGTGTGTCTGACCTGTCTGTGTGTCTGTCTGTGTGTCTGACCTGTCTGTGTGTCTGACCTGTCTGTGTGTCTGTCTGTCTGTGTCTGACCTGTCTGTGTCTGTCTGTCTGTGTGTCTGACCTGTCTGTCTGTCTGCCTGTCTGACCTGTCTGTCTGTCTCTCTGACCTGTCTGTGTGTCTGACCTGTCTGTCTGTCTGTGTGTCTGACCTGTCTGTGTCTGACCTGTCTGTGTGTCTGTCTCTCTGTGTGTCTGTCCTATCTGTGTCTGACCTGTCTGTGTGTCTGACCTATCTGTGTGTCTGTCTGTCTGTGTCTGACCTGTCTGTCTGACCTGTCTGTGTGTCTGACCTGTCTGTCTGTCTGTGTGTCTGACCTGTCTGTGTGTCTGACTGTCTGTGGCTGCTGTCTGTGTGTCTGTCTGTCTGTGTGTCTGACCTGTCTGTGTGTCTGACCTGTCTGTGTGTCTGTCTGTCTGTGTCTGACCTGTCTATGTGTCTGACCTGTCTGTCTGACCTGTCTGTCTGTCTGTTGTGTCTGCCTGTCTGTCTGTCTGTCTGAGGCCTGTCTGTCTGTGTCTCTGACCTGTCTGTGTTCTGTCTGTCTGTGTGTCTGTCTGTGTGTCTGTCTGTGTGTCTGTCTGTCTGTGTGTCTGTGTGTCTGTCTGTCTGTCTGTCTGACCTGTCTGTGTGTCTGACCTGTCTGTGTGTCTGTCTGTCTGTGTCTGACCTGTGTTCTGTCTGTCTATCTGCCTGTTTGTGTGTCTGTCTGTCTGTGTGTCTGACCTGTCTATGTGTCTGACCTGTCTGCCTGTTTGTGTGTCTGTCTGTCTGTGTGTCTGACCTGTCTGTCTGTCTATCTGCCTGTCTGTCTGTCTGACCTGTCTGTCTGTCTATGTGTCTGACCTGTCTGTGTGTCTGACCTGTCTGTGTGTCTGTCTGTCTGACCTGTCTGTGTGTCTAACCTGTGTGTGTGTCTGTCTGTCTGTTGTGTCTGACCTGTCTGTGTGTCTGACTTGTCTGTGTGTCTGACTGTCTGTCTGACCTGTCTGTCTGTCTGTGTGTCTGACCTGTCTATGTGTCTGACCTGTCTGTGTGTCTGTCTGTCTGACCTGTCTGTGTGTCTGTCTGTCTGTGTGTCTGACCTGTCTGTGTGTCTGTCTGTGTGTCTGCCTGTCTGTGTGTCTGTCTGTCTGTGTGTCTGCCTGTCTTGTGTCTGTCTGTCTGCCTTCTGTGTGTCTGTCTTCTGTGTGTCTGCCTGTCTTGTGTCTGTCTTCTGTGTGTCTGCCTGTCTTGTTCTGTCTGTCTGTGTGCTACCTGTCTGTGTGTCTGTCTGTCTACCTGTCTGTGTGTCTGTCTGTCTGTGTGTCTGACCTGTCTGTGTGTCTACTTGTCTGTGTGTCTGACCTGTCTGTCTGACCTGTCTGTCTGTCTGTGTGTCTGACCTGTCTATGTGTCTGACCTGTCTGTGTGTCTGTCTGTCTACCTGTCTGTGTGTCTGCTGTCTTGTGTCTGACCTGTCTGTGTGTCTGTCTGTCTGTGTGTCTGACCTGTCTGTGTGTCTGTGTGTCTGACCTGTCTGTGTGTCTTGGCGTAGTCCAGTCCAGTTCCAGCCAGTGGTGCCCCCCATAGGCCAGGAGGACAGGAGAGACAGGTGAAGCCCCCCACAGTGTTCACACAGGCTTCAGGAGAGAAACAAGGCTGCAGCTCACACTAACAGAGGGGGGGGGGGGGTTAACATCATGATACAGTGTTGTGTTGTAGTGTTGTGTTGTGGTGTAGTTGTGTTGTTGCAGTGTAGTTGTGTTGTTGCATGTTGTGTAGTTGTAGTGTAGTTGTGTTATTGTAGTGTTACGTCATTGTGTAGTTGTTTGTTGTAGTGTTGTGTAGTTGTGGTTGTTGTTGTGGTGTTGTGTCGTTGTGTAGTAACCTCGTCGATGTCATAACAGTGGGTCCCGTTGCCACTGGTTCCAGGTGGACAAGGTCCACAGGTGTAACCTGGGTAATGCAGACTCTCCATGCAGGACACTGTCTTGTAGCAGGGGTTAGGAGAGCAGCGAGACCGAGGCTCATGGAAACCTGCAGAGAGACAGACAGGTAGGCAGGCAGACAGATAGACAGACAGATAGGCAGACAGACAGGCAGATAGACAGGGGGGGGGGGGGGAGGGGGGGAGGAAGAAGGAAGGGATAGAATATAGATAGAAAATAAGAATAGGCAGACAGACAGGCAGATAGACAGACAGGCAGACAGACAGGCAGAGAGGGCAGATAGACAGACAGACAGGTAGGCAGACAGACAGGTAGGCAGACAGACAGGCAGATAGACAGATAGGCAGACAGACAGATAGACAGACAGGTAGGCAGACAGATAGACAGACAGGCAGATAGACAGATAGGCAGACAGACAGATAGACAGGCAGACAGGTAGGCAGACAGACAGGCAGACAGGCAGATAGACAGATAGGCAGACAGACAGATAGACAGGCAGACAGGTAGGCAGATACAGACAGGCAGACAGGTAGACAGACAGGTAGGCAGACAGGCAGATAGACAGATAGGCAGACAGACAGATAGACAGACAGACAGACAGGCAGATAGACAGACAGACAGGTAGGCAGACAGACAGATTGTCTTCAATCAGGTCCTCAGGTATAAAACTGCTATGATACACAGCAAAGAAGCAGCTGACTCACCACAAACCTGACACTCCAGGATGGTGTTCCTGATCAGAGACATCTCTTTGACCTGATGGGGACAGGAGACAATCAATAATCAATACGCTGCTGTGTGTCTCAGTGTCTCACCTGTTCTCTGATGTCCTGTCTGTCTCAGCGTCTCACCTGTTCTCTGATGTCCTGCCTGTCTCAGCGTCTCACCTGTTCTCTGATGTCCTGCCTGTCTCAGCGTCTCACCTGTTCTCTGATGTCCTGCCTGTCTCAGCGTCTCACCTGTTCTCTGATGTCCTGTCTGTCTCAGCGTCTCACCTGTTCTCTGATGTCCTGCCTGTCTCAGCGTCTCACCTGTTCTCTGATGTCCTGCCTGTCTCAGCGTCTCACCTGTTCTCTGATGTCCTGCCTGTCTCAGCGTCTCACCTGTTCTCTGATGTCCTGCCTGTCTCAGTGTCTCACCTGTTCTCTGATGTCCTGTCTGTCTCAGTGTCTCACCTGTTCTCTGATGTCCTGCCTGTCTCAGCGTCTCACCTGTTCTCTGATGTCCTGTTCTCAGTTCTCCCAGGATCTGGTTGAAGATGATGAGCTGACCAATCAGAGCCTTTGTGTGATCACCTGACAGGAAACCACCAAAGCAACAGGATCAATACAGGTGATATGAAGCTGATCAGCTGTGATTATTGGTGATTTCAGAGTATTGAACATGATGTTGAGTGTGTGAACTGACCCAGGATGGAGTTCACCTCCCCGCTCACTGAAACACCAGAGAAACAGTCATGCTTCATTGAGTGACACAAGTTATGGAGAAAGTTTTGTGATGAACAAACACAGCTGGGTCACTGTGAGCTGACCTGAGATGGAGGACGAAGAGTCTCCTTGGAAGGGACAGTCTGTCAGAGAGCCAGCCTTAGCTACCGAACCACCGAGAGCCAGTCTGAGGGACTCCACTGATCCCTGAGACAGGGGGAGGAGAGGGGGGGGGGGGGGGGGGGGAGGAGAGAGGGAGAGAGGGAGAGAGAGAGAGGGACATGCAGACGAGTGATCATCTCCTGGTTCCCTCCACTGAAAGGAAGTGATCATCTCCTGGTTCCCTCCACTGACAGGAAGTGATCATCTCCTGGTTCCCTCCACTGACAGGAAGTGATCATCTCCTGGTTCCCTCCACTAACAGGAAGTGATCATCTCCTGGTTCCCTCCACTGACAGGAAGCGATCATCTCCTGGTTCCCTCCACTAACAGGAAGTGATCATCTCCTGATTCCCTCCACTGACAGGAAGTGATCATCTCCTGGTTCCCTCCACTGACAGGAAGTGATCATCTCCTGGTTCCCTCCACTGACAGGAAGTGATCATCTCCTGGTTCCCTCCACTAACAGGAAGCCATCATCTCCTGATTCCCTCCACTGACAGGAAGTGATCATCTCCTGGTTCCCTCCACTGACAGGAAGTGATCATCTCCTGGTTCCCTCCACTGACAGGAAGCGATCGTCTCCCGGTTCCCTCCACTGACAGGAAGCGATCGTCTCCTGGTTCCCTCCACTGACAGGAAGTGATCGTCTCCCGGTTCCCTCCACTGACAGGAAGTGATCGTCTCCCGGTTCCCTCCACTGACAGGAAGCGATCGTCTCCCGGTTCCCTCCACTGACAGGAAGCGATCGTCTCCCGGTTCCCTCCACTGACAGGAAGCGATCGTCTCCCGGTTCCCTCCACTGACAGGAAGCGATCGTCTCCCGGTTCCCTCCACTAACAGGAAGCGATCGTCTCCCGGTTCCCTCCACTGACAGGAAGCGATCGTCTCCTGGTTCCCTCCACTGATAGGAAGCGATCGTCTCCCGGTTCCCTCCACTGACAGGAAGCGATCGTCTCCCGGTTCCCTCCACTGACAGGAAGCGATCGTCTCCCGGTTCCCTCCACTAACAGGAAGCGATCGTCTCCTGGTTCCCTCCACTGACAGGAAGCGATCGTCTCCTGGTTCCCTCCACTGACAGGAAGCGATCGTCTCCTGGTTCCCTCCACTGACAGGAAGCGATCGTCTCCTGGTTCCCTCCACTAACAGGAAGCGATCGTCTCCTGGTTCCCTCCACTAACAGGGAGCGATCGTCTCCTGGTTCCCTCCACTAACAGGAAGGGATCATCTCCTGGTTCCCTCCACTAACAGGAAGCGATCGTCTCCTGGTTCCCTCCACTAACAGGAAGCGATCGTCTCCTGGTTCCCTCCAGTAGCTCAGTCTGTAGGGAGTTGGCTTGGGAACCGGAGGGTCACCGGTTCAAGTCCCGACATGGACCAAAAACTGAGGGTGAACTGGTAGCTGGAGAGGTGCCAGTTTACCTCTTGGGCACTGCCGAGGTGCCCCTAGCAAGGCACCAAACCCCCAACTGCTCGGGCGCTTGTCAGGAGCAGCCCCATCACTCTACATCTCTCCATTAATGCATGTATGTGTGTTTCAGGTCTGCATGTACCATGTATGAGTTTAACAGAGGAAATTGAATTTCCCCATTGTGGACTAATAAGAACTTCTTCTTCTTCTTCTTCTTCTAACAGGAAGCGATCGTCTCCTGGTTCCCTCCACTAAGGTGTGTAGAGTGAGTATAAAAACGAGGTTGTAAAGAATGACGGCTCGGCGTGACGACGTTTTAAAGACACGTAAAGGCTTCAACATTCACCACAGGGATATTTACTGATGTAGTTTATATCGTAAACAAAAAGTTAAAATCTCTTCGGTTGGTGTTAACCACAGACCTGATTTCAGACATCTGACTAAAAACACATGTACCTCCAGACAAAGGAACAGGAAGTGACATCACGCTGACTCATTTCAGGTTTTTAGGACTCGTTGCTGCAGATTCAAATGTCTAAATTACTGATGTGCGTCTCACCTGTAGTCGGGCATAGGCCTTCTGTCCGTGTCTGACCTCCACCATCTCCGCCTCTCTGGGCAGGGCCACCAATGACGGCAGGCCCTGGCTGGAGTCGGCCAGTCGACAGTTGACATAGAGCTCCATGTGCATGTGGTCACGCTGAAGACCGCCGAGCCTCAGGATGATGGAGTGACTCCGCCCATCGGCCAGCTGAGCGTTCTGAAGGTTAACGGTGTGGAGCTTCCCATCAGCTCGCACATAACGCACCAGCACTGGAGGAGGAGAGGGAGGAGGAGAGAAACGAGCAGGAGGAGGAGGAGGAGGAGGAGGGAGGAGGAGGAGAGAGACGAGGAGGAGGAGGAGGAGGAGGAGGAGAGAGACGAGGAGGAGGAGGAGGAGGAGGAGGAGAGAGAGGAGGAGGAGGAGGAGGAGGAGGAGGAGAGAGACGAGGAGGAGGAGGAGGAGGAGGAGGAGAGAGAGAGAGAGGAGGAGGAGGAGGAGGAGGAGAGAGACGAGGAGGAGGAGGAGGAGAGGGAGGAGGAGGAGAGAGACGAAGAGGAGCAGAAGAGAGACGAGGAGGAGGAGAGAGATGAGGAGGAGGAGGAGGAGGGGAGGAGAGAGACGAGGAGAAGGAGGAGGAAGAGGAGAGAGACGAGGAGGAGGAGAAGAGAGACGAGGAGGAGGAGGAGAGAGACGAGGAGAAGGAGGAGGAAGAGGAGAGAGACGAGGAGGAGCAGAAGAGAGGGGAGGAGGAGGAGGAGGAGGAGAGAGACGAGGAGGAGGAGGAGGAGGAGGAGAGAAAGAGCAGGAGGAGGAGGAGGAGGAGGAGGAGGAGGAGAGAGAGAGGAGGAGAGAGGGAGGAGGAGGAGGAGGAGAGAGACGAGGAGGAGGAGGAGGAGGGAGAGGGGGGGCAGAAGAGAGACGAGGAGGAGGAGGAGGGAGGAGAGAGACGAGGAGGAGGAGGAGGAGGAGGAGGGGAGGAGGAGGAGGAGGAGGAGGAGAGAGACGAGGAGGAGGAGGAGGAGGAGGAGGAGAGAGACGAGGAGGAGCAGAAGAGAGACGAGGAGGAGGAGGAGGAGGAGGAGAGAGACGAGGAGAAGGAGGAGGAAGAGGAGAGAGACGAGAAGGAGCAGAAGAGAGACGAGGAGGAGGAGGAGGAGGAGAGAGACGAGGAGGAGGAGGAGGAGGAGAGAGACGAGGAGGAGGAGGAGGAGAGACGAGGAGAAGGGGAAGGAAGAGGAGAGAGACGAGGAGGAGCAGAAGAGAGACGAGGAGGAGGAGGAGGAGGAGGAGGAGGAGAGAGACGAGGAGAAGGAGGAGGAAGAGGAGGAGGAGGAGGAGAGAGACGAGGAGGAGGAGGAGGAGAGGGAGGAGGAGGAGAGAGACGAAGAGGAGCAGAAGAGAGACGAGGAGGAGGAGGAGAGAGGAGGAGGAGGAGGAGGAGGAGGAGGAGGAGGAGAGAGACGAGGAGGAGCAGAAGAGAGAGAGGAGGAGGAGGAGAGAGAGAGACAAGAGGAGGAGGAGGAAGAGGAGAGAGAGAGGAAGAGAGAAGAGAGACAAGGAGGAGGAGGAGAGGAGGAGGAAGAGAGAGACGAGGAGGAGGAGAAGAGAGACGAGGAGGAGGAGGAGGAGGAAGAGGAGAGAGAGAGGACGAGGAGGAGGAGGAGGAGGAGACGAGAGAGGAGGAGGAGGAGAGAGAGGAGGAGGAGGAGGAGGAGGAGAGAGACGAGGAGGAGAGAAGAGAGAGGAGGAGAAGGGGAGAGAGAGAGGAGGAGGAGTTATTCAAGTTTCTCACCAAAAACTTAATTTTACGAGATTACATATAAACACATCATGAGAACGTTGCAATTTACCTTTGGCCAAAGGTGCTGCTAACAGCTGCTAACAGCTAACGTTCCAGCTAATTCTCCCAGTGCCTATAAAAGGAGGCGGGGTCACCCTTCAACAACGGGTCATATCTTTGGGGGAAAAACACATGCGCATGTGTTGTACCCCGAGACCCTGAGACCCCAAGACCCCGAGACCCCAAGACCCGTGTCCCAGCCTCTCTCAGGTTTAGTAGCACCACGATGTGTCTCCGGTCCAGTCAGACTGAAACAGGATTCAGCGGATGTTCGTGTCGTTGTGCAGATGTAAATGTGGGAAAGCATCAGTAAGAGGAATCAGTAGGCCGGAGGCATAAGATACCCGTTGTTAAACCGTGGAACCCGTTCTTAACAGGAACCGGTTCTCTTTTCCCATCACCAGTGTTTTCCCTGTCTGCCACAGCGGCCACACTGCTACTGCCAACAGTTTACTCACATTTGACAGGTGGTAATTTCAGATCCTGTCCGGTACCATCAGTATCGGCATGACAGCGCTGGCACCGATGATAAAACACAGAATAGACTAGTAATCTAAAAATAATGGCTCTTTACTGAGATTCTGTTGTTTCAGTGATGAAACAAAGAACAAAGTGAGAGTTCATGTCAGCAGCTGCAGCTTCACAATGAACTCATTCATCCAACAGAAGGTCAAAGGTCATAGGTCATACACACACACACACACACACACACACACACACACACACACACACACACACACACACACACACACACACACACCCCAGGACCAGGACCAGGACCAGGACCAGACTGAAACACAGTTTTCTTCTTCACTGGCACTGTTTACTCATGATTATTAATGACACTGTGTTCAGTTTAAAGGTGAAATCAAACTGGGTGAACTGTCTGGTCTCAGATTTTAACTTGGTGAGTTCAGTGTTGAGCTGCGTTCACACCAAGAGTGAAGCCAACATTCACTTGCTTTACTCAGAATCATCTGTTCATTCTAGACGCTCCAGAGAGGAGGAGGAGCTTGTCTCCATGGTTACCAACAACATTTCCTCCATCAACAGGAAGAAATCACCACTGTAGCTGCTCTGTCCATGGTGAAGTCCAGATATGTCAGAAAACCAAACTCTGTAGTGTCTGGGTTCATACATCACCCCGACTGGATCAATACTGAGCTATGAGCCCACAATAAACAGACTGAGCTGTGATTTATTATCAATAACCAGATCAGAATGATGCTGAAATAACTCCATCATGACGCTGATCAGTAAACAGTCTGAACTGATGCTTCGTCAGGTCTGTCTGTCAGACGACCAGCAGACAGCTGTTAAAATGCTTGTTTTCTGAATGGAGTCTGGTTGGATCAGAACCAGGCTCTGCAGCTGCTGCATCAACACTCAGCATGAAGTCATGTAGACGTTGTTGTTTCTTTGTGGTCATTAAATGTAGCAAAATGATATTGAAAATAGCCATTAATTACAATAAATGCTAAATATATAAATAAAGAAAAAGTAAATGCAAAAAATAAATAAAATAAATAAATAATCAAGTAAATACGTAATTAAATAAAGGGACAATTTAACAGAATAATTAATAAATAAATAAATATGTGACTTATTAAAAAGATAAATACATAAATAAAGAATTGAATTAAAGGTTCAGCAGGTTCTGTCCCTTCATAGGGGACCACAGACAGACTTATTACCTCCACTTCTGATTCAAAAATTAGCATTTATTGACTGAGGACTGACCAGAGTTGGAATAAACTTTGAACTTTAGCTGGATAGAAAATATTTTCTTCTGTTGTGTCATCAAATGTTCAGATGTTCAATCCCACAAAATTTTATTTGAAACTCCAGCAGACAGGTCAGCGTTTCCAAAGAAAATATTTCCATCCATAAAAGAGTGGAAACATGAGAGAGCTTCAACAGGCATGATGCTGTCAGACAGAGACTATTATGGTCTGTCTGTGTTCATGATAACTGGGATGGAAGGAAGGACATGGTGAAGGAGAGCAGCTTAAAGGACCAACCTTTGTTGATCTTCCCCATGACGGCGACCTCCAGGTACTTCCTGTTGTCCTGTTTGCTGTAGAGACCCAGCAGGACGCCACCCAATTTCGGCGGCAGCCGAAAGGTGGACACCACGTAGACATCACTGAGCGCGCTCAGACCGCCCGACAGCTTCTCCACCGCTGCCACGCACTGCTTTGTGTCCTGAAGACTCAACACGTCGATCACTGAGGACGAGAATCAATAACCAGAGGAGAGCTTTACAGGACAGACACATTATGGGATATATATACAGTATACATATATATATAATCTACAAAATAAACTCCCTGGCTTTTATTCTGAAACTACAGTTTAATTCAATGTAAACTTTGCTGTTGGTCAGTTAGTTGTGATTTTGTGGTTCAAAGCCAACAGAAACACCACAGAGGAAGAATAACAGCTGATAATCAGTCACTTCCTGTCCTCTGTCCTGCTGCTGATCTGACGACTCTGTCCACAAATACAACAGACATCCTATAATAACTGATTTATATATTATATATAATATATATATATTATATATAATATATATATATTATATATTTACACTGACTGAGGAGGACAGAACCTGCCAAAATCAAAAAATGAATGAATAAATAACTCCATAAATAAATATATCATTAAATGTAGCCATTAATTCATTGATTAAATGTGACATAAATTGGTATTTAGAATAAAATTAATAAACAAATGCAAAAAAATATAAAAAATGAATAAAAACATTAAGTGAGCTATTCCTTTATTAGTCCCACAACGGGGAAATTTGCAGTGTAATGATAAATAATTTGACTAAAAAAATAAGAATAAATAAAAAATACATGCAGTAATAATAAATACATAAAAATAAAATAAATGAGTAAAAAATAAAGGCAAAAATAAAATGAAAAATAAATGAATAAATGAAATAAATATATAAACAATAAATGCAAAATAAAATAGATACATAAATAAAAAACATTACAAAATAAATGAATACACTAAAAATTAATAAGGCAATGCAAGAATAAATGCAAAAACTAAAAATAAATAAAACACAACAATAAATTAATGATAAAAATATTACAATCAAAAACAAAAAATACTAAACAAATGCAAAAATAAATAGATTAAAATAAATGAAAAAATAGATAAATAAAAAATAAATGGATAAATAAATAAATAAATAAAAATAACAAATAAAATAAATGAAAAATAAAATAACAAACAAAAAATAACTGCAAAAATAAAAGATAAAAATAATGTTAATTAAATGGATAAATAAAAACCAAATGCAAAAATAAATAAAACGTAAATCTAAACAGAAGACTAAATAAATAAGGCAATTAATACAAAGACATGTAAATAAAAAAAACAAATTAAAACAGAAATATCAATTTATGTTACATTTATCAGCTAATTAATGACTACATTGATCTTTGATGACATATTGATTCTCTTATTAAGGTTCTCGTGTTTTACTGCTGACTGAAAACAGACGCTCAAGGGGAAGTAATCAGATTACAGACGGCAGCGGGTCCATCAGCTGAGCCGAACCGGCTCCAGCTACGGTATTAATCATTAACCCTTCAAGGCCAAGTGTAGTGGCCCCTCAGACCACTATGCGTTCAGAACCGTCCTGAATCTGGTCTCAGGTCTCTGTGACACCCTAAACAACAGGTGGCCTTCTGGAGGTTCGGACTGTAAAATGGCGCCAGAAGAGGCAGGTCAGCTCGGTGTGGTTACCTTGAACGTCCGGTCCGTCCGGTACTCCCGCCGAGAGTCCAACACAGATGACTGACAGCAGAACCGGGACACTCCAACCCATGTCTGAGGCGGTTCCTGAGGGAACGGGACCAGGAAGAAGGCCGCCAAAGCAACAGACCCGGGTCAAAACCCTTTAAAATGACGGAGGGAGCGGACAGAGGAGAGCAGGACTAGTACCGGACCTGCAGCAGCTGTCAGCCGGGGAACCGCAGGAGAACCGGAGGAGACCCGCAGAAGAAACCGACTGAAACTGGAGACCCAAGTCCGACTTCTGTCGGAGAAGCGGGAGAACCGAGCGGACCGTGCAAGACCGGGTCCGGGACTGCTGAGAGTTTCAGTCCGGAGGAGAACGGAGGAGAACCGGGACAACAAACCGACAGAACACCGACAAAAACTCCTGAGCAGAGCGGGAGGAGACGAGACCGAGACCCGGAGAGACCTGACCCAGACCAGACCGAGACCAGGAGAGACCAGACCGGGACCAGGCGTAACTAGCGGTCGGCTGCACGAGCGCTGCTGGAAACTGCTGCTGGCGCGCGCTCAAGTCTCCTCCAAACTCCTCGTGCGCGTTGAGTGACTGGAGGTGATTAGCATAAAGCCCGCGAGTCAAAGTACTCTACTGTAGTCTACTGACTCTATTGAGACTGTAGTCTACTGACTCTACTGACACTCTACTAAGACTGTAGTCTACTGACTCTACTGACACTGTACTGTGACTGTAGTCTACTGACTCTATTGAGACTGTAGTCTACTGACTCTACTGACACTCTACTGTGACTGTAGTCTACTGACTCTACTAAGACTGTAGTCTACTGACTCTACTGACACTCTACTGTGACTGTAGTCTACTGACTCTATTGAGACTGTAGTCTACTGACTCTACTAACTCTACTAAGACTGTAGTCTACTGACTCTACTGACACTCTACTGTGACTGTAGTCTACTGACTCTACTGAGACGAAAGCTACTGACTCTATTGAGACTGTAGTCTACTGACTCTACTGACACTCTACTGTGACTGTAGTCACTGCCACTACCACAACAGCACCCACACCCCTACACACCCACAGCACCCACACCCACACAGCACCCACACCCACACACCCCACCAACGACCACACCCACAAGACGAGCACGACCACCCCACACAGCACCCACACCACCCAACGAGCACACCACACACCACTTACTGAGTCACGACTCTACTAGACCACAAGACAGCTACTGACTCTACTGACACTCTACTGTGACTGTAGTCTACTGACTCTATTGAGACTGTAGTCTACTGACTCTACTGAGACCCTACTAAGACTGTAGTCTACTGACTCTACTGAGACTCTACTGTGACTGTAGTCTACTGACTCTATTGAGACTGTAGTCTACTGACTCTACTGAGACTCTACGCGGCCTCCCTCCCCTCTCCCTCCGCACCCTATCGCCACCCCCCCACACCCACACACAACCAGCCCCAGCGAGCACCCACAACCCACGCGAGCCCCAGCAGCCCCACCCCACCCCACCCCCCGCTCTACTGACACTCTACTGTGACTGTAGTCTACTGACTCTACTGACACTCTACTGTGACTGTAGTCTACTGACTCTACTGACACTCTACTAAGACTGTAGTCTACTGACTCTACTGAGACTCTACTAAGACTGTAGTCTACTGACTCTACTGACACTCTACTGTGACTGTAGTCTACTGACTCTATTGAGACTGTAGTCTACTGACTCTACTGACACTCTACTAAGACTGTAGTCTACTGACTCTACTGACACTCTACTGTGACTGTAGTCTACTGACTCTACTGACACTCTACTGTGACTGTAGTCTACTGACTCTATTGAGACTGTAGTCTACTGACTCTACTGATACTCTACTGTGACTGTAGTCTACTGACTCTACTGACACTCTACTGTGACTGTAGTCTACTGACTCTACTGAGACGAAAGTCTACTGACTCGATTGAGACTGTAGTCTACTGACTCTACTGACACTCTACTAAGACTGTAGTCTACTGACTCTACTGACACTCTACTGTGACTGTAGTCTACTGACTCTACTGAGACGAAAGTCTACTGACTCTATTGAGACTGTAGTCTACTGACTCTACTGACACTCTACTGTGACTGTAGTCTACTGACTCTACTGAGACTGTAGTCTACTGACTCTATTGAGACTGTAGTCTACTGACTCTACTGACACTCTACTGTGACTGTAGTCTACTGACTCTATTGAGACTGTAGTCTACTGACTCTACTGACACTCTACTAAGACTGTAGTCTACTGACTCTACTGAGACTGTAGTCTACTGACTACTGAGACTGTAGTCTACTGACTCTATTGAGACTGTAGTCTACTGACTCTACTGACACTCTACTGTGACTGTAGTCTACTGACTCTATTGAGACTGTAGTCTACTGACTCTACTGACACTGTACTGTGACTGTAGTCTACTGACTCTACTGACACTCTACTGTGACTGTAGTCTACTGACTCTACTGACACTCTACTGTGACTGTAGTCTACTGACTCTACTGACACTCTACTAAGACTGTAGTCTACTGACTCTACTGAGACTCTACTAAGACTGTAGTCTACTGACTCTACTGACACTCTACTGTGACTGTAGTCTACTGACTCTATTGAGACTCTACTAAGACTGTAGTCTACTGACTCTACTGACACTCTACTGTGACTGTAGTCTACTGACTCTACTGACACTCTACTGTGACTGTAGTCTACTGACTCTATTGAGACTGTAGTCTACTGACTCTACTGATACTCTACTGTGACTGTAGTCTACTGACTCTACTGACACTCTACTGTGACTGTAGTCTACTGACTCTACTGAGACGAAAGTCTACTGACTCGATTGAGACTGTAGTCTACTGACTCTACTGACACTCTACTGTGACTGTAGTCTACTGACTCTACTGACACTCTACTGTGACTGTAGTCTACTGACTCTACTGAGACAAAAGTCTACTGACTCTATTGAGACTGTAGTCTACTGACTCTACTGACACTCTACTGTGACTGTAGTCTACTGACTCTACTGAGACTGTAGTCTACTGACTCTATTGAGACTGTAGTCTACTGACTCTACTGACACTCTACTGTGACTGTAGTCTACTGACTCTATTGAGACTGTAGTCTACTGACTCTACTGACACTCTACTAAGACTGTAGTCTACTGACTCTACTGAGACTGTAGTCTACTGACTACTGAGACTGTAGTCTACTGACTCTATTGAGACTGTAGTCTACTGACTCTACTGACACTCTACTGTGACTGTAGTCTACTGACTCTATTGAGACTGTAGTCTACTGACTCTACTGACACTCTACTGTGACTGTAGTCTACTGACTCTATTGAGACTGTAGTCTACTGACACTCTACTGTGACTGTAGTCTACTGACTCTATTGAGACTGTAGTCTACTGACTCTCTACTGTGACTGTAGTCTACTGACTCTACTGAGACTGTAGTCTACTGAGACTGTAGTCTACTGAGACTGTAGTCTACTGACTCTACTGAGACGAAAGTCTACTGACTCTATTGAGACTGTAGTCTACTGACTCTACTGACAATCTACTGTGATTATAGTCTACTGACTCTATTGAGACTGTAGTCTACTGACTCTACTGTGATTGTAGTCTACTGACTCTACTGACACTCTACTGTGATTGTAGTCTACTGACTCTATTGAGACTGTAGTCTACTGACTCTACTGACACTCTACTGTGATTGCAGTCTACCGACTCTACTGACACTCTACTAAGACTGTAGTCTACTGACTCTACTGAGACTGTAGTCTACTGAGACTGTAGTCTACTGACTCTACTGAGACTGTAGTCTACTGACTCTATTGAGACTGTAGTCTACTGACTCTACTGACACTCTACTGTGACTGTAGTCTACTGACTCTACTGACACTCTACTAAGACTGTAGTCTACTGACTCTACTGAGACTGTAGTCTACTGACTCTACTGAGATGAAAGTCTACTGACTCTATTGAGACTGTAGTCTACTGACTCTACTGTGACTGTAGTCTACTGACTCTATTGAGACTGTAGTCTACTGACACTCTACTGTGACTGTAGTCTACTGACTCTACTGAGACTGTAGTCTACTGACTCTACTGACACTCTACTGTGACTGTAGTCTACTGACTCTATTGAGACTGTAGTCTACTGACTCTACTGACACTCTACTGTGACTGTAGTCTACTGACTCTACTGACACTCTACTAAGACTGTAGTCTACTGACTCTACTGAGACGAAAGTCTACTGACTCTACTGAGACTGTAGTCTACTGACTCTATTGAGAATGTAGTCTACTGACTCTACTGAGACTGTAGTCTACTGAGACTAGTCTACTGAATCTACTGAGACTGTAGTCTACTGCGACTGTAGTCTACTGACTCTACTGAGATTATAGTCTACTGAGACTGTAGTCTACTGACTCTACTGAGACTGTAGTCTACTGACTCTACTGACTACTGAGACTGTAGTCTACTGACTACTGAGACTGTAGTCTACTGACTCTACTGAGACTGTAGTCTACTGACGGACTCTACTGAGACTGTAGTCTACTGACTCTACTGAGACTGTAGTCTACTGACTCTATTGAGACTGTAGTCTACTGACCTATGTGACTGTAGTCTACTGACTCTACTGAGACTGTAGTCTACGGACTCTCTGTACTCTTCTGTACTGAGCACTACACTACCACTACCACTACAGCACACCACTACACCCACTACAGCACCCACTCAACCCACTACACACTCCACCAGCCACATCACTACCGCACTCCACACAGCCACTACTCACACTAGCACACTCACTACTACACGACTCACTACCACACTTAGCACCCACACTAGCACACTTACTTACCACCTAGCACACCACTACTACTACCCTACAGCACCCACTACACCACACCACTTCCCACTACCTCCACTCTACCCCCACCACTCTACACGCCACACTACACTCCACTACCACTACAGCACACCACACTGAGCCACCCACTACACACGCCGACTCTACTGAGACTGTAGTCCACTGACTCTACTGATACTGTAGTCTACTGAGACTCTACTGCGACTGTAATCTACTGACTCTACTGAGACTTTAGTCTACTGACTCTACTGTGACTGTAGTCTACTGACTCTACTGTGACTGTAGTCTACGGACTCTACTGTGACTCTACTGTGACTGTAGTCTACTGACTCTACTGTGACTCTATGTACTGTAGTCTACTGACTCTACTGTGACTGTAGTCTACGGACTCTACTGAGACTGTAGTCTACTGACTCTACTGTGACTGTAGTCTACGGACTCTACTGTGACTGTAGTCTACGGACTCTACTGTGACTCTACTGTGACTGTAGTCTACTGACTCTACTGTGACTGTAGTCTAGTGACTCTACTGTGACTGTAGTCTACTGACTCTACTGTGACTGTAGTCTATGGACTCTACTGTGACTGTAGTCCACTGACTCTACTGTGACTGTAGTCTACGGACTCTACTGTGACTCTACTGTGACTGTAGTCTACTGACTCTACTGTGACTCTACTGTGACTGTAGTCTACTGACTCTACTGTGACTGTAGTCTACGGACTCTACTGAGACTGTAGTCTACTGACTCTACTGTGACTGTAGTCTAGTGACTCTACTGTGACTGTAGTCTACGGACTCTACTGTGACTCTACTGTGACTGTAGTCTACTGACTCTACTGTGACTCTACTGTGACTGTAGTCTAGTGACTCTACTGTGACTGTAGTCTACTGACTCTACTGACACTCTAATGAGTTTCACTAAGACTACAGAAACTTTACTGAGACTACTGAGATTCAATTGTAACTCTATCTATCCATCAGTCTCCATGGTAACCAGCAGCAGGTCAGAGGTCAGGAGCTGGCTCTGAGTCCTTTCAGCTGTTATTCTGGATCTCTTTTCAGTCCTCCAGCGGCCCAACAGAAGGTCCAGAGCCACACTGTGAGACCCCTCACTGCAGGCTCTGTGTGTGCTCTTGTTCTGAGGACCAGACTGAGTGTTAATGAGCCACATTTGTGCAACACAAAGTGGGTAAAATGTGACCTGCGTTAAGTCTGAACACAAATGGCGTGATGTGGTCTGCCTGAGAGTCTCAACTCAGGGCAAATAACCCTCCGCATAAGTTCTGCAGGTGATCTTTGTTCACCTGTACAGCTGTTGGTAGGAAACCTGATAGCAGGTCCAGTCTGTCGTCTGTGAGCTGTTAATACAAGGATCCATTTAAAAAAACATGTAATTTAGTGGTGCTGGTTCATTTGAACACAGGGCAGTCAGCTACTCACACCAACCACATCCTCTGCAGCATTCATGAATAAACACACACTTAAGTTTTTTAAAAGTCTGATTCCAAAAATTTGTAATGTTTTTAGGAAAAAAAGGATAAACAGTTAAATGAATTTCATCTTTTCTTTTTTTTTCTAAAATACTAGAGAGTATGGTTGGTGCTGGTAACATGACTGATGTTCTAATGGATGAATTTAGATCCATGCTCTTAAGATTTCTAAAATCCTGACAGCACACACAACGGACCAGGGTCTCTTTGGGGGTCTGGGGCCCCGTTACCACCCGTCCTGCCTGTAGGCTGTTTTCCTGCCGAGAGCCGGGTGCTGTCTGGTCTGCAGCTTCAGTAAAAATGTAAACTGGGAGTGTTTTTGGGGAACAGATCCAGACGATGAAATGAGTGGAACAAAGAAGTGAGGATGTGAAGTGACTTGTTTCTGCTGTGGTTCTCTGCAGACCTCCTCCTCGCACTCTGGGACTGTTTGTTTCTGACTCTGGAGCGTTGCCACGGTAACCTGCCTTTAACAGCAGGTGAGGGGGGAGAGGAAACGCCACCGCCGCCAACCGACAGCAGCAGTCCAACTTCTTTTTCCTCCTATTGAAACGTGAATCTGACAGTAAAAAGAGTAAAACACTCAGACTGAACCTGAACCTAGACCCAAACCTGGATCCTCAGTGTGATTGGGTTCACGTTGTGTTGAGGTCCAGCTGAGGAAGAATTCAGTTCCACAAACTGCTTCCAGATCAGCTCATTAAACACACAGCAGGGTGAACAGGAGCCAGGGCAGATTCCTGTGTAATGGCGTCATGTGCAGCTGTACGTCCCCGGGGTCCAGACCCGGTCATGGCGGGTGGAGACGGCGGGTGGGGGGGTTGTTTTGGCGAGCTGAAGTCAGAAAACATGTGGATGTTGTCATGTTTCGTTGCTCTCGTGTCATTTTTCCACTTGATGTAAGACTCCGAACGTCGGAGCTGGATTCATGTCCTGCTGGACCCCCGCTGTGGTCATGTGATAACTTTGGTAACTTTATGGTTAAAGAAGTGAGCCCCCCCACACCCACCCACCCCACCACTGAGGGGCCCAAGGCAGTCCTTAACCCCAGAGGGTCTAGAGGAGCTGCTCAAACATTTGCTTCAAGATCAGATTAAACTGCAGAACCAGTTCTGAAAGTCTCAGTTTATGTTCTACTTCAGTTAATCAGATTACCCCTGACAAGAGCCTGGAGCCTTTAGGGCCCCCCAGGGTCTGGAGCCCCCCCTCAAATTAACAAACCAGGCAGAGAGGTGTGAGGTGTCCTATTTTCTGTATCAGGTGTCTTTCACTTTAACACACTACAAGATAAAGACCTGTTGCCAAACATACCACACTCATTTTAGTTCCCAAATGTCCCATGCTAATTTCAGTTCCTGAATACCCCAAACTAAATTTTGCTCCCCAACGCCCCACACCTTTAAGCTCCCATGCTGTCAGGTCGGTGTACTATCAGGCTGACATCCTGAATTTCTTCTCTGAAATGACGTTGAATTAAACATCAGCATAACAGAACAATGTCAGTTGGTGGTCGTCGCCCGTTTTATCTTCATCTGGTTTATTCTCGTCTTTATTTACTCTAAATCGATCATATTTATCATCTGAATAATGGAGCGGCCCGATGTTTAAATTAAATAAAATTCTAACTCAGATAAAGAATATCCAGAGAAGTATCCTTTAATTAATTTCTGTACATAAACCAGCACCAGCATCCACCTCCTGTCCACTGAGGGGCTCCTGGACGAGCTGGTGATGATTATTAGTTTAAGATTACCGACACTTTTCTTTGGTGACAGTAAAAACTCGTCAGAGTGAGACACAGCTAATTATTTCCTTTAACATCGTTACTTCTGTCCATAAAGTCCCATGATGCCTCTGTCCTCAGCCGTCTCCGTCCTCGTCCTCGCCGTGGGATCCGATGGGCTGCAGGTCCAGCGGCTCCTCCAGCGCGTCCTGCTGGACGTGTTGGATGGACACCATGCCGGTCAGCAGGGCGTAGCTCAGCATGGCGCCCAGCGCCACCAGCGCCGACAGCAGCTGCTTCCTGCGCTTGTTGGGGACGTGATCGAAGTCTCCGCCTTCAGGCTGCGGCGGAGACGACGTCTTCTGACCGGAGCTCTCTGAAAAACAACACGGAGGACGTCAGCAAGACGAGACCGTCTCACCCTGAACGCACAAGATTCATTTAGGACCAAAACCTTCTGAAAACCATAAACTTCAACCAAACATGAATCCAATGAATTCATCATTTTCTCTCCTTCAGAAAACCAATGAGACACTCTGTTGATATGATGTCACTCTGATGTCATCTGGAAGACACCTGAGGTGCAGCCAGGTGTCTGGCCTCACCTCGGCCATCTCGGGGGAAGTACAGCAGCAGGATATTGCTGCAGAAGTTGCTCAGGTTGTCCAGAGACTTCAGGTGCTGCTGCAGTTTCCCGTTGGGCAGTTTGGACTTCAGGATGGGCGCCAAGTGACCGAACACGTAGGCGTCCAGGGACGACGGCCTGCAGAGCCAACGCCACAACAGGGTTAGTTTACACTGGAGAGATTCTGCTATCAAGCTGTGGTCGTAGCAGCTTCACACATAGTCCAGCAATACACAGAACTAGTAGGAACCCATTCTCCAAGTGTGTACACAGAGCAGCCGCGAGTTACATATCGCCTCCTCAGTTTTATCGATTTATTCTCTCTGTGGCTGCGCCGAGGCTCTGGAGAAAAAAACCTCTGCAGCTGTAATCTGCTACCATCTGTTTCTATGGTGCATTCAGGTGCCGTGGCACATTCAGCCCTCAACATGTCTGATAAATACAGGTGGGAAAACAAAAAACTGATTCACCTATGTATCACCAGAAACCATATATCTGCTTCATTTGAGTCTATGTGGAGGAAGAAGGAAGTTACTGCTTTTATTCAGGGTATCTGCAGGTTTCAGCAAGTCAAATTTCAGAGTTTTTAGGACCCTTTTAAGACCATTATGGATGCAGTTTAAGACCTGCTTCACGTCCGTACTGACAAGAAAGTACTGAGGCCATAAGAAAGTTGGAGCACCAGTGTGGTCGTTGCTGCTATGTGACTGATGGCTGGTTACTGAGTGTAAAGTCCAGATCAGCTCAGCTTTTAGTGGAGGTGTTTTTCTGACATGATGCAGAATGATCCACGTTTCAGAGTTTTCTATCGGAGGCTGCAGCAGGCTTCGGATGCATTTCCAGACACCACACACTGACTTCGCTGTTCTCTAACAAGCTGACTGAACTAGACTTTATACACTTCTACCTGGTTTTAACCTCCTCTACCTCCTATAACTAGTATCTGTAGACAGCATTTCCTTTTGTTCCTCTTTATAGCTTTGTGTTATGCGTGATCAAAAAAAAAACATTTAAAACAACACTGCTTTCTTTAAATGAAGAACAATTTTTTAACCTCAACCGTATCATTTTGTGGTTCATCTTTAGGCCTTAAATTCAGGTATTATTTACTTAAACGACTAACACCCAACAGAACCCTGTTCATTGTGGTAGTCCGAGAAACGTGACGTCTATCCGTTCGGTATCCATCGACCAGAACAAACCTCAGAAAGTATTAAAGGGTGGAGGGTGGAGGGTGGGGGATCTGACCTCCACCCTCCATGTTAAATCCAGCCTGGTAAACACTACACATCCAGTAAAGGAGGGAAACACTTTGGAAAAGCAGAGCTAGACATCACGGCTAAAGCTGCACGCTAACTCCGTCACGGACGGGAAACGTCATCGTACTGATTGTATGATTCAACTTTTTACTATAGTCTAGTCTTAAAAAAGTTAAGAAAAGTCACAATAAAGCCTCATATTTAATCGCAGTACTTAAAAATCACAATACATATCAAATCAGCACCCAAGTGCGGTGACAGTATCAAGTCTGGAGATACTGTAGGTGAACTGTCCCAGCCCTAGTGACTAGGCCTGTGAGATAACCATAACTTTATATTTTCATGGACAATATTTAATATAGTTTGAACCTGACCTGAACTTCATGGATCAGGTCTGTTTGTTTAACCAGATATCAGATGAGAGGTGAGACAAAAGTTCTGCTGGATGACTTTAGATTCAGGTGGAGATCAACCGTCCTCGTTAGCACCAGTCTGGATCTACTTACGAGTCCCCGAAGAAGAACTTGTGTGAGCCGAGTCGCTGGGACAGCAGGTTCATGCACTCTGCAGCATCGCGGTACAGCTGAAACACACCACTGCATATTAGTGTTTGTCATCTAACATGATGAATTAAGGGTTTATTTCCACCATATGGTAGGACTGACTGACTGCATACAAGCTGAAAATCAAACATTTTACTGGATTCATTTAGACATTTTTGATAACACAGCAAATCAGAATATTGAATCACAACACTTAAAAATCACAATACATATTGAATCAGCACCACAGCATGGTGACGGTAGTGACGCCGGGTGTGTGGTCCCAGTCTTTATCCAACACGTCCACAGTGAGCAGCTGCTGAACGAACCAGCTGACTGCTCCTTTAGCTCATCCAGCTGGTTTCTGCCTGCTAAGGAGCAGCTGTCACTAGAAACAGCGGTAATCACGTTTTTATGATTTGTCTAAAAACAAGTCGGCACAGACGGAAACATTTCAGAAAACACATAAAAGCCTTTTCTTCCTTCCTATGGCGTTTCCATGCCGACAGGGACAACTTGTTCTTTAACCACCTTCTCCTGACCTCTGACCTGTTTCCACACATCGTTCCATAACTGCACTTTTCCAACAGGAAAAAAAAAAATCCGCTCAAGACATTTTTTCCTTCACCTGCAAATTTGTTCCAAACCCTGAACACGTGAAAGGAGACCTCTGGACCGGCTGGAAAAATGTTGGTGATGTTACTGCAGCTGAGGAGAACCACATTAAGGGGCTCAGACCAACACAAAGTGCTTCTCAGACACCACCTTTCACTATTTCACATATTTCACTTTCACTGGAGTTTGTGGCGTCTCTGTAAATACAGGAGCTCACCTCCTTCTCCAGCTCCTCTCCGGCCTCCAGGCGCTCGTCTCCTCGCAGCAGTCGCAGTTTTTCCAGCTGACTGCGCTGCATCCGGCCAGGCAGGAAGAAGTTCAGAGGGAACGGCATGTGCTCCGCGTACCAGCGGCGAGTCACGTCCACATAGTTCTTCGGCTCGACCCAGAACGTGTAGATCTATGACAGACAGAATCCATCCTCAACACGGGACCGGACCACTTTCTGCTTGAGTTAAATGAACCTTAAAGGAGATCAGTCCAGTATTTTTAACCCTCTGATCAACCTGGGAGGGGATAAATATGCTACTTTATATAAATGTATGTATATATTGATTATTGTAAATCAATACCAACACTAATCAATGACAGATATTGTCCAGAAACCCTCCCAGGTTCTGACTGTAGCATCAACAATCTGCTCCAATCAGAACATGACAAACTGCAGCCCAACAGGCAACAACAGCTGTCAGTGTGTCACAGTGCTGACTGGACTAGGACTTGATCCAGACTGACTGGGACTATCAGAAAGTGGGCATGTCTGTAAAGGGGAGACTGGTGGGGACCCAGAGAACCCATTTACATCCACACATCTGGAGGTCAGAGGTCAAGGGGGCCTTTTACCCTCCTTCCTCCTATCTTGTTGTCTAGGATCCTCTGGAGCCTCATTTCAGATGAGACCGGATCCTAGTAGTAGTAGTAGTAGTAATAGTAGTAGTATCACTACCAGCTAGTCTGACCTGGTTGGTACTGATGGATCCATCAGGTTCTCTAGTTTCAGATGAGACCAGGATGTAGTAGTAGTACTAGTAGTAGTAGTAGTAGTAGTAGTAGTAGTAGTAGTTTGACCTGGTTGGTACAGATGGATCCATCAGGTTCTCTAGTTTCAGATGAGACCAGGATGTACTACTAGTAGTAGTAGTAGTAGTCTGACCTGGTTGGTACTGATGGATCCATCAGGTTCTCTAGTTTCAGATGAGACCAGGATGTAGTAGTGTACTAGTAGTTAGTAGTAGTAGTAGTAGTAGTAGTAGTAGTAGTAGTCTGACCTGGTTGGTACTGATGGATCCATCAGGTTCTCTAGTTTCAGATGAGACCAGGATGTAGTAGTAGTAGTAGTAGTAGTAGTAGTAGTAGTAGTAGTAGTGTTTTGTTGTTTCCTTTCTTTTTTTTATGCGGATGTAGTAGTAGTAGTAGTAGTAGTAGTAGTAGTAGTCTCTGTTGTACTATGATCTATCAGTTCTCTAGTTTCAGATAGCCAATTAGTATATTTTTTATAGTCTGACCTGGTTGGTACTGATGGATCTATCAGGTTCTCTAGTTTCAGATGAGACCAGGATGTAGTAGTAGTAGTAGTAGTAGTAGTAGTAGTAGTAGTAGTAGTCTGACCTGGTTGGTACTGATGGATCCATCAGGTTCTCTAGTTTCAGATGAGACCAGGATGTAGTAGTAGTAGTAGTAGTAGTAGTAGTAGTAGTAGTAGTAGTAGTCTGACCTGGTTGGTACTGATGGATCCATCAGGCTCTCTAGTTTCAGATGAGACCAGGATGTAGTAGTAGTAGTAGTAGTAGTAGTAGTAGTAGTAGTAGTAGTAGTAGTCTGACCTGGTTGGTACTGATGGATCCATCAGGTTCTCTAGTTTCAGATGAGACCAGGATGTAGTAGTAGTAGTAGTAGTAGTAGTAGTAGTAGTAGTAGTAGTAGTAGTCTGACCTGGTTGGTACTGATGGATCCATCAGGTTCTCTAGTTTCAGATGAGACCAGGATGTAGTAGTAGTAGTAGTAGTAGTAGTAGTAGTAGTAGTAGTAGTAGTAGCCTGACCTGGTTGGTACTGATGGATCCATCAGGTTCTCTAGTTTCAGATGAGACCAGGATGTAGTAGTAGTAGTAGTAGTAGTAGTAGTAGTCTGACCTGGTTGGTACCGATGGATCCATCAGGTTCTCTAGTTTCAGATGAGACCAGGATGTAGTAGTAGTAGTAGTAGTAGTAGTAGTAGTAGTAGTAGTAGTAGTAGTAGTCTGACCTGGTTGGTACTGATGGATCCATCAGGTTCTCTGGTTTCAGATGAGACCAGGATGTAGTAGTAGTAGTAGTAGTAGTAGTAGTAGTAGTAGTCTGACCTGGTTGGTACCGATGGATCCATCAGGTTCTGTGGTTTCAGTTGAGACCAGGATGTAGTAGTAGTAGTAGTAGTAGTAGTAGTAGTAGTAGTCTAGTAGTAGTAGTAGACTGACCTGGTTGGTACCGATGGATCCATCAGGTTCTGTAGTCTCAGATGAGACCAGGATGTAGTAGTAGTAGTAGTAGTAGTAGTAGTAGTAGTAGTCTGACCTGGTTGGTACCGATGGATCCATCAGGTTCTGTAGTCTCAGTTGAGACCAGGATGTAGTAGTAGTAGTAGTAGTAGTAGTAGTAGTAGTAGTCTGACCTGGTTGGTACTGATGGATCCATCAGGTTCTGTAGTCTCAGTTGAGACCAGGATGTAGTAGTAGTAGTAGTAGTAGTAGTAGTCTGACCTGGTTGGTACTGATGGATCCATCAGGTTCTGTAGTCTCAGTTGAGACCAGGATGTAGTAGTAGTAGTAGTAGTAGTAGTAGTAGTAGTCTGACCTGGTTGGTACCGATGGATCCATCAGGTTCTGTAGTCTCAGTTGAGACCAGGATGTAGATGTAGTAGTAGTAGTAGTAGTAGTAGTCTGACCTGGTTGGTACTGATGGATCCATCAGGTTCTGTAGTCTCAGTTGAGACCAGGATCTTTAATCTGAGCCCAGTACAGCTTTGACGGCCCTAGTTTCTGTTCTTGTTTCTCACCAGAGCAGGTCTGAGTTTCTCCTCCAGCAGAGAGATGAAGGCCAGGCTGTCAGCGCCCTCCTTGGCCGACAGATCGTAGTCCGCGTTGAATTTCTGAAAAACACAAGTCAGGTTTTCTGAAACACAGAAACTGGAGGACAAACCAGAGTCAACACTACGTCTATAAAAGGGTGAGATGCTGCGGAGCTGGTGGAGTATCCAGTGGATGTTGTGTTCATTCAGTCATTCACTGATACTGGACTAAAAGTGTAGAGTTAGTCCAGAGGGTGGTGCTACAGGAAAGGTCACAGGGTTCATTCTCTGAAGAGCAATAATGAAATCAGGACATTGAGGCCCGTTCCAGTCCAGACCCGACATCCTCCCACTCAGCTCTGAGGCTGCTTCTTTAAACTGGACCTATCAATACAGCAGCAAGCTTCAGCATGTACTGTATATAACTCTACACATCATAAATATATTAATGCAAGAACAACATGTTAGTGCATATTCATCTGATCGGCCTAATCTACAGTTGTGTTCAAAATTCTTCAACCCCCACAGTAGAGAAGTGTTTTTGCAAGTTTGACATTTATTTTTCATCTTGTTTATAATCACATTAAATAATGACATGTCAAATAGATAAATACAACTGAAATAACAAAAATATTTTTTGGAATATTCCCATTAATGGCCTTTCTGTGATTACCTCATTGACAAAATGATTCCACCCCCCTAGTCCACCACTCTGAAGAACAGAGGTTTCCATCAGGTGTTGTCAAACAGCTGATGGAAACACCTGTAGATGTGAACGAACCCTAATGAGCAGCAATTAAGCAGATTTAAAAGGACTGTGACACATGGCTCTTCTTGGCAGTTAATGACATCTTTGCAGCATGGTGAAGTCCAAGGAATGGTCAAAAAAAGTTCAGAGAGGAGGAGCAAGGATATGGATATAAAAAGATGGCAAAGAGGCTAAACATTTCAAGAGACACAACTGGGAGCATAGTCCGGAGGAGGAGGAGGAGGAGGAGGAGGAGGAGGAGGAGGAGGAGGTGTGACTGGAGTGAATAACTGGGAGTTAAAGTGTGAAGCCAGCAGCAGTTTTCTCCTCTCAGCTTCTTCAGCAGCTCTCCTGTCGCTGTGGTTTCTGACTAACCTACCGCAGCGTGGAGGCAGCGAGCATGCTGGGTAATCTGTTCCAGCTGCCTGAGCAGCTGAAAGACGTCACACCGAGTCGTCCCTCACACTGAGCTTCTTCTACAAACCCACGACAGATCGGCGAGTGGAAAACATGAGCAGGTTGAGACTGACTCACAGAGGACGCTGGTTCTGTACCAGTGGAAATACACAACAGACGGATTCTTCACTGGATCCACAGAACCTGATCCTGCTCCACAAACTCCCCCCATCTTAACATACTAAGAAAATAAAGGCCAGAAGTCAGTGATGTGGTGTGAGGACTGAGGAGGTGATGACTCTGGTCAGCTGACTCTGTATGACCTTCATCAGTAAACCAGAAGACTGGCTGTCCGTATTGTTATAATTATGCTTGTCATCGGTACTACCGGGCCGGATTCAGACAAAATCACGCAGTTTCACCAGAACTTCCTTCAGCTCAGACTCGGAGCATCCAGCAGCGACCGGCCCACCGAGGACAGGACCAGGTCTGGCTTCACTGTGGTCCAATCTCTGGCGAGAGGTGAGCGGCCGCCCTGCCGGTCCCCGCTGGGAGCCAGCCCAGCACCATGGTGCTGGAGGACCTGGCCGTATTGCTGGGCCTGCTGGAGGGAAGGGAGGCACTGGGGAACCAGAACCAGGACTGAGTAGGGCAGACTGTCAGACCCTGCTGCAGTAAAATGAGAGGTTTTCTGAAGGGACTTTGGTGCTCTACTGCTTTGTCCACAGGGACCGCCAAGATGAACACAAAATTAAACTTCCTCATAGTAACTTTTATTACATTTGATACTTTAAGCACATTTTGCTGATAATACTTCTTACTTTAGATTTTGAATAAAGTACTTCACGTGTACTTGTAATAAAGTATACTTAGACCATGGTATTTCTACTTTTACTGAAGGATCGAAGTACTTCTTCCACTACAGATGTCAGCCAGTTTATTGGATGTGTGGAGATGTGAGTGGACGAGTTCAGTTCAGCGAGTTGATTTTACAGATAACAAATGAACAAATTCAATATTATAAAATTAGATTTTTGGTTCGTCATTTCTGTTTATAATTAATACTCAGGGTGTTTTTTTTCTGTCTTTGGACTGTTGGATAGAAAACTGTAAAACTGCGTCTGATTGGTCATTCAGTGAATTCAGTGTTCATTCAGACTGAGCAACAGCCAATCAGCAGCAGCAGGACAGGAAAGGTCAGCACTGGCGCTGTGATGCTGAGGAAATGCTCCCGCCAGTTAATCAACCTGTGTCAACACCGGTGTTACCGGTTAATCCAGACATTTTACAAGAAAAGATGACGGTCAACACGTCGGGTGGAGGAGGGTCTGGCCTCTCTGGTCCAGTTTTTGCTGTAGGGCCGTAAGTTTCCACCCGGCACCGCTCTGTCCGCCTCACAGCGATTACCTCACTGTTATGGTTCCCTGATAGCATTGAGTTTAAATCTGAAATATTGCCAAATATTGCCCCTCAGACCCATTGTTAGCAGCATTAATTCGGTCACATACAATATCGCTAAGTATGTTGCCAACATCTTAGCCCCTTTGGTTGGTAATACACCACACCACATTCAAAACTCTCAGGAGTTTGTGCGAAAAATCAAAGGTCTAAGAATAGAACCAGATGAAACCATGGTCTCATATGATGTTACATCCTTATTCACTTGCATCCCGACCATGGAGGCAGTGGAAACGGTGAGACATCATCTGAAGCAGGACCAAAACCTACAGGACAGAAGCAACCTCAACCCAGACCAGATCTGCCAGCTACTGGATTTGTGCCTCAACACCACATATTTCCAGTTTAACAATACCTTTTACAGACAGAAACAGGGCTGTGCCATGGGCTCCCGGTATCCCCCATTTGGCAAATCTCACATGGAAAAGGTAGAACAGAAGGCACTTGACTCATACAAGGGAACATCACCAAGCCATTGGTTCAGGTATGTGGATGACACTTGGGTGAAAATCAAAACCCAAGAGGTCCAGGCTTTCACAGAGCACATCAACTCAGTGGACCAGAACATCAAGTTCACTAGAGAGGATGTTAAGGACAAGCACTTACCTTTTTTGGACTGTGATGTTCACTTGGATGAGGACAGGAGCCTCCACATTGGGGTGTATAGGAAACCCACTCACACAGACCAATACCTTTTCTTTGACTCACACCACCCTCTGGAGCACAAACTAGGCGTTATCAGAACCCTACAACAGGGCTGATAATGTACCAACCACCACACAGGCCCAAGCGAAAGAGCACAAACATCAAGGGGAGCTCTGAAAATTTGTGGCTATCCAAACTGGACCTTTGACAGAGTAACACACTCTAAAAGACCACCAACACAGAGGGAGCTGAGGACAGAAACAAACGCAGGAACATAGTCATTCCCTATGTGTCCGGGGTATCGGAAAAACTCAGAAGAGTTTTTAACAAACACCGAATCCCAGTGTGTTTCAAACCCGGCAACACCCTCAGACAGAAACTGGTCCACCCCAAAACAGGCTACCACACTCACAAAAAAGCAACTTGGTTTATGCTGTCCAGTGCAGCGAGGAATGCCAGGACCTCTACATTGGTGAAACCAAACAAACCCTAAACAAGCGCATGGCCCAGCATAGAAGGGCCAACTCCTCAGGTCCAGATTCAGCTGTCTATTTACATCTTAAGGAAAAGGCCCACTGCTTTAGGACAGCAATGTTAAAATCTTGGACAGAGAGGACAGATGGTTTGAAAGAGGAGAAAGGAAGCCATCTATGTTAAATTGAAACCATCTCTAAACAGAGAGGGGGTCTCAGACACCACCTATCCCCCATCTACAATGCTGCACTTTCACGGACCAAGAAAATTCAACATCAAAACAGTCCGAAACTAACCTCAAGTGTCCCTAACAACACAACGACTGTCTCCACTGGCAACACACATATCCTAACGCTGTTTCGTTGGCCCCATTAATCCTTAACGACTGTCGTTCACTAGTGGGACTCACACTAAACTCCACTAACGAACTATTTCTTAGGAAAAAAGGGGCGGACACTTCCCAGAGGTTAAAAACCTGGGTCTTACCCCACTGTTTGTCAGACTAGTGGGGACTAGTCAGACTGCAGCGTTCGAACTGATGAAGCCACTTGGAAAGGGGCGAAACGCTTCAGGGACAAATCTAAGTCCAGTGCCTTCGATTCAACTTTTTCCAGAATGAATATGACCTGGAGAATAGAACCTTCACAGAATTGCCAAATAGGTGCGTTTGCTTTTCTCTTCAAGACCAAATCCTCCACCATCTCTGGGTCTGTCTGACTCCTGCTGCTCTGAGCTGAGACTCTGTATGGAGCAGATGCATCCACTGTCAGACTGTAGCGTCTGTCATCTGATGATCTATCCATAACACGCCGCACCATGTAACACCGACTACTGCGAAAAGCCTACCACATAACGTGGTGTATGTCAGCCCTGATGCATGCTGGGAAGTTACCTGTTTTCTGAGGTGGATGATGATTTCAGAGGGTCTGGAGAGACTCTCTTTCTGATTGGTCCTCAAAGTAGGAAGTGAACCTGAGACAAAAGAAACCAGCATCAGTTTGTTCTTCATGTGTTACTGAGTCACAGTGAAGTGTCGGTGAGTAGTTCAGGTCTCACCGCTGGGACTCCTCCAGGGGTTAGACATCTTTCTGAGTTTAAGAGGAGCTCCTGCAAACTGAGCGTAGGCCTGCAGAGAGACACACAACATACACCAGTACAGCACATCATCAACTACACAATACAACCCTGTTTCCTTCAGCATGTTACGCTGCGTTCACACCAAGAGTGAAGTGAATTTTCGCCTCACTTTAGGCAGTGTGCCGGAGAGGAGGAGGAGCTTGTCTCCATGGTTACCAACAACATTTCCTCCATCAACAGGAAGAAATCCCCACTGTAGCTGCTCTGTCCATGGTGAAGTCCAGATATGTCAGAAAACCAAACTCTGTGGTGTCTGGGTTCATACATCACCCTGACTGGATCAATACTGAGCTATGAGCCCACAATAAACAGACTGAGCTGTGATTTATTATCAATAACCAGATCAGAATGATGCTGAAATAACTCCATCATGACGCTGATCAGTAAACAGTCTGAACTGATGCTTCGTCAGGTCTGTCTGTCAGACGACCAGCAGACAGCTGTTAAAATGCTTGTTTTCTGAATGGAGTCTGGTTGGATCAGAACCAGGCTCTGCAGCTGCTGCATCAACACTCAGCATGAAGTCATGTAGACGTTGTTGTTTCTAGCGTAGACAGTCGGTGGTTCTGGTCTCTGGACAGATCTGATGGACTATCGTAGCTCTGGGTGACCACAGACACAGACGACAGTTATTGATTTTTTTGCGCTGTGCAAAGAGTTTGCCTTCCTCTTGGTGTGAAAAAACCATTAGAGTTAAGTGGACGATAAAAATAAGATATTTAAAAGGATTTTAAATTTAGGAAATGATCCCCAAAATGATTGAATAATAACAAGACAGAGGCTCAGAGTAGTACAAATTCATCTGCATCAAAATGTGCTTAAAGTACCAAAAGTCAAAGTACTCATACTGTACAAATATGTATATTATTATAATTATAATGATTGACGCGTTAATGTGTTCATCACTTTAATGTCACAGCTGGTAAAGATGGAGCTACAGACACAGAATGTGTTACATCTTTTTCAAAGAGTCTTTATGAAGTTTATCTGTAAGTACTATCAGTACTCTGCAGTCATGTATGTACTAAGTACTGTGAGTGTGTGGTGGGAGACCAGCGTTTTACAGTAATGGGGAAATGACTCAGTTCTTCTGCAATTAAAAAATAATAAAAGCTTCAGTTAGTCGAGAAACTCGTTCAACTTTTACAGCCAGAAAAAAAACACAGAGGAAGAATTTCCTCATAAAGCTGACTGTGTGTGTGTGTGTGTGTGTGTGTGTGTGTGTGTGTGTGTGTGTGCGTGTGCGTGTGTATGTTCTGGTAAAGCTATCTTTGTGAGGACCAGTTTGAGTTTTGGACCTGTAGAATGAGGACCTCTGAGGACATTATGGCAGTCCTCACCTTCAGACAGACCTTCAAAGACCTGTTTGAAGGTTCAAACTTGGTTTTAAGGTCAAGGTTAGAATTAGGTTTAGGTTAGGGTAAGGGTAAGATAACATAATGCCTACAGGCCAGTCACTCTGACGTCACACGTCATGAAGATCCTGGAGAGACTGGTCCTGCAGCACCTCAGGCCCCTGGTGAGTGACTCCCTGGACCCCCTACAGTTTGCATACCAGGCAAACATCCATCATCTACATGCTCCACAGAGCCTCCACGCACCTGGAGAAGCAGAGCACAGTGAGAATCATGTTCTTCTACTTCTCCAGTGCATTCAATACAGTCCAACCACACCGGCTAGCTGAGAAGCTCTCAGCTATGCAGGTAGACCAGGACCTGGTGGACTGGATTAGGGACAACCTCACCAGCAGACCACAGTATGTCAGACTGCAGGGCAGCCTGTCTGACGTGCTGGTGAGCAACACCGGTGCTCCCCAGGGAACTGTGCTGTCACCGTTCCTGTTCTCCACCTACACCTCCGACTTCTGCTTCAACTCCCAACATGCCTCCTGCAGGAGTTCTCCGAGGACTCCTCCATCGTCGGCTGCATCACAGACGACAACGAGGAGGAGTACAGGACCCTGGTGGAGAACTTCAGGAGGTGGTGCGACATCAACCACCTCCAGCTCAATATTGGTCAGACCAAAGAGCTGGTGGTGGATTTCTGGAGGAGGAGGAAGAGCTCCCCTACTCCCAGCACCAGAGATGCCACCAAACTTAATAAACTGGTGGTGGCAGAGGGGAGGACCAGGAGGAGAACCCCTCCCACCCCCTCTATGACCAACTGGTCCAGATGAGGAGTCCATTCAGCCAGAGACCGATCCCCCCTCGGCACACTACAAATCGTCTGGGTCAGGTCCTTTCTGTTGGTGGCCATCAGGCTCCAGAACCAAGGTCTGAACCAGAACCAAGGTCTGAACCAGAACCAGAACCAAGGTCTGACCCCCATGTGACTCTGATCATCTGCTCCGTATTTGTTCCTGGACCAAATGTATATAATTACATATAATTATATAATTACATATATATTGCTCTGCATATACAACACTCACCAGCTGCTGCACTTTACTGATTACTGTTACTGATTTATTTTATTGTCAATTTCCTTCATTGCTCCTTCTCTTTACTTTTTACTGTACTGTTGTTGATGCTGCTATGACACCCGAATATCCCTCCGGGGATTAAGAAAGGTTCATCTTATCTTATAAGAAAATGAACCTTCGGGGTCAGGCATTTATATGGACAGTTTAGGAGGGGGGAAGTGTAGGGAGGGGGGGGGTAGGTAGGGGGGGGGGTTAGGAGGGGGTAGTTTAGAGTAGGTTAGGACGGTTGGGGAGGTAGGAGGGAGGCAGGCATCAGTGTGTAGGGAGGGGGGGAGGGGGAGTTTAGGGGGGAGGTAGGAGGGAAGTAGGTAGGTTAGGGGGGAGGTTTGGGAGGGAAGTTAGTAGTTTAGGGGGGGAGGAGGAGGGAAGTTTAGGAGTTTGGTGGGGGGAGGGGAAGTTTAGTAGTTAGGGAGGGGGAGGAAGTTTGGGAGGAGGGGGAGGTAGGAGTTAAGTTTAGTAGGTAGGGAGAGGAGGGAAGTAGGTAGGTTAGGGGGAGGTAGGGGGAAGTTAGGAGAGGGGGGGAGAGGTAGGGAAGAGGAGAGGGGGGAGGGGGGAAGTTAGGAGTTAGGGGGGAGGTAGGGGGAGGGGGCAGGCCTTTAGTTGTAGGTAGGGCAAGAGAATGCACATGTCAATGAGTGTCCTCAAAAGAACAGAGGACAATTGTGTGTCTATTGTGTACATAATGTCATCACTTCAACCTGTCATTCTGTCATCCTCTCATCGCTTCATCCTTCATCCTCTCATCACTTCATCCTTCATCCTCTCATCACTTCATCCACTCACCACTTCATCCTTCATCCTCTCACCCTTCATCCTTCATCCTCTCATCCTTCATCCTCATCCTTCATCCTCTCATCACTTCATTCTCATCCTTCATCCTCTCATCACTTCATTCTCATCCTCTCATTCTTCATCCTTCATCCTCTCATTCTTCATCCTTCATCATCTCATCACTTCATCCTCATCCTTCATCCTCTCATCGCTTCATCCTTCATCCTCTCATCACTTAATCCTCATCCTTCATCCTCTCATCACTTCATCCTTCATCCTCTCATCACTTCACCCTTCATCCTTCATCCTTCATCCTCTCATCCTTCATCCTTCATCCTCTCATCACTTCATCCACTCACCACTTCATCCTTCATCCTCTCCCCTTCATCCTTCATCCTCTCATCACTTCATCCTCATCCTTCATCCTCTCATCACTTCATTCTCATCCTTCATCCTCTCATCACTTCATTCTCATCCTCTCATTCTTCATCCTTCATCCTCTCATTCTTCATCCTTCATCATCTCATCACTTCATCCTCATCCTTCATCCTCTCATCCTTCATCCTTCATCCTCTCATCCTTAATCCTCATCCTTCATCCTCTCATCACTTCATCCTTCATCCTCTCATCACTTCACCCTTCATTCTTCATCTTCTCATCACTCATCCTCATTCTTCATCCTCTCATCACTTCATCCAATCATCCTTCATCACTTCATCCTTCATTCTTCATCTTCCATCACTACATCCTCATCCTTCATCCTCTCATCACTTCATCCTTCATCCTTCATCCTCTCATTCTTCATCTTTCATCTTCTCATCCCTTCATCCTCACCCTTCATCCTCTCTCCTTCATCCTATCATCCTCTCATCACTTTATCCTCATCCTTCATCCTTCATCCTTCATCCTCATCATTAATCCTCATCCTTCACCTTCATCCTCTATTCTTCATCCTTTCATCCTCCATTCTTCATCCTCTCATCACATCATCCTATCATCCTATAATCATTTCATCCTCACCTTCATTCTCTCATCACTTCATCCTCATCCTTCATCACTTCATCCTTCATCGCTTCATCTTCTCATCCTCTCATTGCTTCATCCTCTAATCACTTCATCCTCATTCTGTCATCACTTCATCCTGTCATCCTCACATCACTTCATCCTCATTCTGTCATCACTTCATCCTGTCATCCTCTCATCACTTTGTCCTCTCATCCTGTCATCACTTCATCCTCATCCTGTCACCCTCTCATCACTTCATCCTGTCATCCTCTCACTGCTTCATCCTGTCATCCTCTCATCACTTCATCCTGTCATCCTCTCATCACTGCATTCTATCCTGTCATCCTCTCATCACTTCATCCAATCTTGTCAACATTTCACCTCTCATCCTCATCACTTCATCCTGTCATCCTCTTATCACTTCATCCTCTCATCACTACATCCTTATCCTGTCATCCTCTCATCACTTCATCCACCACAAATCCTCTCATCACTTCATCCTCATCCTCTCATCACTTCATCCTCATCCTGTCATCCTCTCATCACTTCATCCACATCTTGTCAACATTTCATCCTGTCATCCTCATCACTTCATCCTGTCATCCTCTTATCACTTCATCCTCTCATCACTACATCCTTATCCTGTCATCCTCTCATCACTTCATTCGGTCATCCTGTCATCACATCATCCTCTCATCACTTCATCCTGTCATCCTCTCATTGCTTCATCTTGTCATCCTCTCATCGCTTCATCCTCATCACTTCATCCTCACCCTGTCATCCTCTCATCACTTCATCCTGTCATCCTCATCACTTTATCCTCACCCTGTCATCATTTCAAGCTGTCATCCTCTTATCCT
This sequence comes from Pterois miles, assembly GCA_947000775.1. Lineage (NCBI taxonomy): Eukaryota > Metazoa > Chordata > Actinopteri > Perciformes > Scorpaenidae > Pterois > Pterois miles. The sequence continues at coordinate 102,606 of CAMQGK010000074.1, read as the reverse complement.
GTCATTGCTTCATCCTCTCATTGCTTCATCCTGTCATCCTCCCATTGCTTCATCCTCTCATCACTTCATCCTGTCATCCTATAATCACTTCATCCTCATCCTGTCATCCTCTCATCACTTCATCCTGTCATCCTCTCATCACTTCACCCTGTCATCCTCTCATCACTTCACCCTGTCATTCTCTCATCACTTCATCCTCATTCTGCCATCACTTCATCCTCTTATCACTTCATCCTCTCATCACTTCATCCACATCCTGTCATCACATCATCCTGTCATCCTCCCATCACTTCATCTTCATCCTGTCATCACTTGATCCTGTCATCCTCTCATCACTTCATCCTCATTCTGTCATCACTTCATCCTGTCATCCTCTTATCACTTCATCCTCATCCTGTCATCACTTCATCCTGTCATCCTCTCATCACTGTCATCCTTCGTCATCCACCTTCTCCTCTTATTACTTTATCCTGTTATCACTTCATCCTCATTCTGTCATCCTCTCATCACTTCATCCTGTGTCATGCTCTCATCACTTCATCCTGCCATCCTCTCATCACTTCATCCTGTGTCATGCTCTCATCACTTCATCCTGCCATCCTCTCATCACTTCATCCTGTCATCACTTCATCCTCTCATCCTGGTCACAGTGACCTCTGACCTCAGAAGTCAGTGAATGTCCCCACAGTGTTGCATGATGGGAGGATACTGTTGGAACTTGGATGCTGAATTTGTTTTCCAGGTTTGGGAGGTTTCCAGACCAGCAGCAGATTCTGGTTCTGGTTCTGGTTAGAACCCGGTTGTGATTCCCAGCAGGCAGCAACAGTTTTCCAACCGCTCCATCATTACCCAAAGTGCACTGCTTCCCTGCGCTCAGATCTCCGTCCAACACAAACATGTTCCAATCAGGTTTAATGATTCAGTGAAGCGCAGCGGCCCTCAGCTGCAGCAAAGCATTCTGGGAGGTCAAACTGCAAGCAGCATCTCCACTTAAAGGACAAATGCGGTTTTTGAGAAACTTCCTGTTTCCACAGACTAACTTCACTTCAGAATAAAAGCACACTGCCTCAGATTGTCACTGAGAAACTTCCTGTTTCAGCAGGACAAACAGCTGCAACATTCATCATGTCCTCTATATGACGTTTACGGTTCTTTTATTGGCTCTTGTCTGTTGTTTAATAACTTTACTGACTCCTGGTTCAGTCACATTCAGTCACTGTGATCACATAATCAATAAGTGTGCTTCAACTGAGATCTATTTCTCTATTAAAGAGCTGCTCCTCTTTAAAACACACACTGTGTGGTGATTATATCCTGTATTTAACCAGGTGAAAAACTCATGGAGATTAAAAGGTTCTGGCCCAGAGAGCGGCACAAACATAGTTACAACAATAACAACAAATAATACAAACAGATAAAAAACAAAACAAATACAGCAGTCACACACCACGAGTGAACAAGTATCATATGCAGTTATGTATGCAGCACAACAACAGCTGTCCTGCACAAACTTCTTTATGATGGACTTAAAGTCTCCCACAGTGATTAACTCTGACAGTTTCAGGTCCTTCTGCATGTCACTCCAGGATGAAGGAGCAGCGTATATAATCACTTTTTTGCCTCGCTCCGTTCTAACCTCTGGGACCAACATCTGGAGAACATCTGGAGAGCGCAGGCCAGATCGACTGTGGTTTGTACACATGTATGCACACCGATACGAAGGCACCAGTCCATTAATACTAATTAAGAAGCTGTGTGTCATCAGGAGAAATTACTCTCATCAATTCTAACATCAGACAGCAGAGGCCACATATTTAATGAGTGAGGAGGTTGTTTAAACTGTCATCTGGTAACTAAATAAATAATAATACTAATAATGATAATAAATAAATAATGAGATGAGATGCAGCAGGATGTCAGTGACTGATGGATGCGCCACCTTTTACTCTGTCAGTACACAGACTTAGTAGAAAACCAGAAGGAGAACTAACATGGAGGGAGGCTCCTTGACTGGCCGACAGACTGCAGGTAGTTTAAAGTTACCGCGGAGCCACCTGGTGGCCGTAGGGAGAAGTACATCCTGTATACACATGCAGTATATGCACATGCTGTACTGTACACTGGACATGTATGTGTATTAGTGCTGGGGTCAGTCACATAGCTCCTGATTCAGTGCTACCACCACATGCCGCTGTGATAGCAGCAGAATTAATATGTGTCATGATTTTTAAGTATTGTGATTCCATATTATGATTTATTGACAGTTTTTAACACGAGATGATGAGAAAAGTTCAATAATAAACATAAATGAATCAAAAACATTAATCAGAGAATTATCTTCTAAACATGTACATATCTCACATGAAGCTGATGGTACTTGTGTACTTTTACTACATGAACCTGATAATACTTGTGTACTTTTACTACATGAAATTGATGGTATGTGTGTACTTTTACTACATGAAGCTGTTGGTACTTGTGTACTTTTACAACATGAACCTGATAATACTTGTGTACTTTTACTACATGAACCTGATAATATTTGTGTACTTTTACTACATGAGGCTGATAATACTTGTGTACTTTTGCTACATGAACCTGATGGTACTTGTGTACTTTTGCTACACGAACCTGATGGTACTTGTGTACTTTTACTACATGAACCTGAAAATATTTGTGTACTTTTACTACATGAAGCTGTTGGTAATTGTGTACTTTTACTACATGAAGCTGTTGGTACTTGGGTACTTTTACTACATGAAGCTGTTGGTACTTGTGTACTTTTACTACATGAAGCTGTTGGTACTTGTGTACTTTTACTACATGAAGGGGTGCTTTTCTAATGGAGCTGTTGGAACTTGGGTACTTTTACTACATGAAGCTGTTGGTACTTGTGTACTTTTACTACATGGAGCTGTTGGAACTTGGGTACTTTTACTACATGAAGCTGTTGGTACTTGGGCACTTTTACTACATGAAGCTGTTGGTACTTGTGTACTTTTACTACTGATACTACATAGTTGCAGCTGTAGTTGATCGTCACTCCCTCGATGAGGACGTGATTTTAACGTATAAGACTGTCATAGTTGATAAAAGGAGATCAATAATCAGACTAATCGACACAGAGACCCGCTAACTGATGACCCGGAAGTGACCGGTTTCACTCGGGTTAACCGTTAAAACGGTTTCTGTCGGTTAACCGTCGGTCTGACGTTCATCGAGCAGTTAGCATGCTAGCGCTAGCAGCGGTTACCGCGTGATTTGACCCGTGTTTCTGTGTGTGACTGAGACCGACACCGGCCGGTGGAACCGGTTCGGTTCGGTGTGAACGGAGACTCACCAGAACCACCAGGCATTCGGTGCTGACGGACGGTAGACCCCAGTCTCCTTCCCAGCAAAACAACTCTTCGGGCGCCGCCATCTTCAACCGGAAAGGTGACCTTTCACACCGGAAGTGGAGCTCGATCCGTTTACCTCCAGAATAAAAGAGAAATAGAGAGTCCTCTACCGAAGTAAAAGCACGAGTAAAATAGTGTTAAAATACTACAAGTACGAGTCCTGCATTCAAAATAGCACTTCTGTAAAATCAGAATGAATCAAAATGTAGTAAAATTGGGGTCAATCAGCCTTATGTGGAAGTTTTTTGTTTTTGTTTTGGGTTTTTTTCGCATTTCAGGCTTCTGGAATATATTGATATATTGATATGAAGCCAACACATAAATTCCAAACCCAGCACCACTCTGAAATTCCCAGGATGCGTCCTAATCAAACCAAAAAAGAAATGCAGATATCACAATAATAAGTAATCAATCAAATTATTCTTTATTTACATACAACACAAAACATTTACATACATATAATTCAATAAATTACATAAAAGTGTAATTAATGCAAAAGTAAAACAGATATCAAGTCAATAAATCCAAAATTAGTAAACACAAAGAGACAAAATACTACTTCATAGATAAAAAAGTTAAAAGTAGGTGACCAACTGCAAGGCCCAGAGAGCATCACTGTAAGAATCATCCAATCAGAGAGCTTCAGACTTTCAGATCAATTCATTTCAGCAGAAAAAGTACAACAAAATAATAACCCACAAACAGGATGCCTTGATCAGATACAATGCTGACGCGTTGCCATAAATTAACAAAAAATAAACAGCTGGCAGATGTGTACGAGCGGTGAGTTCGTTGTGTTCCACAAATTCTCTTTGCTTCGTTAGTCTAATAAATAAACAACTGGGCCACAATCAGATGAGCACACGTAAAACAGCCGTCACCAATGGACCGCTCACTCCCAGTTTACTCACCAACGGACCGCTCAGTCCCAGATTACTCACCAACGGACCGCTCAGTCCCAGTTACTCACCAACGGACCACTCAGTCCCACTTTACTCACCAACAGACCGCTCAGTCCAACTTTACTCACTAACGTACCGCTCAATCCCAGTTTACTCACTAACGTACTGCTCAGTCCCACTTTCCTCACCAACGAACCGCTCAGTCCCAGTTTACTCACTAATGTACCGCTCAGTCCCAGTTTACTCACTAACGTACCGCTCCGTCCCAGTTTACTCACCAACGGACCACTCAGTCCCACTTTACTCACTAACGTACCGCTCAGTCCCAGATTACTCACTAACGTACCGCTCAGTCCCACTTTCCTCACCAACGAACCGCTCAGTCCCAGTTTACTCACTAATGTACCGCTCAGTCCCAGTTTACTCACTAACGTACCGCTCCGTCCCACTTTACTCACCAATGTACCACTCAGTCCCACTTTACTCACCAACGTACCTCTCAGTCCCACTTTACTCACTAATGTACCGCTCAGTCCCAGTTTACTCACTAACGTACCGCTCCGTCCCAGTTTACTCACTAATGTACCGCTCAGTCCCAGTTTACTCACTAATGTACCGCTCCGTCCCAGTTTACTCACCAGTGTACCCCTTAGTCCTAGTTTACTCACCAACGTTCTGCTCAGTCCCAGTTTACTGAACTGTATATACTGTATATACACTCATTGTACAGGATCCTGTTTTTTGTTGATGAATATTGAAGTAATAACATTCACAGTTTGAAAGATAGTTACATCAGCAGGTAGTTTCATGAAGATATTTTATATCTTTAGTTCAGCTGGCCAGATGTTCTGAATAGTTTAATTGAACATATTTAATGAACACATTAAACTTGATGCTGCTGTGCTGTATCACACCTACAGGCTGATACAGCTGAACCTCCTCAAAGTCGCCTGACGTCCAATCATCAGACGGCTTCTCTTCAGCCTCGGCTAACGACCGAGCTGTAGATGATGGCGTCTTCTGCCTCCTCCACCGGCCTACAAATAGATAAATATAGAGATAAACAAACAAACAAACAGACAAACAAATAGACAAACAAACAGACAAACAAACAGACAAACAAACAAATGAATAAACAAACAAACAAACAAATAAAGAAGTAAATAAGTAACTAAATAAATACATATTAAATAAATATGTAACTAAATACATAAATAGGTTAATTAATTAATTAATTAAACAGGTTCTTATGTTCTTCAGCATCTGGCATGGTTCTTGCTGACCTGGTTCTTGTGTTCTACAATACCTGGCCTGGTTCTTGCTGTCCCGGTTCTTGTGTTTGAACTGGACGGAGGCGTAGCTGACGTCCTCCACGGCCCGGCCGGGTTCCTGATGCTGCTGCTCGGCAGGCGGCAGGATGTCACTGTAGATGTTATCAGGAGGCTGAAGACCACAGACGAAGAAGAAATGAGGAGGAGACGCTTCTCTGGTGTTCTCTGTTTAAAACTGTTCTACAACTACTACAACTGTTCTCTGCTCTACAACAGGTAGACCATGAAGAACTCAGGAACCAGTATTTCATTTCCCCAGTTTTCAGCTTCATCTGCCAGCCTGCAAATATCTTATTAAAATACTGAACACACTGGGAATAAAAATACATTTTTGGAAAACAAATGGTCAACATGAGTGTAACAATGTAAATGTGAACACATTATAAGTGAGTAACACGGGCCCTCGGGGGCCCTCGGGGGCCCTCGGACCCCGCTTTGAGAATCACTGATCTAGAAGGAAGACCGACTGGTCGCTCTGGATGTGTTAACAATGATGATGTTCAGTAAACCACAAACCTCTTCCTCCTTCCTCTTCGTCCTCACTTGGAAAAAGGACAATGTGGACAGAACAAGAGATAATAATAAAAAAGGTAATAATAGAAATAAAGATTAAATGCATCAGGACTGACAGGAATCCGGTTCCTCCAGTCACTATCTCACCTTTTGTTCCACCTCACCTCCCACAGCTGGCTGATCTTTATCTGCTGCTGCTCGCTTCCTGCAAATAAAACAATAAAACACAATAATAGGGCCACAATAACAACAGGAAATACAACAAACCTGCACTTCATTGTGCACACCAATCAGCCATAACATTCACATCTGGGTCAGAACATCTCCAGAACTGCAGCTCTTGTGGGATGTTCCCGGTCTGCAGTGGTCAGGACCTACCAGAAGTGGTCCAAGGGGCCAAGGCTCACTGATAAATGTGGGGAGGGAAGGCTGGTCTGTGTGGTCTGATCCAGTAGAAGAGCTACTGGAGCTCAGACTGATGAAACGGTTAATGCTGGTTCTGATAGAAAGGGGTCAGAACACACGGTGGATCTCAGTTTGTTGCGTATGAGATCAGTCAGGGTGTCCATGCTGACCTGTGTCCACCACCAAAAGTGCCTCCAATGGGCATCAGAACTGGACCACGTAGCGATGGAAGAAGGTGGCCTGGTCTGATGAATCATGTTTTCTTTGACATCACGTGGATGGCTGGGTGTGTGTGCTGTTTATTAGGTGAAGACATGGCACCAGGATGCATTATGGGAAGTGATGTGTGCACACTGTAAGAATGGGTCAAGAACCGTTTAAGACACACAAGTTTGAGGTTTTGACTTGGTCTCCAGAGTCTCCAGATCTCTGTCCAATCAAACATCTGTGGGATGTGCTGGACCGACTCAGTGTCAGGCAGGGGGTCATAATGTTATGGCTTATATATATATATATATATATATATATATATATATATATATATATATTATATATATATATATATATATATATATATAGACGTTGCAGTGTATAACAGACCATTGCTGTGCATAACAGGCCGATGCCGTGTGTAACAGACCGTTGCTGTGCATAACAGGCCGATACCGTGTATAACAGACCGTTGCTGTGTTAACAGGCTGATCTGTGTATAACAGACCTTCTTGTATAACAGGCCGATGCTGTGTATAACAGGCTGATAATGAGTATAACAGACCGTTGCTGTGCATAACAGGCCGATGCCGTGTGTAACAGACCGTTGCTGTGTATAACAGGCCGATACTGTGTATAACAGACCGTTGCTGTGTATAACAGGCCGATGCTGTGTATAACAGACCGTTGCCGTGTATAACAGGCCAATGCTGTGTATAACAGGTCGATGCCGTGTATAACAGGCTGATGCCGTGTGTAACAGGCCGATGCCGTGTATAACAGGTCGATGCTGTGCGTAACAGGCCGATGCCGTGTGTAACAGGTCGATGTTGTGTGTAACAGGCCGATGCTGTGTGTAACAGGCCGATGCTGTGTATAACAGGCTGATAATGAGTATAACAGGCTGATAATGAGTATAACAGACCGTTGCTGTGCATAACAGGCCGATGCCGTGTGTAACAGACCGTTGCTGTGCATAACAGGCCGATACTGTGTATAACAGACCGTTGCTGTGTATAACAGGCTGATGCTGTGTATAACAGACCGTTGCTGTGTATAACAGGCCGATGCTGTGTATAACAGGTCGATGCTGTGTGTAACAGGCCGATGCCGTGTGTAACAGGTCGATGTTGTGTGTAACAGGCCGATGCTGTGTGTAACAGGCCGATGCTGTGTATAACAGGCTGATAATGAGTATAACAGACCGTTGCTGTGCATAACAGGCCGATGCCGTGTGTAACAGACCGTTGCTGTGCATAACAGGCCGATACTGTGTATAACAGACCATTGCTGTGTATAACAGGCCGATGCTGTGTATAACAGACCGTTGCTGTGTATAACAGGCCAATGCTGTGTATAACAGGTCGATGCTGTGTATAACAGGCCGATGGTGAGTATAACAGACCGTTGCTGTGCATAACAGGCCGATGCTGTGTATAACAGGCCATGCCGTGTATAACAGGCCGATGCTGAGTATAACAGGCCGATGCTGTGTATAACAGGTCGATGCTGTGTGTATCAGGCCGATGCCGTGTGTAACAGGTCTATGCTGTGTGTAACAGGCCGATGCCGTGTATAACAGGCCGATGCCGTGTATAACAGGCCGATGCTGTGTGTAACAGGCCGATGCCGTGTATAACAGGTCGATGTTGTGTGTAACAGGCCGATGCTGTGTATAACAGGCCGATGGTGAGTATAACAGACCGTTGCTGTGTGTAACAGGCCGATGCTGTGTGTAACAGGCCGATGCTGTGTATAACAGGCCGATGCTGTGTATAACAGGTCGATGCTGTGTGTAACAGGCCGATACTGTGTGTAACAGGCCGATACTGTGTGTAACAGGCCGATGTTGTGCTGTATAATAAGACAGCTTGATTAAAGCACCTTTTGATGATGCAGAGGACCAGGATGAGAGCGAAGACGAGCAGCAGGACACCAGACACCACAGCGACTATCAGAGACCGGTGATCAGCTGCTCCTGGTCCTCCTGTTAAACCCAACAGACTCATTATGAACCTTCACTAAACCACCGCACCCACAATGTCAACCATCAGGCTAACATGAAGCATTTCAACCTGAACGTCCCAACCTTCACGTTCTCTGTCAACTTTTCAAAATAAGATTATGTCCACACAATACATACTTCGCTAAAAGACAAGGCCACGCCCTCTTTTTGGGGGAAAGAAAACAGATGATGTCATAGACTTCAATGTCATCTGATGTATGTTTGTTATTTAAACAAGTTCATATTCATTCATATATTGTTATATATAATTATTTAGTGACGTTGTCTGAACCTGAGTGTTGGTGATTGGTGATTAATAAATGAAAGTGATCTCCTCCATGTCCCTCCAGTCTTCCCCGTTCAACACAGTGGCTGAAATCACTGATCCAGACCTCTCTACAGATCTGACTGAGTCCTGTTACACTCACTGTTGTCTGGAAATAACTGACTGTTTGATCCATAGGCTGAGATTTAGTTGGAGACGACAGTCTGATGCTGCAAGAGGGTGGCAGGTTTGAATCCAGATGCATGTTCTCCCCGTGTTAGCGTGGGTTTTCTCCAGGTTTTCCGTTTTCTCCCCACAGTCCGAAGACATGCAGGTTAACTGATGACTCTAAATTACCCATCGGTGTAAATGTGAGCATGCTCTGTGTCAGCCCTGTGTATGATGACCTGTCTAGGCTGTACCACCTCCACCTCCAGCCCCCCAGATGGAATAAGTGGTTACAGATAATGGATGGATGTATTACTGAGGCAACACCCCACCCAGCTAAAGTTAGCTAACAATGCTAGCTCTGCCAGCAGCGTAGCGGTCGGCTAAACTGGTCTTTCAAGTGGTTTCGTCTCCAGTCTGATCCTGAAGGTAGACTAAGAGGTTTGTGTTCATGACATAACAGAAGTTCATATTTAACAGTGTGGACAGAGAGAGAGAGAGAGTCTGATGTTATCAGGCTATGAGTAAATAAAAAGGCAACAAATCTAACTTCTCATCTTGCTTTCTTATTACGTCAGTAAGAAGAAACATTAAGGTCAATATTATTCATCATTACAATTAATTATTAGTTCTACATTATATATATATAAAAAAACATAAGATGCATTTCTGGGTGTTCAGTGAGCCTCCTGAACCAAGATGAACGCGTCTGTGGTCTGTATGCCTTCTCATGAGATCAGGATGGTTCGTCAGACGTCCACAGACTGTTCTGCTGGGAACAAGTAATCAATCACTGCAGACTGATCACAGATCACTCTCAGACAGGAAGACAGTCATAGTCTTGTACTTGCATGTTGTCTGTGTGTTCTAGTAAGTTGTAGAGTTGTAAGAAACGTTTATTCGTGGTCTTCCTGGTTTGTTAAATGATCTGACTAGAACTTGTTAGGAGGACCTCCTTATTGTGGATCTGGTCTCAGTTTGGTGTCTGACTGAACCTCCTGAAAATCAGATAAAATCTGATGAAACAAACCTTCCTCATCAGCCTTCACGTACAGGCTGTACGGCGGGGAGAGTGTGCTGACTTCGTCCTTCACACCACAGGTGTAGTTCCCAGAATCCTCTGCAGTCAGAGTGCCGAGATGGAGGGCGGGGCTAGACTGAGAGAGGGCGTGGCCATCTCTGAACCAGGTGATCTCCAGTTGGTGGAGAGTACACTTTGTCGTACAGTAAAGAGTGACTGATTCACCTTTTTTAAGCTCTCTGTCACTGGTGGTGCTCTCTATCTTCATCGGTGTCCCATCTAAAACACATTGAAAATGTCAATAAATCAGTACTTTATACTGTGATGACGAATGATTATTAGACACTTGATAGAACTGATGATCCCCATTCCTTATTTATTAGACTTGATTTTGCTGCATTTAGCATCACTTTAAACACACTGTTACCACATTAAGATTATTATTGGCGGGACCACTGGGTAAACAGTAGTTATATTTATTTGGCAGTAATATTAGAATGAAATCAGATGAAATCTACCGACTGCTCACTGATGTATTTACTCTGCCGGTAGAGGAGAGATTACAGACGTATGAGAGACAGATTCATTTACACCTTTTCAACACCTGACCAGAATGAGTCACAAATCTACCATCAGGTTTCAGATTGCGGACAAAATTGTTCCCTTTCAATACAAATAAGTTCAATTCACAAAGATCAGATCATCATTTCCATTTTGTTTGTAGGCTGTTGCCATGTTGCTTTTTGGTTGTCTATGTCCTGGTTTTCGGGTGTTGCCATCTTGGTTTTTGGCTAACTGCCATCTCCAACTGTCACCTGCTCATGTACCAAAACAAACATGGACGCCAACTGTCACATGATCGAGTACCAAAATGAACATGGATGCTAACTGCCAGATGTTTTAGTACCTGGCTTTCCTTTGCTTTGACTTTTTTACTTTGCTTCTCTGAGATCAGATATCTGATCCACCTGAAGGGCGAACTGACAAAATGATTGTACAGCTGCTGAACCTGCACAAGACAAAACCAAACCTTTAATGCACCTCTACATGAGGCAGCGCCGGGGTGCTCCTGTGATATGTGCACCTATTTAAATTAGGTAATGTGCAGATATTTGGTGCAAAATTATTTCCTTTCAATGCAAATGAGTTTTACTGCCAAAAATGGTCCAATTCACAAAGATCTGCATTGGTCATTTCCATCCTGTGCTTTGGCTGCTGCCATCTTGGTCATTAGAAACCAGAAGTGACACAAGAAGGTGGAGCTAAGTACAACTGAACGCAGAATAAGACATTTCTCGGTGACAAAAATGTTGTTTCATGAACTGAAAACACTGTGAAAGAGTTAAAGTTATAGGACAAAAACACGGAATCGACCTGTCAATCACCAGGTAGCCCCGCCCTACAGCGTCCCCTGCTTTATGGTCTGTCTGACTCTAAATGGACCATAATTTACTAAATGAACATCATGCTGTATTGAAGAAGACTGACACTAATGATTTAGACCATGAACTCATGTTTACAATGTTTACTGAGGTAATAAATCAGTGAGAAGTAGGATCATTTTCTCATAGACTTCTATACAACCAGAGGAGTCGCCCCCTGCTGGTACTACACTGAATGCAGCTTTAAGGTACGTCTGCATTGGTTTCACTTCTAAGACCAGGAGGTTGACCACTACATTTTTTACAGCATCAGCGCAGTGACTACAAGCACTACACAAATACTGTTACTGGTAGCAGCGGTGACCGTAGTGGCATTAATTAAGGTATTAATATCACAATGTAGTAATATTAGAATGAAAATAAAGTGATAATATACCAGAAGCAGAGTATGCCTAAACCCTTCTGACTGTTGGACTTGTCATGCTGGAAGCAGCAGTTGCTCTATGAACACAGAAATCTGGAACGAGAGCCTACTGCAAACACACTTCTGGGCTGCAGGATTACGCCAATCATTCAACAGGTGTGTTGGCGTAACAGTACGATGCTCTTACCGCTGACGGCGACTGCCACTCCTTTTTGTTCAGTATAATGTCCCAACCTGTTGTTAGCTTCCATTCTGAAGCGAAGAATTCCTTCATCTTCCTTCCGCACATCTGTGATCTGTAAAGTACAGTTTCCCCTCTTGTCTCCCAGGTATCTGTACCGAGGGCTGCTGTTGGCTAACTCGCTGTCGAACACAGACGGAGTGGAGCCCTGACAGATTGCATGATTCCGGCACCAGACGACTCTGATGATTTCTATTTCAACCTTTTGTCCTCTGCTGTCAGTGACAGAGTCTAGTGGTGTGAAGGTACAGGGGAGGGTGACAGTCGATCCTTTCACAGCACAACCAGGATCCGAATAGGTCACACTTAGACCCACAGCACCTGGAGACAAACATGGCTGTATTAAATTAGTAACAGGATTCAGTGTATCTGATTCTCTTTGTGTTTGGTCTGACTGTAAAACTAGACTTACAGACCTGTGATTTGATCTCGTATTAAATTGAATTTGTGGCATTTATCCATACATTCCTTGCTTCAAACATTGCTTTTGGTGTTTACACTGAGGTCTTTCCACAAACAGCACAACAGACGTGATGTGACAGAATTCTGCTGCCTCAAGCTTCAGACCAATGAAGAGGAGCTGAAAGCTGGAAAGACAAACCAACATAAAGGTCTGACAAAGCAAACGAACAAAACAAACATGGACGCCAACTGTCACATATGATGCCTTCAGATGTGGTGGTGTTTACTGTGTTTACCGGTTGGGTCCATATCAATGCCCCCCTCATGTCGTGTTCACGACCTCATCAGTGGAAAGCTCCTGAAAAACGATCTGAACCTATCAAGTGAGCTATAACAACCCCCCATGACGTGTCTGGTAAAGTTGTGGAGCACATGGAAGTTCATTTATTGCTGTATAATAAGTTGATTTTGTACAGTATATAGTACTTTTAGTCAGATTTAGTTTTTCTTGGTAATTTTATCATCTGTCAGAGGAAAATGTTGATATTGTCAGCGACCTCATCTTTCTCCTCTGTCATTATGTCTTTACATTTCCTGCATCATGTTACCCACTAGCTAGCTAGCTAGCTAACCTGTTAGCCTCTGTGGCTTCTAGACTCACAAAGTAATGTTAATACTGTCGTTGCTTATCAGCGGTGTTCCTCACAACTTCATATCATGTTCACAACTTCCTGTCTCGTAAATTTGAATTCACGAGATCCATTTGAAGACACCAATATTCTAGTACCAAAACAAACATGGACGTCAGCTGTCACATGATCTAGTAACAAAACAAACATGGATGCTAGCTGTCACATGTTTTTAATAAAAAAAAAATAATTATTACACAAACCAGAAAGCCAAAGTCCACAATTTTGTCTTTAAACATCCTTTCCAAACTGACTGAATATGAGGAGTTACCAACATATAGTATTAAATAAGAGATAGACTATATATATATATATATAATAGATCACCATCTTACATCCTGGATACTGGACTACCTCACAAACCGCCCACAGTACGTGAGGACACAGGACTTCATTTCAGACACGGTGGTCTGCAGTGTAGGGGCTCCTCAGGGAACGGTTCAGACATGGTGGTCTGCAGTGTGGGGTTCCTCAGGGAACGGTTCTGACACGGTGGTCTGCAGTGTGGGGGTTCCTCAGGGAACGGTTCAGACACGGTGGTCTGCAGTGTGGGGGTTCCTCAGGGAACGGTTCTGGCTCCGTTCCTCTTCACGCTCTACACTGCAGACTTCACTTACAACTCACCAACCTGTCACCTGCAGAAGTTCTCTGATGACTCTGCTATCGTCGGCCTCATCACTGATGGGGACGATGGGGAGTACAGAGAACTTTCCCAGGACTTCGTGGACTGGTGCCTGAGGAACCACCTCCAGATCAACGCGGGGAAAACTAAAGAGCTGGTGGTGGATTTCCGCAGGCAAACTCATCCCCCTCCAACACCGGTGAACATCCAGGGATCAGACATTGAGATGGTGACATCTTATAAATACCTGGGTGTTCACCTGAACAATAAACTGGAATGGACAACAAATTCCTCTGAACTCCATAAGAAAGGCCAGAGCAGACTGTATCTGCTCAGGAGACTGAGGTCTTTTGGAGTGCAGGGGACACTCCTGAAAACTTTTTATGACACTGTGGCATCAGCCATATTTTATGGAGTGGTTTGCTGGGGCAGCAGCATCACAGCTGCAGACAGGAAGAGGCTGGATAAGATTATCAAAAGGGCCAGCTCTGTCCTGGGATGCTCTCTGGACTCAGTGCAGGTGGTGGGAGAGAGGAAGACGATGGCTAAGCTGTCATCCATGATGGAGAAGGACTCCCACCCCATGAGAGACACCATCAGAGCTCTGGAGAGCTCCTTCAGTGACAGGCTGCTACACCCTCAGTGTACAGAGGAGCGTTACAGAAGGTCCTTCCTGCCTGCAGCTGTTAGACTCCACAACCAGCACTGCTCCCAGTAAACCACATACACATTCACAACCAGCACTGCTTGCAGTAGACCACATACACATCCACAACCAGCACTGCTCCCAGTAGACCACATACACATTCACAACCAGCACTGCTCCCAGTAAACCACATACACATCCACAACCAGCACTGCTCCCAGTAGACCACATACACATCCACAACCAGCACTGCTCCCAGTAGACCACATACACATTCACAACCAGCACCGCTCCCAGTAGACCACATACACATTCACAACCAGCACTGCTCCCAGTAGACCACATACACATTCACAACCAGCACTGCTCCCAGTAAACCACATACACATCCACAACCAGCACTGCTCCCAGTAGACCACATACACATCCACAACCAGCACCGCTCCCAGTAGACCACATACACATCCACAACCAGCACTGCTCGCAGTAAACCACATACACATTCACAACAAACTGACCAGACACAAGTGCAATAACAACACATATGTGCAATCATATCATCTGTGCAATTATAGCAACTGGACAATAATATTTTTTTAATATGCTGGACATATTCTTAGCTCTACTTCTCTTTTATGTATATATTGTTTTATTTATTTGTATTAATACTCTTTTAAAACCTATGCTTCTTTTTTTTTACTGCACTATCCACTTTTGCTGCTGTAACATGGAAATTTCTCCACTGTGGGACAAATAAAGGAATATCTTATCTTATCTTATCTTATAATCTGCATGTAATAAAACATTGTGCTGCCTCTTTCCCACACAGACTCTTTTATAGCATTAAGTGCAATATCCAGTGGCCAGTGGCTCCATTGACCGAAAGGTTTCAGCAATAAGGAAGTGTTTGATTATGTTTTCTTGTCTTTTAACTTCCTTTCTACACAGGAAGTGGTAATGGGCTGTGTTGTGTGTACATCAGCTACTTATTTACGAGAACTGTGTTAAAAGCCGACATCTTCCTGCACAGTTTGATTTTGAAGTTTTTACATTATTTTTTCATGTTCTTCTTCAGAATAATCTGTAAATGATTTCTGTGTCTTGTGTTGGTTCATTTCGACAGGCTACACTGCAACAAATTTCTGTAAATTTATGGTGAATTTAAAACAGTATCTCACTGTTTTTTATAATAATTGTAAAATACTGTTAAATATTCATCCATCAGCATGTAAATTAACAGTTAAATCAGTCAGTTAACAATAACAGTAGATAACTGTAATTTAACAGCATAAAACTATGGATTACTGTAAATTGATGTCAGAACAGTATGTTACCGTAATTTAAAAAAAAAAAGTAAGATACTGTTAAATATTCATCCCCACATGTAAATTAACAGTTAATGCTTGGTTAAGAATAACAAACTGTAATTTAACAGTATAAAACAGCAGTGGAGAAAGGCAGGCGAGCACATGGCAGGCAGTTCATGTGGACTTCAAACAAAGAGGTGAAGTTATTTTTTATCTCCCAATACTGTCAGTGTCCAGTATTGTTTAGTCTGCATGATTATTGAACAGTTGACATTATAATATATTTCATTAGGTCTGTTTCAACTGGTCAGGCTGCTAAAATTGGCAAAGTAAGCTCTGTAATTTAGCAAGCTTGAACTAGCTAACGTTAGCAATCTGGTGTTGTTTCTAACCTTTGTAAGGTGTGTTAGCATCTTATCATTTACTCATTTAATTTCATTTAAAAGTTCTGACAAATATAGGCCAGCCTATTAACAGTAAATCTGAGTTACAGCCTTTCATGAAATAGTTTTGTAAATAAGGTAACGTTAGGGTATCCTTAGACTCAACTGAAGCCAGCTGAAAAATAGACAGTAAAGGTAACTATGTTGAAGATCTGCATTTTATTCTCTGTGGTGGCTCCTGTGGTGAAAACAGTGGTTCTGGACCTCACTCAACCTGAGGATCCAAACAGTGTTGCCTGTGAGATTTCCTGCTTGCAGAAACAAAATATTAGGCCAGACTGCTTCACATTCACACATCAAACTGAAGTCTGTTGCGGTAGCTCTGTCTACCTGGTTTTACAGACCAGCTGCTGAGTGAAGTAGAAATATTCCTGTGTTACTCTCCTCAGTCTCCTCAGTCTCAGCTTGACCTGCTACTTTTCCTCACCTGGCACAGACAGGCAAATAGTGGTGGAAGCATGTTGCTGGATGCCTTTGTGATAGGCTTAAGGTAGAAGCACAAGCACAAGAAGATACACAATGAAAGTAAAATACAAGAAAAGTCACGTCTTGCATATTAATAGTAGGACTTGTGAATGTTACCTGCTGATAAACATGAGGATGGACATGGGCCCAGATTGACTTGCTGTTCAGTCCAGAATTTCAAAAGCCCTGTATGATGTTATAAACTACTTTTTAATTTGTGGGGATTTATAGGAATTAAATGCAAAATAGCAGATTTAATATCATTTGTAAATAAAATGGTGTATACTGTAAAATTATCATAACACAGTTATCCTACTGTCATGTACTGTAATCCAAAATACAGTAGTATACTGTTAAAATAAATTACAGTAGGTGCATTGTAAAATGAACATGTACAGCAGGGACGCCAGTAATTTACTGTTATTTTACAGTGAAATTCTTTACAGTGTACATACTGTATTATGGAAGATGGAACCTGCCAAAATAATAAATAAATAAATAACACACTAAATGTTGCAAAAATACTACAAATGAATGTAGCCATTAATTAATTGATAAAATGTAACATACACTGAGTTCTTTTTTAAATTCATTAAATTAATTAATATTTTAATTAATTAATGAATGCATCATCATCATTTTTTATTCATGTATTTATTTATTTTATTTATTAGTTCTTTTAACAATTCATTCTATTAGAAATATAAATTGACATCACATTTCATCAGTTACATTACATTTCATGTCATTTATTTATTTATTTCTGATTTTGCAGGTTCCACCGTGTATACATGCAGAACGATTTGAGTAAACACGCAAAAAAGAAAATTAGAACAAGTGTTCAGTAACAGACACATGAAGGGAAGTGAGAATGTGAAGAAAATACATCTGTGAGATAAGAGTGACCAGCAATAGAAGTACTCACATCATTTACTGCAGTAACAGTAAATAAATTTACTGAAAATGGAACTGAAGAAAAATGCACAACTATTATCATAAATAAATCATAAATAAATAACATAAACAGTAAGATATGATATAATTTATTGTCCCAAAGGGAAATTTGTCTCTTAAAATTTTTTGGATTGCCTCCAAGCCACCACATCATGCAACATACATGTATCATACGTCCATAATCATAAAAGGTAATAAAGACAGCAGCTTCAAATACTAAACACAGGTATAGTCATACTGGATAATAATCAATTTACAATATATTAGTTCTCAATAAAATTAAATGAAATACTAGACCTGCTTGTTGCTGTTTAATATTTTGATGGATGACAAAATTAATAAATTTTAGTACCGTTCGTAGACGGCAAATTGGCAAAAAAGTACTTATTTTGGAACAATGGCCCTTCTCAGAGTATTATTATTATTATTATTATTATTATTATGTTGTTCAATTATTATTATTGAAGGGATAAAGTGTAAGCAGCTTTTTAATTTCATATTTTAATGTACTTTACTCAACATATTTTTTAAATTATAAGGCACACAACACAAAACAGGAGGACAGACGGGAGAGAAAACAGAAAGGAAACCTGAAAGAAATCATGTTGACAACAAAATACAGAACTTTAAATACTGACCTGCTAGTACAAGTACCTCAGAATTACATTTAAGTGCAGTACATGTTTTATTACAACGTAAATTAGCAAAATACATGTTAATGTGTCTGTAATCATCAGAAATAATAATTCTGTGAAGACTTGTTCTATGTTGTTGAATTTTGACCAAAATTAGACACAGATTAGAGTAAAACCGTGAATCTGTTTTGAGAGAAATGACAAATAACAACAACTGAACCATGAGACAGATTCAGTTTTACCTGCTAGGAGGAACATGAAGCCCCAGATGATGTTTTTGTCCCAAACTACCATCCTGAGTTTTAAGAGTCGACTTCTTCTCCTGACAGTAAAGGCTGTAAACTGACTGACTGCCGGACAGATTGTGAAATTATTCAGGAAACATCTTTGGTCACTTTCTGACTTCCTCCTTTCGTTCTTTTTCTGAGAACTGTTCTTTCAACAGATCTGTAAGCCAGATCTCCAAAACCACTACAGCACCACTTCTTACTGGTGCTTCCCTCATGACACTCCGACAGAAACCTCCTCAGGTTTAGGTAACAAGCAAACTTGGTGAGGTTTAGGAAAAGATCATGGTTTGGGTTAAAATTAACTCTTTCTGCAACAACTTCTCCTAAATGCTAGTAACACAGTCTACGCTGGCCACCCGTCCATGTGTCATCATGATATCATATTCTGATAGGCGGCAAATTAAACCACTGAACCACTAACTACTACGCTAAACTATACATGTCTATCTTTCTAAAACAATTATATTGCACATATTATGGTTATATTTTTCATACTTTTAATATTTACTTTTCGTTCTATAGTGTTAAATAAACATATTAACATTAAAAATTAACTTCATGTATATTAGATGCTAAGAGTAAAAGGTAACGTAGCATAGCTGCCATTTATTTGATATATTAAACAGTAACCTCATAGTTGAATTCATGTGTTAGATGCTAAGAGTCAAAGCGAGTGTGGAACATTATGACAGAAGTATCTGATGTCCATCCTCCTGCTCTATTATGTCTCATTAGTTGCTGCAGCAATTTTTCGGTTGATATTGTTTGGTCCACAGATTTGTTGCTACATTGAACCATTTTTTACCACTGGAGAATCAATAAAAATGATCTATAATCCTCCAAAATACCACATTAAGACACCAAGACCTTGAGGAACACCACAGAAGAAGACCTGCTGGGATTTGGCATCAAAAACTTTTCACATTTGGAGACTTCTGCATTTTTCATTGATTAGATGTTGATCACTAGTGTTGCGTAAAGATCTCAAAACCCCTGATAGTCAGAGTAGCTAGTAGTAGTAGTAGTAGTAGTAGTAGTAGTAGTAGCATAGCTAGGAAAGACCCCATCCTCTGAATGCTCTAGGTCTCTAGTTACCAGGATGTAGTAGTAGTAGTAGTAGTAGTAGTTCAGTGTAGCTAGGAAAGACGCATCCTCTGAATGCTCTAGGTCTCTAGTTACCAGGATGTAGTAGTAGTAGTAGTAGTAGTCAGTGTAGCTAGGAAAGTCACCATCCTCTGTAGTAGTAGTAGTAGTAGTAGTACAGTGTAGCTAGGAAAGACAGCATCCTCTGAATGCTCTAGGTCTCTAGTTACCAGGATGTAGTAGTAGTAGTAGTAGTAGTAGTAGTTATTATTATAAATAATATAAAAAAAAACCCCCCCCCTTTTTTTTTTTTTTTTTTTTTTTTTTAAAATATTTTTTTTTTTTTTTTTATTATTATAATAATAATAATAATTTTTTTTTTTAGAAAATTTAAAAAAAACCCCCCCCTCTATTTTTTTTTTTTCTTTTTTTTTTAAAATATTTTATTATTATTATTATTATTATTATTATTATTATTATTAGTTTTATTATTAAAAATATTTAGAAAAAACCCCCCCCTCTTATTTCTCTAGGTCTCTAGTTAACAGATGTAGTAGTAGTAGTATAGTAGTATTAGTAGTCAGTGTAGCTAGGAAAGCCACCCATCCTCTGAATGTTCTCGGTCTCTAGTTACCAGAATGTAGTAGTGGTAGTAGTAGTAGTAGTAGTAGTAGTAGGTCTCTAGTTTGTGGCTGTAAAGTTTCATGAGGTGGTGATTATCCTAGAGGTAGTAGTAGTAGCAGTAGTAGTAGTAGTAGTAGTAGTAGTAGTAGTAGAGAGAGGCTGATTATCCTAGAGGTCACCACAGATCATGTTATACAGTGATCAATAAAATGGCTCCTATGGGGACTAACATCATCACACATGAATCCAGTTGGACTCATTGGATCCAACTGTTGATCAGGCCCATAGGGCAGCAGCCGCTGCCGTAATAAGATAAGATAAGATAAGATGAACCTTTATTAATCCCCAGGGGGAAATTCGGGATATGGAGGCAAAGCAGCGGGTGTGGGAGGAGTTCGGAGCAGCCATGGAGAAGGACTTTCTGTCAGCACAAGGGTGCTTCTGGAAAACTGTCCGGCACCTCAGAGGGGGAAACGGGGAACCATCCAAGCTGTGTACAGTAAGGATGGGACACTGTTGACCTCAACTGAGGAGGTAACCGGGCAGTGGAAGGAGCACTTTGAGGAACTCCTGAACACGACTGATACGCCCTCTCTTGTAGAGGCAGAGCCGGAAGCTGATGGGGATCATCGTCAGTTTCCCTGGGGGAAGTCACTGAGGTAGTTAAACAGCTCTGCAGTGGCAAGGCCCCAGGGATTGACAAGATCCGCCCAGAAATGCTGAAGGCTCTGGGTGTGGAGGGGCTGTTGTTGATGACACATCTATTCTTCAACATTGAGTGGAACTCGGGGACAGTGCCAGTGCCAGAGTGGCAGATCAGTGCCAATTACAGGGGTATCACACTACTCAGCCTCCCTGGGAAAGTCTGCTCTAGGGTGTTGGAAAGGAGAGTTCGGCCGATAGCTGAACCTTGGATTGAAGAGGAAAAGTGTGAATTTTGTCCTGGCCGTGGAACAACGGACCAGCTCTTCACTCTCACAAGGATCCTGGAGGGGGGCCTTGGAATGTGCCCATCCAGTCTACATGTGAGAAGGCGTACGATCGGGTCACCCCGGGGGATACTGTGGGAGGTGCTGCCAGAGTATGGGGTGAGGGAGTCAGTTCTTAGGGCCATCCAATCTCTGTACTCCCAAAGCGAGAGCTGTTTCCGGGTTCTCGGCAGTAAGTCGGACTTCCGATGGGGGTTGGCCTCCGCCAGGGTTGCGCCTTGTCACCAATCCTGTTGGTGATATTCATGGACAGGATATCGAGGTGTAGTCGGGGGGAGGAGGGCTTGCAGATCAGTGTGCTGAGGATCTCGTTACTGCTTTTTGCAGACGATGTGGTTCTGTTGGCATCATCGGTCTGAGACCTCCAGCACTCACTTGATTGGTTCGCAGCCGAAGGTGAAGCGGTTGGGATGAGGATCAGCACTTCAAAATCGGAGGCCATGGTTCTCAAGAGGAAACTGATGGATTGTCTACTCCAGGTAGGGAATGAGTTTTTACCCTATGCAAGTGAAATTCAAGTACCTCGGGGTCTTGTTCGTGAGTGAGGGGACAATGGAACATGAGATAGGACGGAGAATCGGAGCAGCGGGGGCGGTATTGCAGTTGCTTTATTGCACTGTTGTGACGAAGAGACAGCTGAGCTGGAAGGCAAAGCTCTCTATCTACTGGTCAATCTTCGTTCCTACTCTCACCTATGGTCATGAGGGCTGGGTCATGACCCAAAGAACTAGATCGCGAGTACAAGCGGCCGAAATGGGTTTTCTCAAGATGGTGGCTGGTGTCTCCCTTAGAGATAAGGTGAGAAGCTCAGCCATCCGTGAGGGACTCGGAGTAGAGCCGCTGCTCCTTTGGGTTGAAAGGAGCCAGTTGAGGTGGTTCGGGCGTCTGGTAAGGATGCCCCCTGGGCCCCTCCCTAGGGAGGTGCTCCAGGCACGACCTGCTTCAGCTGGGAGGAGGCCCCGGGGAAGACCCAGGACTAGGTGAGTTACGAATCCTGGTGTTTGCAGGAGGAAGGAAGAAAGGACCCCAAACGCAGAAGACACACACAGATGAATTAAACAAAAAGCGAGCCTTTTAATCTTTGACTGAAAAAAACAATATCTTCTAGTAATACAAAAAAACATAAACTGATACTCAAAAGAATTATTAACTAAACACAAAGTAACAACAGGAAAACTAAATAACTAAACACAAGGTAACAGCAAGAAAACTAAATACACATAAACTAGAATTAACACTAAACGTAAAGTGCACAGAGAGACAGGGAGGCTACACAAGTGCACAATCAAAGAAAGTGAAACACTGGACCACCAGGAGTGCACAGAGACATCTAAACAGGGAGAAAACCTACCAGCTACACAGAGGGACAGTGAGTCGAAGGGGAAATCTGGGGAAAACACCAAGAAGCACACGAAAGTCCCAGTGGCAGAACAAAGGAGCACGGGAAGATCACGGAGACTGAACAAATGAGCCAACAAGAACGTCTGGAAAAGGGGTGGCTTAAATACAGACAGGGAAGACAATCAGGTGGAAACAATCAGGGGCGGAGCAACAATCAGGGAAACTAGGTCAGGGCTGTCAATCATGAAAACGGAGGGAAAACACACAGGGGCAGGAAGTAAAACTAGAAATGACACAGAGACCCAAGACCTTCAAAATAAAACAGGAAACAACCAAAGACAAGGCACCAGGACCGGGACAGGGAGTGAAACAAGACATGACACCAGAGGTGGGTGACAAAAACAAGCAATACACTAGAATGCATATAACAGAACTCAAAATAACAACCTAGAACCAATAATACACTAACAGAAAAAAAACCCTAACTAACCCAAAAGTCCAAAATCATGACATAGGTGGAGAGATTATATCTCCACACTGGCCTGGGAATGCCTCGGGATCCCCCAGTCAGAGCTGGTTAATGTAGCCCAGGAAAGGGAAGATTGGGGTCCCTGCTGGAGCTGATGGCCCCGAGACCCGACCCGGATAAGAGGTTGATGATGAGATGATGAGTGAGAGTCACTGGATCCACCAGAGTCTCACCTTTACAATTCAATTTATTGGATTCAACACTGTTTAGGGACCCCAGTATGCAGAAATATTCAGATACACCATTTTAGAACAGGAGACAATAACACATTTATACTGACTGTGATTATCATAAAGGGGAGACTGGTGGGGACCCAGAGAACCCATTTACATTCACACATCTGGAGGTCAGAGGTAAAGGGACCCCTCTGAAAACTCCTTTCCAGACAGGAGCGTTTGTTTTATCCTCCCAGTCTCAGGTGTGGTCTTAGGATCTCTTTCTAGGGACTTTTAACAATTGTAAATTTCTCCACTGTGGGAAAAAAAAATGGAATATCTTATCTTATCTTATCTTGACAATTTCAAAATAAAAAAAATGAACGAACTATCATGCATGTATACATGCACATTACAAAACCTCACAACGCGAGTCTCACACTGTGGCCTCTAATGTAGCTGGGGTTTGTAACGCTACAAAAACAGCTGTTTACAACTCCACAAAAACAACTGTTTACAACTCCACAAAAACAACCGTTTACAACTCCACAAAAACAACCGTTTATAACTCCACAAAAACAACCGTTTATAACTCCACAAAAACAACTGTTTATAACTCCACAAAAACAACTGTTTACAACTCCACAAAAACAACTGTTTACAACTCCACAAAAACAACTGTTTACAACTCCACAAAAACAACTGTTTATAACTCCACAAAAACAACTGTTTACAACTCCACAAAAACAACTGTTTACAACTCCACAAAAACAACTGTTTACAACTCCACAAAAACAACTGTTTACAACTCCACAAAAACAACTGTTTATAACTCCACAAAAACAACTGTTTACAACTCCACAAAAACAACTGTTTATAACTCCACAAAAACAACTGTTTACAACTCCACAAAAACAACTGTTTACAACTCCACAAAAACAACTGTTTATAACTCCACAAAAACAACTGTTTACAACTCCACAAAAACAACTGTTTACAACTCCACAAAAACAGCTGTTTCTAGCCAAAAGAACAGCTAGAACAGGATATTCTTTGATTTTTAATTAACCTTTAATCTGATCTGGCCAGGTGTGTCCTGTTTTCAACTTGTGCTGGCTTGTTTTGAAAAAAACATCTTGTCCCATGTGGAATTGATGCATGTCTTATTTTCCTACATGTCTGATTTATTTCACAAAATTCTACTACAAGATTAATGCAGTTGAACTGTTAGTTGACATGCACGTAGGTGGTGACAGAAATTGAAATTTCTGGTGAGGTGGGAGTGCGAAGACAAGGGTGTCTACTGCAAGCAGTTGACGTATTTGGTCTTCTTTCTGTTTTCGGTGTGTTTCTGTGTTTGGGATATGTAAGAGTATGTAAGAGCACAGGCCTTTTAGCAAGTCTCCTTTACTGTTAAAGTACAAATACCACACTGTGTGTAACCATCTGACCCCTGAGGATACTTTCAACCTGTCACTCTGGGCTGACTTGTTGTCTCTGATTCTTGTAAACCTGCCTGGACCATAACTGCTCTCACATTCATACCTGCCTCTCTCCCTGTACACCTTCACACTCAGGTGAGTACAAACTGCTATTTTAGACTTTAATCACAACCAGGCTGTATCTGTAGCAGGGCTGAAACTAAAGATTCTTTTCATAATTAATGTCAACATCAGGGGCCTCTTCTACTACTACTACTACTGTTGCTAGTACTACATCTACAACTATGGTATTCCCCAAAATAAATCTAATTTAACTGAGTAAATGTTTGTCTGTTGGCCTAATATTCAGTTCAGAGTATTGAAGACTTTGCATACTGGGCATTATTGAGGATCTTATTGAGGAGCAGCCCAGATTATTATGGTATGGAGTCCTAAATAATAGGACGGAGGCTGTATAGGATGATTTATTTTTCCCTTGACAGCTATCCTGTTTTTCCCAAACGATGTACAGATTACTTTTTGTATTCTTAAATTGAAAACTAGTGCATATGGCCGGACAAAAGTCCTCCCAGAGAAGGGGAGGTGGGCTCAACATGTGGAAGAATTTTGCCTTCAGGGTTTTCTGGCAGAAAGGGATGATGGTAACCCGAATCAGTATCTCTTCATGAACCTAAGCAGGTTTGTGGAGATTTCTGGCTGAAAGTCAAATTATATCAAACAGGTCTATTGAGGGTTAATCTGCTAATGATCAAAAAGCTTTTCTCAAATATGAATATTTAAGTATCATTTAAAGTGTAAACTCTGGTTATTAAAATCAGGTTTTTAGAGCTATGTGTCAGGAGGAGGCTGAGTGAATAAAAGAAGAAAGGAAGAAGGAAAACCCCAAATGCAGAAAACACACTATGGACAGGTTAACAACAAGCGAGCCTTTTAATTAAAGACTGAAAAATACACTTACTTACAGTAATACAAAATAATAAACTGTACTTGAAAGAAATGATAACTAAACACAAAGAAACCACAAGGGAACTAAATACACTAACACTAGAATTAACACAAAACCTGAAGTTTTTAGAGACAGTGAAGACATACAAGTGCTCAAACATGGACAAGTGAAATACAAGATACAAGGAGTGTGAGGAGATACACAGTAACAAAAACCTACCAGAAACCCAGGAGAAGCAAAGCTATAAGAAGAGAAAGGGAGTCAAAAGGAAAACCTGAGGAGAAACAACAAGCAGAGAAAAGTCACGGAGGTCAAACAGGGAGCACGGGGAAAACTGAACAATGAGCCGACAAGAACAGAGGGGAAAAGGTGACTTAAATACACAAAGGGAAGATGACCAGGTGGAAACAATCAGGGGTGGAGCTACAATCAGGGAAAGTAGGTCAGGGGAGGTGAACCAAGAAAACGGAGGGAAAACACACAAGGGCAGGAAGTAAAACTAGAAATGATATGGAGAAGACTTTCAAAATAAAACAGGAAACAACCCAAGACAAAACACCCGGGCCAGGACAGGGAGTGAAACACAAATAATACAGTAGAACAAGAACTCAGTATAACAAAACAGAACCAAATAATAAACTAATCAAAAAACCGTCACACTATGGTTCATACATATTTGAAAAATGGGAAAATGTAAATAGTGTGACGACTCGGAGGCAGACAGGCTTGGACTCAGAAGCAAACACTCAGACGACAGGTTTAAAACAACAACGCTGGTACTTTATTCACAAAAAGGGTCAGTACACGGAAGTCAAAACTCACAGGCAAACAAGTCCAAAACGGCAGGCAGAAGGCAGGGTCAAAAACAGGCAGAATGATCAGGCACGAAGGATCAATAATCAGGAAGTACGCTGGAAGGTATGTATCGCTAGGGATGACAAGACGATCTGGCACAGGAGGAAAGGGAGACGCTGCTTAAATACTGGTGAGGGAAGTGACTAACTGTGGACAGGTGGACATGATCAGGGGCGGGGCGACGATCGGACACAGGTGACTGGTGCAGGTAACTAGGTCAGGAGGAGGTGCTCAAACGTGAAGGCGGGAAGCATGCAGGGCAGGGAGTGAAGTGAACTGCAACGAGAGGAGAGGTTAAACATGTCAAAATAAAACAGGATGTGCACCAAAATAAAAGCATGCAACACATAACAAAGAGACTAAGTCCTGCGGGGCGTTACAAATAGTAAGAAAGGACTATCCATACATATAAGTCCATCATACATATAGATGTCTGTCATTAACTTAAAGGTTCCATATTGTGCTCATTTTCAGATTTATACTTTTACTTTTGGTTTCTACAAGAACATGTTTACAGGCTGTAATGTTAAAAAAACAAACAAAATGTTCTTCATACTGCCTGAATATGCCTGTATTTAGCCTCTGCTGCCCAAATAGACTTACAGCAGATATTTTACTTATTTATTCATTTGAGGTTAATCAACTTCCCAGTATGAACATTTGAATAGACCTTATTTAAATCATTAGGTCCTAAAAGACCCAGACTGAGGCTGGAGCGGGGGCTGGGAGGCAGAGTTCAAATAAACTTGTATACTTGTTTTTTGTAAAGGTAGTTGATGGGGTGTTTCCCATTTCCCAGTTTGTACATCCTCAGTTCCTTCCCTCGCCTCCTTTCTTCTACATCTTAGTCCCTCTCACAGTTAAATGTTTGTCGTTCGGCAGGTTTGAAGTCGTCTCCTCATCATGTCAGACTCCACCAGAACTGTGGACAATGTGAAGACCCTCCTTCAGTCCCAGAAAAACTCAGATTCACAGCAGACGATGGAGTTCTACAACATCTGGGCAGAGACGTATGACCAGGTATGACCTCTGAAAACATGTCTGAGGACTGGGTACAGCAGCTGAGGGCAGTTGGATTCACAGATTTAATGCCATCATTCTACAGACTCACCTCACCTGATCCTGTCTGATCTCTCAGAGTAATTCACTGAGGTAAATTAAATTTGCATTTGGATATGTTTCCTAAAAATGTCAGTACACAGCTGTTTGAATCTGCATGATCAATGTATAAAACTAAGTCATCTGCATATAATAACACTAGGTTACCATAGACACCCCAGTACTCAGATGCACCTGATTCAACTGTTATCAGATTCTACAAGTACAAATGAGTGAAATTCTTCTTGCTGGGAAGTTCATTTAACACACACAAGAAAAAAAGGGTAGAGGAAGAGAAAATAACAATAATAATTATAATAATAATAATAATAACAACAACAACCAAAAAGTGACTCAGAGATAAAATAAATTTACAGTAATAAATAATAGAAAAAGTGTATTTACAGTTTGTACAGGTGACACAGTATTTGACAGTATTTGACAGTATTTACAGTATTTATTTATTTATTTATTTTTTATTGCACATTTTGCATAGGTTGTGTTATACTGTTTATTGCATTTGAGTCAGGCCATTAGACTGGCGTTATGAGTCGCTATCAGCACCATAGAGGTGGGTCAGTAGGGGCCTACTACACCTACTACATTGTAAAAGTGAAGGAAAACTTAAAAACATCATGTTCTAACATATAAAACTGAATGAATCATCATGAGACTTCTTTAGGTTTAAAAACACTACAATTTCTTTAAGTTTAGGCAACATAACTGCAACTTCTTTAGGTTTAGACAATGAAACTACAAGTTCTTCAGGTTTAGACAATAAATTCCTATCCAATAGCCTGACGATGATTGAATCAACTGCTAGTTACAGCACTTAGGGATAAATGAATCAAAATGGAGGAAAGAGAATTAAACAATCTGTTTAACTGTTAGCTAAGATATTCATTTTACACTTTTATTAAACAGAAAGAAACAGCAAATCAACAACCAATTTCTGCTGTTTTCTTTAAAAAATGAAACAAACAAGATATTGATTATCAGACTAGTAGTAGATCTACATTCAACTGATTGACTGATTGATGAATCCACTCACCACAGCGTTACACGTAATGAGTTACTTGTCAGACTGACAATTAGAGCAACAGGAACTTTAACATCTGTAACATCAACAGGATACGAAGATGATAAACTACAGAGGACCAAATCTGGTGGTAGATTTATTGATCGCCAACTTCTCTGGGAATCGTGAGGAGGTTCAGGTCCTGGACGTGGCCTGTGGGTCTGGACTGGTCGCTAAACTGGTGAGCTGAAAACTTTTCACTTTAACCCTCAGTGTTCCTGGATCATTGAACCATACAGTATGGTTATATTACATTATCATATAGATTAGATTTTATTAAGATGCTGGGCAAATCAAACTGTGAAGAATGTCTCGACAGGTGTTATCAGTTATTACAGTATGGCTGCTGATTTGCACTCCATCTCGAGACATGAATTTGTTGAATGTGACCACTCAGATGTGACGTGTCTGTGGATTCAGCGTGACTTCCTCTTCGCCAGTATCTCTGCTGTCCAATCAGAATAAACGGCCATACAGGCACGAAGAAATAACAGTGTAAACAGTGTCTGTGTAAAGCAATAATAAATGTGCATTCTGGGTTTGTTACACCACAGAAAAATCTGTTACTGACCACCCAGCCCGAATTTGAATTATTAAAATAATCACCAAAGTGCTTGCTTCTGTGGTCAAGGTAGTCTGTAAGACATTCATGGCCCAGGTACTCCTATAGTAAATATACACAGTACATGGGATGGATTACAATCAGAAAAATACCATACAAACACAGTCGCACAAATAAAGTAGTGAAAATGCCTCCACCCTACGACAGGCTCAGACACACCACCCTGAAGTAATGAGTCTGATTCTCCATCTATCTTCTATTATCAGACTCCGCTAAATACCGAACACATCGACTGATCCACTCATATCTATTGTGGCCTGTTTCCTGTAACTGAATGGGGATCCACATAAAGAACAAAAACATAGATTACATTGGTATACAATGTATTTTCTGTCCTGTACTATTGATTAACCTTAATTAACATCAGTGTTATTACCAAATGGCCAACCTGTTATTAACTGTGTCATATTCAATGTCAGCAAACATAATTTAAACAGCTGGCTAAAATAAAGCATTGTTTTATATCATCTAAGCTTAATTTGATATAATCTAAAGTTAGTTTTACGTCACCTAAAATTAGTTTTATATGATCTAATGTTGGGCTGCACAGTGGTGCAGTGGTTAGCACTGTTGCCTCACAGCAAGAGGGTCGCAGGTTCGATTCCGGCTTGGGACTCTTCTGTGTGGAGTTTGCATGTTCTCCCCGTGTCAGCGTGGGTTTTCTCCGGGTACTCCGGCTTCCTCCCACAGTCCAAAGACATGCTGTTTAGGTTAACTGATGACTCTAAATGTCCCGTAGGTGTGAATGTGAGCGTGAATGGTTGTCTGTCTCTATGTGTCCTCTGATGGACTGGAGACCTGTCCAGGTGAACCCGCCTTCACTCGATGCCAGCTGGGATCGGCTCCAGACCCCCGAGACCCCTAACGGGATAAGCGGTTGATGATGGATGGATGGATGATCTAATGTTAGTTTTACATCATCTAAAATTAGTTTTATATCATATAAAGTTAGTTTTTCGTCATCTAACAATAGTTTCATATCATCTACAGTTAGTTTCATGTCATCTCAAATTAGTTTTATATTATCTAAAGTTAGTTTTATGTTTATTTATTACATTTTATATACAGTGATCACAGTCCTTTAACATGTTTCCATTGACTATTTTCCAGCATTTATAATTTGTTTAGAAATAAATCTCTGAATGTCCTTTAAACAACCTTTCAGTCTTCTTCAGTATCACAGTAATCCAGCGATAGTTGTTTGTACAGCTTTAGGTCCACAGATCAGGCAACAAATACTTCTGATATAAAGTACCTCCCCCAAAGCATTATGGGTTCTGATGATTATCCCACGAATAAAAGTCAGATAAAGAATAATCAATCAATCAATCAATCAAAGTTTATTTATATAGCGCTTTACAATAGCCGAAAGGCTCCCAAAGTGCTTTACAACAAAGCCATAAAACGATACATAAGAACACAACATAAAAACAAAACATAAACACAAACATAAACACTTATAAGAAAGTGCTCCAGTGCTGCAGAGCCTTTTAAAAGTACATAAAATGGGACCAACAAAAGTAAATACATATAGAATACAAACAAATACAAGACAAGGCTGCCCTCGTCAATGTTGAACGCCAGTTTAAAAAAGTGGGTTTTCAGCTTTGATTTAAAAAGGCTTCTGACTTCGGTGATGGTGCGAATATCGGGGGGCAGTTTGTTCCAGTGTGGGAGCAGCGACGGAGGAAGAGCGTTCACCCCACGGTTTATCTGTATTTATCTATCTAACAGCAGCCGTCCTGAAGGACGCAGGGCCCTGCCGTTAAAAGCTCCGACAGGTAAGAGGGAGCCCGGCTGTTAACGGCATTAAAACAAATACTAACATTTTAAAATCGATTCTAAAACGAACTGGAAGCCAGCAGAGTGACGGCAGCACCGGGTGATGTGTTGGCGTCTGGGCATGCTTGGTAAAAACCGGGCAGCAGCGTTCTGGACCAAGACTGGCCGAGGCCGACGTAAAGGGCGCTACAGTAGTCCGTCTAGAGCTGATGAAAGCGTGGATCACCTTCTGGAGATCCCGCTGACATAGAAAAGGCTTCACTTTAGTCAAAAGACAGAGCTGAAAGAAGCTGGTTCTGGTGACAGAGCTAATCTGCTGATCGAATTTAATCAAATGTTACCCCAAGATTTTTGATGTAAGCTTTAAAAAAGGGGGCCAGAGAACCGAAGTTTGTTGTGACAGTGTTCAATGTAGATGACATGCCAGATAAAACACACTGTTTTGCTGTCATTTAAGTGTAAAAAGTTCTGATCCAGCCATTGCTTTACATCAGTAATACAATCCAGCAGCCTAGTGGGAGCAGTATTGTCAGTGGGTCTTTTGGGTAAATATATCTGCAAGTCATCAGCATAAAGATGAAAAAGAATAAGAGTCAGAAGGTCTGGACTGACAAAAATCGCACTGTTTAGAGGTTAAAAACTCAGTGTTACTGTTGGTCGTCTTCTTGTGTTCATAGATGGTTGAACTGGGCTTCAAACACTTTGTGGGAGTGGACGGCAGTAAAGCCATGCTGGAGCTAGCTGCTAAGACCGGCCTCTATCAGGACCTCACGCTGGCCTTACTGGGAACAGAACCACTGCCTGCACAGACTGGTACACGACACTCTCAACTCATTAACACTGCTAAGCTAGGGTGCAATTTTTGGGTTCCTTAGTAGGGTCCGCAATCCTTGAACGCAGCCCCTTACCTGAGTCCTCCTCTACCAACCCACTAAGGCCAGGCCATATGAGTCACCTGGAGTCTGTTACGTCCTCTCTTGCTAATTGACTTGTTTTGCAAACATGTCCCTGCCTTATCAGTAACAAACCTGTGTGTCTTACTAATCTACCAGAGAAGTATTCAAGGTTTTATTTAGTATTTCTGGGTTGCAGGTCCCCCGGTGACGTTGTGGGCTAGTCTACTCCCAACTTACTGTCCCCACTACTCTGTTTGCCACAAGCTAATGTTAGCTCTGAAAATCATTGTCTGTTAAAGGTATGACTTCTGGAAATTGAACCTTGCTTCTCCTCTTCTCCTGGTTTCAGGTATGTTTGACGTGGTGGTCCTCGTTGGTGGTCTGGGTCCTGGATTTATACCGGTCGGTATCGTCAGGGAGCTCTGTGCCGCCGCCAAACCAGGTAACCAATTAACGACCAAATTTAGCAGCCATGGAAACATTTTTGGTAGTAATACTGTAGTACAGATAAGTAAAGCTGTAGAATATTAGAGGTTTCAGAGGAGGACAGAAACATGGAGAGGAGGATTGTTAATCTCTAGTCTCACTGAAAGGACGCCAGTGTCGACCACCATCATCTCCCAGCTTGTGTTAGGAGCATCCACACGTTCTGAAACGTGTGAAGAAAGATGCTCTGTTTGGTTTGCGTCATTTTGCATCCTTGTAATTTACACGTTTTTGTAGCTTTGTGCATTTTTGCGGTTGTTTTACTGTTGTTTTGTCTCCCTGTGTGGCCGTTTTGCATCCCTTGATGCGTTTTCCATTGTTTTCCTCCCTTTGTGGTGTTTTACGCCATTTTGCCTCCCTTTATGGTCGTTTTGTCTTCCTTTGTGGTTGATTTGCTGTCGTTTTACCTCACTTTTGTGGTCATTTTGCATCCCTTTGTGGCCATTTTGCCTCTTTTTGTGATCGTTTTGCCTCCCTTTGTGGTTGTTTTGCATCCCTCTGTGGCCGTTTTGCCTTTCTTTGTGGATGTTTTGCCTCCCTTTTCAGCTCATTTTGCCTCCTTTGTGTTGATTTTGCCTCCCTTTGAAGCTGTTTTACCTCCCTTTGTGGTTGTTATGCCTCCTTTTTAGGTCATTTTGCTCTTTCCCTCTCTTTGCAGCTGTTTTGCCTCCCTCTGTGGCCGTTTTGCCTCCTTTGCAGCCGTTTTGCCTCACTTTATGGTCGTTTTGCCGTCATTTTGCTTCCCTTTGTGGCTGTTTTACCTTCCTTTGCGGCCGTTTTCCCTCCCTTTGCAGTCACTTTGTGTCATACATGGTGAAATACCTTGATAATGTATGAAAAACACCACATTTACTATAGATATCATGAGTAAGGGACTGACTTTATGACTAACTTTAGGTGAATAACTTGTTTTCTCCAGGAGCTTTAGTCTGCATGACGATGACCAACCACAGAGGAACAAGTGAATACAAGCAGGATCTGGAGAGAGAGCTGCAGCTGATGGAGGAGGAGGGTCTGTGGAGTCTAGTAGGCCTCCAGCAGACTGACAGATACATGGAGGATCCACATCTCAGCGCTGACAGAGTCCAGGACCTGCTGGAGGACGAGCGATACCTCAGCGGGACAGTTTATCTCTACAAGAAATCCACCCACTAATAGTCAAAGTGGTGCTACAGAGATGACTGTTGTAACTGGCTGATACTGTCCTGGTTGGTTCACTCACTGCTCTAATAAAGGCGCTGTATGAATGATCATGTTGCTCAGTAACTGCTGGATATGGAATTAAACAACTAATAAGTTCAACATATCAACGTAAAGCTGATGCTGTAAATGTGGGGTTCACTGCTTGTTTCTGCTGAAAATAAAAACGTCAGGTAGTGCAGCTTTCAATCAACTGATTTTGTTGTGTTGTCTCAACCTGGTCTCACTCCCAACTAGTCATGTTGTTTCTAGAGCAGCAACAGTAATGTTGACAACAGCAAAGTCACCATAGAAACTCATTAATATCTGACTGGAGACAATCTGACAGATCAATAAAATCAATCAGATTCCTGAGTGAAGTTTAGAAAGACTGAAGAACACAAACATCAGTCAGTATCAGTCCTTCCTCCCGTCCTATGTCCTCCATCAGTCAGTATCAGTCCTTCCTCCCGTCCTCTGTCCTCCATCAGTCAGTATCAGTCCTTCCTCCCGTCCTCTGTCCTCCATCAG
Source organism: Pterois miles (assembly GCA_947000775.1). Taxonomy (NCBI): domain Eukaryota; kingdom Metazoa; phylum Chordata; class Actinopteri; order Perciformes; family Scorpaenidae; genus Pterois; species Pterois miles. The sequence goes on along the minus strand of CAMQGK010000074.1, from coordinate 68,252 downwards.
TCAGTATCAGTCCTTCCTCCCGTCCTCTGTCCTCCATCAGTCAGTATCAGTCCTTCCTCCCGTCCTCTGTCCTCCATCAGTCAGTATCAGTCCTTCCTCCCGTCCTCTGTCCTCCATCAGTCAGTATCAGTCCTTCCTCCCGTCCTCTGTCATCCATCAGTCAGTATCAGTCCTTCCTCCCGTCCTCTGTCATCCATCAGTCAGTATCAGTCCTTCCTCCCGTCCTCTGTCCTCCATCAGTCAGTATCAGTCCTTCCTCCCGTCCTCTGTCCTCCATCAGTCAGTATCAGTCCTTCCTCCCGTCCTCTGTCCTCCATCAGTCAGTATCAGTCCTTCCTCCCGTCCTCTGTCCTCCATCAGTCCCCCCCCCCCCCTCTTCCTCCATCAGTCAGTATCAGTCCTTCCTCCTTCCATGTAACATGTAGCATATATAAACACGCCGTCCCTGGTCCATCCAAAAATAACGTAAGAGGGGTGTGCTAGTCTCTGATGCCGAGCACTGCCGACCGAGCGGCAGTATTAGACGAGTTGGGAGTGAGAATCTGTTGGTTTTTCTGGAGGACGTTTCAGCAAGGTGTAGGTCTGTATCTCTGAGCTGATGGAGTGTGTTTGCTTTTCTGATTCAGTTGTTGAGTAAATATACAGTAACTTGGTTGGTGTAGCTGAAGCCCTCAGTGCTTGTAGCCCCACCCACTTAAATGAACACCAGTGGAGCTCCACCACCCTCACCAGTGGTCCATCAGGTGTCATATTGGTGGACCAGGTGGGTGCAGACGGGGGCTACAGCTGGACGCTACTGACCTGTCTTAATACTTAATATCTATCTGAAATATCTACTAACTTTTTTACTGATCAGACGACCTCACCATCTAAACACCACACAGCATCAGTGGTGTAACTAATTTGTTCAGTACGAAATCTATTTGTACTACTAGTATTTGTACTTTCCTTTTATACTTCAGTGCAGTTTTGAATGCAAGGCTTTTACTTGTAGATGAGTACTTTCATGATGTGACATTAGTACATTTTCATCACTGTCAGACTGTATTTTATCGGGCAGATGAGCTCTTATGTCAGTGACTCATCCGACGGGAAGATCCCAGCTCCAGCCACCTCCATCATGCTGTGTGAAAAACGACACAGTCCCTCTACTTCCTGTCTTAGATATTTAAATATTTTGTAGTAATGTTTATCTCCATTTAAAACAATTATATGCAACACCATTGAAATGCATTTCTATGAAATTGTGCTTTACAATTAAACTAGAATCAGCACAGTAACAAACATGAAAACGTCTTTGGTCTTGGTCTTGCAGGGACTGCGGGGGTTTACTTTGCAGGCATGACTACAGCGACTACAGTATGTGCATTGTACTCCCGTGCCAAAACCTGCACAGAGCCTCGCAGACCTCCCTCGACGGCTCTGTATTCATATTAATACAAAGTCCACAAACTTTTGACTTTGAGCTTTATTAAACAGAAATTGCCACCACAAACTCAGCGTTGTTGGCAGGATTATTCATGAGAGGGGGAACTCAGTGCTGAAGGTAAAGACTGTACGCAGATGGAGTCTAGGACTCTGAACTCAACCCCCCTATCAGGAGGGTGTAGAGGGTGGGGGCCTAACGCCTGAGGACCACCGTGATCCCAGATGCCAGCTGTCTCAAACAACACTGTAAGTGTGCTGAGGCCAGTGCACATATTTCCAACAGCAGACATGATCAAAGAGGCAATCATAGCTTTAGTTCAAGGGATAATACAGCATACCAAAAATTACTAATTGTAATAAACTTAACAATTATTAACAGTGTCAGCAAAATAGTTTTCCAACTACCATCATTCAGCCAACACCACCACCTCCATTTTCTATGAGTTTGGGAGTCTTTGCTTTTCCACATTAGAAACTATCAATATTTTTGCCTGCCCATGTTAGAAACATCTTTCAGTAAAATATTCTGCAATATTTTTCTTTTCTTGCTGAATCTCTTGTGATTAATAAAAATATGTAGGCACATTAACAACAGAAAATAATTTGATATATTAATTTCAAATGATTCAGAGGATGTGTACACATTATCAGTATATTGTTAACTTTAAACTTGCTCTTTAACCCTAAACCAGGGACTTCTTGTACAGGTGCATGGTTCCACGGAGGTATTCATCACTCTCAAAATCCCTCATGTATTTATACATCTCTTTGGTCATCGCATGAGTCCACAGCCCCTCCTTCTCCATCAGCTGCACCTCTTTCTCCATAGACACCTTGTATTCCTTTCCACGCTCTGTCTTTGATTCAGCCCTCGACATGCAAATGTATCCTCCTGCAGGAATAACAATATTACAGTGGAGCAAAAGACGTTTCATTATCCTTCAATATCATCTTCACTTGTAAGTCTCAGGGGAATTCATAACCCAGATATCTCCCTGCGTCATCTGTAAACTCTGCGGAAACATGTTGGCCTGCTGGTAAACTTTCTTGTATTCTGTCTAAACAATCCACCATAATCCATCCATCCATCCATCCGTTAGGGGTCGCGGGGGGGGGTCTGGAGCCGATCCCAGTCGGTTCACCTGGACAGGTCTCCAGTCCAGCACAGGGCACATAGAGACAGACAACCATTCACATTCACATACATGGTTTAGAACATGCAAACGCCACACAGAAGAAACCCGAGCGTCCAAAAGGCTGGTGTCTGTTTGTAAATGTGTTTGCAGCTCAAACTGCTCCAAGTACACGACACCTGAGAGATGCTGGGCGGGAAATAAGTCCTGACATCTCAGAGGATTCATGGTGTAAATGTCTTCGTAGCACACATGTTCAATTAATTCAAGACACCAGTTAATTCAATAGAGGGTTATATACAGGCTCCATTATTCACGTGTTAAACTGCACTCACTTTTTCATCCTCTTCACCACTATGTGCTAAATGCAAACAGACAGAGGGCACACTGGCACATATGTTTGGTTCTGCACTAAACTCCACAGATTTTGGGTTGAAGTTTTCCATTTCTGCTCTGAGGTTTATGGATCTGATCTCTGTCCAGACCCAGAGACAGGCCTTCTCAGCTGGTCTCAACAGCTGGAGGCTCTCAGTCACCGGCAGGTCCTATCAGTCCAGTGTGGGACGGTCATGACCAACAAATCATTCTCTAAGTCTGGAACAAAGAGGCATCTCCAAGTCTTGAAGCCTGGCTCACGGAGTTTTCACGTACCTTGTATATGGAGAAAATTTGATTTGATATCTCAACCATTTCTTCATCACATCACACAGCAGAGAGGACCCTCGTGACACCCCAATGTTTGGATTGTGTTTGAATATTCATTTCTTTGTAATCTCTCAGTTATAATGGGATTAGATAGAGATAGATAGAGATGGCCACAGATTTGTTTTGTTATAGAGTACAGATTTCTCTTTTTTTTTCCTTCATGTTCTTCTCTTTCTCCTTTTCCTAGCCTGCTTCGGGGGAGACGGGTGGGAGGACAGGGGTAATTGTTTGGGTTGTTATTTACCTGATGTTCTGTTCTGTATATTTGAAAATGAATAAATAAAGTCCCCAAGAACCCCAAGCTGGATTGGAACCTGCAACCCTGTTGCTATGAGGCGACAGTGCTAACCACTGCCGCCGTGCAGCCCCAATCCACCAAAATCTACTTCTGAAAACACTTGAAGACAGAAACAGGCACTGAATCTGGTGTCATTTTAGAACCAGACTGAGCTAGTTTCACAGCTTGGTCCAAGGTTCATGAGCAGGACACGTGCCACTGGAAAGGCTCATTTGCATAGACTGTTCCCACCTTTTCAATTTGAAAGAGAAACAGCCAATGAGGAAACTCAAACCAATCGTGTAAATTCATCACTCACTCTCAAACGGGAAACAACATGGCGACCTGCTCGTAAACTTTGTTATGGGTACAATCCATCAAAAACTACCTCTGAAAACATCTGAAGGTAGAAATAGGCTACGCGACTGCTATGAAATAAAAATCAATTAGTACAAAACTTAACACCACTGTCATTGCTCTCACATGAGTTTGGGACTGAACCTGGGGACTGACTATAATATAATAGTAAATCAGCTGCATATAATGAAACTTCCCATACAGACACTTTAGTACCATTAAGCAGAATAGCTAGTGCCTATCTCAATTCATGCTCCCATGAAAACCTGTGGCCAGTGTTCGTTACCTGGTTTGGCGGCGTCACAGAGCTCCCTGAGAATGCTGACTGGCACATGACCTTCACGTAAAGCGCCGACGATTATCACCACATCGAATGTACCTGAAACCAAAGGAGGAGGATTTTGTGTGAAAAGGGAAATCACATCTTTCCAATGCCAAGCTGACTTTATTCAGATGTAGCCCATCATGGTGGCATCTAAACATAAATGCCATTTGCAACACAGAGCAGAGAAGAGCGGCGCTAAGTACAGACAGACAGAAGATTAGAATGGTGTCAGACAGAACACATGAGTGGTTTCTTTAGACATCATGATACTGTGATTAGGTAAGTTAGTTTAGGAACTTTTAACTGGTTACGAAACAGTGATTTTCATGGATGGGAGCTCAAGGCGCAACCGGGGGGAGGAGAGTGTCCAGTTCAGGGACCTCAGGATTATGTCTCTGCTCTTTGCAGATGATGTGGTTCTGTTGGCTTTATCAGACTGGGACTTTCTGGTGGATTGCAAGTGAGTGGGGATTGAATCACTGTCCCAAGTGAGGGAGTTTGAAACTCTCGATTTATCGGTCCACCTACATTCCAACCCTGACATGATCTTTGGGTAGTGATGCAGAGAATGAGATTGTGGATATAGGCAGCTGGAATGAGTTTCCTTCGTAGGGTGGCTGGGCTCAGCCTTCAAGATGGGCTGAGGAGCTCAGACACTCGGAGGGAGCTCAGAGTGGAGATGCTGCTCCTTCACCTCTCACCTCTCAGCTGCCGCTTCAACCTGCAGTCGGATCTCCAATGGGAGGCGAAGAGCTCTGTGCCCAGCAGTTCTTCCACCAGCCAGGAGCAGAGGTCCACCTCGCTGCTCCGCCGGATCCCACTGGGAGCCAACTCTGACACCACGCTGCCGGAGGCCCAGGCCGTATTGATGGGCCCACTGGAGTAAAGGGAGGCATGGGAGAACCAGAACCAGGACTGAGCGGGGCAGACTATCAGACCCTGCTGCAGTAAAATGAAGGGTTTCCTAAAGGGACTCTGGTGCTCAGAGACACTGCCGCTTCAGTCTACTGGGATTGCAAAAATGAACACAAAATTCAAGTTCCTCGTAGTTGCAGCTGTTGTTCTTCATGAAGAAGAGAAATACAAACTTTAAGGATTTGATAAGTCAAACCTGCATTCAGCTGTGATATGAGAAAAGTGATTATGTAGTGAGAGTGTCGTGTACCAGTCTGTGCAGGCAGTGGTTCTGTTCCCAGTAAGGCCTGCTTGAGGTCCTGATAGAGGCCGGTCTTAGCAGCGAGCTCCAGCATGGCTTTATTGCCGTCCACTCCCACAAAGTGTTTGAAGCCCATTTCAGCCATCTATGAACACAAGAAGAAAAAGAAGATCAACATTAACACCGACTCAGGCATGTGTGCGTGACGATCTTGGATTGGTTTCTTGAGTGTTCCCGGACAAGACAGTGAGACGGGCTTAAAGGTCAGGTTCCCGGAGACGTTGTTGATATGGGTGGAAAGCCGGAATCAACGGTGTTTCACCTGTATCGACAAATTACAGAAACATCTGAAGTGGAGCCTAACCCGTCCTGTAATCAATCAGTGTTTGTCCTGGGAGCGGGAAATCACCAAAACATCTGAAGTGGAGCACAACTTGTCCTGTAAACTGAAAGTTGAGATAGGAAGCCACGTACACATGCATGGGAAAGGCAGAGTGAGAGATAACGGATAAATACTGATGTGAAAACTGAACTGATCTGAACTTCTATGTAGCTCTGTGTTGAGCTGTGTGCTGAGTTGACGAATAAAGTTCCCTGCCCAGATTGAGCCAGGTCAGCGTCTGCCTTCTTCCGTCTCCAAAAAGTACATCACTTTTCATCACTGCATGCTGAGGCGTTGCTGAAATCCACAACACCAGCATCTTAAAAGTCAGACGCTGTGGAGCCCTCAGACATAACTGAGATGCCTGTCAATGTGTCACTCCTTTTATTACCTCCGCCAAGGAGGTTATGATTTTACCGGCGTTTATCTGTCTGTTTATCTATGTTCAAGATAACTCAAAAACTTATGGATGGATTTTGATGAAATTTTCAGGGTGTGTCGAAAATGTGAAAAGGAAGAACTGACTTAATTTTGGGAAGAAATCCTGGATTCTGGATCACTTTGAATTTTTGTTAACATTGAGGTAAATGGGACCCAAAAACGTGTTTCTCAATATCTCTGGTAATTGTTGCCCAAAGCTCATGAAATCTGACTCAGGGATTTACAATGTGGACTTCTATCAACAATAATCAACATCCCCAGATATGTGTTGAAGACTGTTATTTTTCTGACCTTCACACAGTTTGTATCACTTTGTAAAATGTTAATGTTGGTTTTAGAAATAATGTAGTGAGTTTTATGTTGTGTCTTGTATTTATGTTCTATGTTTGCCACTGATATAAAATTCTTTTTAAAAAATGTAGGCTTTTTATTTTGGAGTGAATTACAATACGGGGGGAAACTATGGTGCTTGGCGGAGGTCTGCGCTCTCTGAATGCTTTTCTAGTTATTTTTTGTCTTCTATTTGAGGGATAATCATGTTCCAAGTTTATGAACTACAGTTGTAAACAGGAAGTGTAATGATGCCATGGATTTAAGATATTTTAACAGGTTTTCTGTCTTGTGCCCAAGATTTAATAAAGCAGTATCAAAAATAGTTTATTAGATTTCAACCTCTCAACCCAAGATATAATGAACTGAATTATGACAAGTCTGAATTAAATTATCGATCTCCGTAATGTGAATTACAGAAAGAAGATCGGGGGGGGGCCGGGGGGACAGGTCTCCAGTCCATCACAGGACACATAGAGACAGACAACCATTCACGCTAACAACCTAACAACAACAACGACAACCTAAACCGCATGTCGTTGGACTGTGGGAGGAATCCGGAGTACCTGGAGAAAACTACTACTTAACCTTAACTAGCTCTGAAAACAGAAGTCCAGGAAAAATAATTGCAGAAATATTGTGCAATTTATTTAAAAAATGAGTTCAGTAACAAAAACACCTGCTTGTTCATCAATATATCTGCAGCACGTAGACACAAAAATACTGTATGTGGACACACACTCACATTTCTGTTATTATAACATAAATCCATGAATTTATGAGATTCAGAAACCCTCATCATTACTCATCCATCAGAGATCAAAATAATCCTCAAGTGATTAATAAAGGTTATATAAATATGATCAAACCCAGTTTATTCCATTAGCTTAGTTTAACATTGTGGTGGGAGTTGAGAGGGGCAGAACTCTAGTCCAACAGATCAATGAGCTCTGATCTAACGTTCAGTCTGTGGCGTATAAACTGTTATATATAAACTTTGTGGTGGGAGTTGAGAGGGGCAGAACTCTAGTCCAACAGATCAATGAGCTCTGATCTAACGTTCAGTCTGTGGCGTATAAACTGTTATATATAAACTTTGTGGTGGGAGTTGAGAGGGAGTTGAGAGGGGCAGAACTCTAGTCCAACAGATCAATGAGCTCTGATCTAACGTTCAGTCTGTGGCGTATAAACTGTTAGTGATCAGCAGCTGATCAGCTGAGATCATGTGGTAGATGACAGTGGTGTGACAGTGTTTTACTGCCTCGTAGTAAAGAAGACATACCGGCTGGTCTCCATCAACCACTAACATGGATCCTCTTTCTGTCCTTCCCTCTGCACCAACTTCTCTTTTCTTGGACATTTTGGTTCTGTTCAGATTTTTTTATGACCCATCACTCTGCTAGAGCGCCGCTGCTGGAAACCGCTGATACTGAGACGCTTCAGTGTGCATGTAACATAATGGAGATGCATTATGGGACATGTAGTTTAAGGACACATGCTTCTGTAAAGCAGCATAAAATTGTATAATAAGCATAATATATTCTTTGCAATCCACATAAGATGAGGTGGCGGGCCTAAGTTTGACACAGGCGATAGAGTGTATTAGATCATGGGAATAACGTATGAATTTTGAAACAATTCCCCTTTAAACCCCACTTTTCTTAGCTTGATTTATGGAACAGGCCCCTGATGACAAACTACAAGTTATCAGAGTTTCACAGTTCAAGTGGACCCTCTAGCTTTAATAACAAAGAGCTGGAAACAAAACCCGCCCACAGTTTCTACCTATTGAAGGGGAGTTTTTTCTTGCCACCATTGCACTAAATCAAGTCAATGTTTTTTGTATACCTCAAAATCACAATTTAGCCTCAGGGGGCCTTACAGTCTGTACAGGATACAACACCCTCTGGATGCAACCGTCCCATCAGATGAGGAAAAACTCCCCAACCAAGAAAAACTCTGAACAGGGAAAAATCAAAAACTGTTAGAAACCTCAGAAACAGCAGCAGAGGACTGATCCTCCTTCAGGATGGACAGACGTCCTCACGGGTGAAAAATAAACTGAACTGAATTGAAGGACATGAGGGACAAACACAGACAACCTGACAGCTGAAGGACAGGAAGCACACAGGCTAAATACACAAGGGACTAATTAACCAATGAAACACAGGTGGCACCGAAAACAGGCGGGAAAAAGACAATGACAGGAAGTAAAACAAGACATGACACATGAGGAGCGTGACTTTCAAAAGAAAACAGGAAACACCCAGGACCATGGCACACCTGACTTCCTGTTCGTTCCACTTCACACAACGTCTTTCTGTCACGTCTCTTAGTTTGAAAACTTCTTGTCTGCAGCATCTCAACCGTTACTGTCTGGATTTCTATGAATCTTAGTGATTTTGTTGAGCAGCTGAACTTCCCTTTTCGTTAAATTATATTGTGACACAGTTTAACCACTTTGACCTGATGGACCCGGTACCAGGTTCAGCTGAGCTGTGTGTTAAAACTCTGCCTTTAAAAACTTCATAAAATACTGTGGTGCTCTTTTTCCTGAAGTTTTCTGAGTGTTTGCAATAATTTTAATATTTTAGTTACTAAATCGACGCAGGAGAAATTGTATTTTTACTTTATAATATTTTTGACCGTTTTTATATTGAATGTTCACACTTGACTTTGGATTCTTTTTGATATCTTATTCACATTGTTATTGATCGTATTTGTTATTATCTAAGTTTTGCTTGATCATATTTCATCATTATAATAAAATGACTCCATTTGGAGACAAAATTATACAGTTCAGTTGTATTTTATTTATTTTCTACTGTACACACTGGTAAAGTATGATGATGCACAGGGTAAAAGTCATGGCCAAAGGCTCCATTGTGTGCAGCCATAGCCTCCTGTAGTGGATATCAGTAGGATTTTATAGTCAGATTCCCTGTCTTTCCAAATGTATGTAATTACATATAATTATATAATTACATATATGTATGCTATGCATATACAATACCCACCCACCTGCTGCACTTTACTTATTACTGTTACTTACTTATTTTATTGTCAATTTTCTTCATTGCTCCTTCTTTCCTTCATTGCACCTTTCTCTTTTAATTTTTACTATACTGTATTTTATCTGTACTGTGTTGATGCTGCTATGACACCCGAATTTCCCTCTGGGGATTAATAAAGGTTCATCTTATCTTATCTTATCTTATCTTGAGCTAGAAAACCCATTTGGCACACTTTGGGTATCCAGGTGTCCAAATGGAGAGTCCTCCTGGTCCGGTCCTGACTAAAACCTCTGTAGGATCTATGAGCTTTGTGTAGTTTCTATCTGGTTTGGCTCAGTTGTAGTCGAGGAGCTGCTGAATGAGTTCAGTTCATCTCTGTTCATGGGATCATTGATATAATGGTGTGATTCATTGTCTCATCTAGAAAACAGTTGAGGAGAGGATAGAGATGTAAGTTTTTCCTTTGGTTCATCCCAGTTTACTCAGACATAGTCACAGTGTTAATGACACCAGCGGTGAATCCTCTGAGGTCTTACCTGTCCACAGAGACCAGGATCATTCAGGTAGACCTGGTAGTTGTGGAGCTACGCTGGATTTATGTTGTTGAGATGAACCACACCTTCCAGCAGCCCATGGCTTACCAGGTTAAAATGGTTTTAGATATGCCAGTATCTAAGCAGTAAGTGAAAAGTTTTCAGCTCACCAGTTTAGCGACCAGTCCGGACCCACAGGCTACGTCCAGAACCTGAACCTCCTCACGATTCCCAGAGAAGCTGTCGTTGAGGAACTCGACCACCACGTGTGGAGCTCTGTAGTCAATCATCTTCGCATCCTGTTGATGTGACGTGTTAAAGTTCTCAACATGAACCCCAGACGTCGGTTGTAGCTTCCTCCAGTCTGAGGATTTGCTGTTTCTTTGTTTGATAAAAGTATAAACTGAATATCTTTGAGTTAATAGTTAAAGATTGTATCTGTCACCTCTCCTCTTCCAGCTGTAAGCGGGTACCAGGCTGTTGTTGGCCAAGGAGAATGAACACTGGTTATTGTAGGACAGAGAGGGACTGGGTACAGTGGGACGTAGACTGGGTATAGTGGGACATGGACTGGTTATAGTGGGACGTAGACTGGGTATAGTGGGACATGGACTGGTTATAGTGGGACAGACTAGGTATAGTGGGACAGACTGGTTATAGTGGGACAGACTGGTTATAGTGGGACATGGACTAGGTATAGTGGGACAGACTGGTTATAGTGGGACATGGACTAGGTATAGTGGGACAGACTGGTTATAGTGGGACATGGACTAGGTATAGTGGGACAGACTGGTTATAGTGGGACAGACTGGTTATAGTGGGACATGGACTAGGTATAGTGGGACAGACTGGTTATAGTTGGACAGACTGGTTATAGTGGGACATGGACTAGGTATAGTGGGACAGACTGGTTATAGTGGGACATGGACTAGGTATAGTGGGACAGACTGGTTATAGTGGGACAGACTGGTTATAGTGGGACATGGACTAGGTATAGTGGGACAGACTGGTTATAGTGGGACATGGACTAGGTATGGTGGGACAGACTGGTTATAGTGGGACATGGACTAGGTATAGTGGGACAGACTGGTTATAGTGGGACAGACTGGTTATAGTTGGACAGACTGGTTATAGTTGGACAGACTGGTTATAGTGGGACATGGACTGGTTATAGTGGGACAGACTGGTTATAGTTGGACAGACTGGTTATAGTTGGACAGACTGGTTATAGTGGGACAAGGACTAGGTATAGTGGGACAGACTGGTTATCGTGGGACAGGCTGGTTATAGTGGGACATGGACTAGGTATAGTGGGACATGGACTAGGTATAGTGGGACAGACTGGTTATAGTGGGACATGGTTGGTTATAGTGGGACATGGACTAGGTATAGTGGGACAGACTGGTTATAGTGGGACATGGACTAGGTATAGTGGGACAGACTGGTTATAGTGGGACAGACTGGTTATAGTGGGACATGGACTAGGTATAGTGGGACAGACTGGTTATAGTGGGACATGGACTAGGTATAGTGGGACAGACTGGTTATAGTGGGACAGACTGGTTATAGTGGGACATGGACTAGGTATAGTGGGACAGACTGGTTATAGTGGGACATGGACTAGGTATAGTGGGACAGACTGGTTATAGTGGGACATGGACTAGGTATAGTGGGACAGACTGGTTACAGTGGGAGAGACTGGTTATAGTTGGACAGACTGGTTATAGTTGGACAGACTGGTTATAGTGGGACATGGACTAGGTATAGTGGGACAGACTGGTTATAGTTGGACAGACTGGTTATGGTTGGACAGACTGGTTATAGTGGGACAAGGACTAGGTATAGTGGGACAGACTGGTTATCGTGGGACAGGCTGGTTATAGTGGGACATGGACTAGGTATAGTGGGACATGGACTAGGTATAGTGGGACAGACTGGTTATAGTGGGACAGGTTGGTTATAGTGGGACATGGACTAGGTATAGTGGGACAGACTGGTTATAGTGGGACAGGTTGGTTATAGTGGGACATGGACTAGGTATAGTGGGACAGACTGGTTATAGTGGGACAGGTTGGTTATAGTGGGACATGGACTAGGTATAGTGGGACAGACTGGTTATAGTGGGACAGGTTGGTTATAGTGGGACATGGACTAGGTATAGTGGGACAGACTGGTTATAGTTGGACAGACTGGTTATAGTGGGACAGACTGGTGATAGTGGGACAGGTTGGTTATAGTGGGACATGGACTAGGTATAGTGGGACAGACTTGTTATAGTTGCACAGACTGGTTATAGTGGGACAGACTGGTTATAGTGGGACAGACTGGTTACAGTGGGACAGATGTATATTTCTAACTGATAATCGTCTATAGACGGGGCTCTGTGGTGGGACGCTGATCGTGGACTTTGTGTCCTCTTACCTTGTTGTACGTCTCTGCCCAGCGGTCGTAGAACTTCATCATCTGCTGTGAATCTAAGCCTTTCCAGGTCTGAATGAAGGTCTTCACATCGTCCACAGTTCTGCTGCAGTCTGACATGATGAGGAGACGACTTCAAACCTGCAGCACAACAAACTGGTCCGTTATGACTCTGTCACAGTTATGGACTTTTTGTGTTTGAGTTTTATTGGTTAGTTTATTATTTGGTTCTGTTTTGTTACTGAGTTTCTGTTCTAGTATATTGGTTGTGTTTCACTCACTGTCCTGGTCCTGGTGTCTTGTCTTTGGTTGCTTCCTGTTTTATTTTGAAAGTCTTTCGTCTCTGTGTCGTTTCTAGCTTTACTTCCTGCCCTTGTGTGTTTTCCCTCCATTTTCTTAGTTCACACCCCCTGACCTAGTTTCCCTGATTGTTTCCACCTGGTTGTCCACCTGTGTGTCATCACCCTCTCTCTTTAAACCACTCCTTTTCCCTCTGTTCTTGTCGGCTCATTTGTTCAGTTTCCACCATCTCCCCGTGCTCAGTTTTCCTTCTTCTTAGATTTTTGTGCTTCTTCATGTTTTTTCCCTGGATTCCCCTTAGACTTCCTTCTTTCAGTGTAGCTTTGTGTTTCTTTTTCACCTGGTAGGTTTTATTCCTGTTTCGATGTCTTTCTGTGCACTCCTGGTGTTCCTGTGTTTTACTTGTCTGTGTTTGTGCACTTGTGTTCTCTCCCTGTCTCTCTGTGCACTATTGGTCTAGTTTTAATCTTAGTATTGGTGAATTTAGTCTCCTTGTTGTTTCTTTGTGTTTAGTTATTATTTCTTTCTAGTATAGTTCTTTTTTTATTACTAAAGAAAAAGAAAGAAATTGTTTAAACAGTCACATTAAAGACTCGCCTTTTGTTTAATTCGTCTGTGTGTGTCTTCTGCGTTTGGGGTCTCTCTCTCTGTCTCTCCCTCCCCCTCTCTCTCTCTCTCTTTTGGTTAATTATCCTGCAAAACCTGACAGACTCATCCTGGGATCGTCTTAATGTGGGAGACGTCAGATCACAGATGATCAGTCACTTTATTCAGCTTCAAGAGTTGTTCTCACTGTAGTGCAAATGTGCCGTCACAATTGACCCCATCACATCACACCGACGCTAATGTGTTTAACACTGCACATTTCTGTAATGCATCAATGCAGCGTGTGATTTTTATGTTGTAGCTCAGTTTTAAAGCTAGAGCGGAGATCCTGGTAACATATGAAAAGTTAATTACTAGACTAATCTCCCTTTAAGATTCATTTTGATCCCAACATACATATTAGTGCAATGCTTTCATTTAATCTAGTGCATTAATCACATTTATTCTTGTGCATTAATTACATTTATTCTAGTGGATTAATTACATTTATACTAGTGCATTAATTACATTTATTCTAGTGGATTAATTGCTTTTATACTAGTGCATTAATTACATTTACTCTCTTGCATTAATTACATATATTCTAGTGCAGTTATTACATTTATTCTGGTGCATTAATTACATTCATTCTAGTATATTAATTACATTTATTCTAGCTTATCAATTACATTTTATTACACTACATTAATTACATTTATTCTAGCACATTAATTAGATGTATTCTAGCATATTAATTACATTTATTCCATCATATTAATTATACTATTCTCGTGCATTATTTACATTTATTCTAGCACATTAATTACATTTATGCTCATGCATTTATTACATTTATTTCAGTACATTAATAATTTATTATAGTGCATTAACTTCATTTATTCTAGTGCATTAATTACATTTATTCTAGCATATTAATTGCATTTATGCTCGTTCATTAATTAAATTTATTCTAGTGCATTAATTACATTTATTCTAGTGCATTAATTACATTTATACTAGTGGATTAATTACATTTATTCTAGTGCATTAATTACATTTATACTAGTGGATTAATTACATTTATTCTCATGCATTATCTACATTTATTCTAGTGCATTAATTACATTTATTCTAGTGCATTAATTACATTTATACTAGTGGATTAATTACATTTATTCTCATGCGTTAATTACATTTATTCTAGTGCATTAATTACATTTATACTAGTGAATTAATTACATTTATTCTAGTGCATTAATTACATTTATTCTAGTGCATTAATTACATTTATACTAGAGAATTAATTACATTTATTCTAGTGCATTAATTACATTTATAGTAGTGAATTAATTACATTAATTCTAGTGCATTAATTACATTTATTCTAGTGCATTAATTACATTTATACTAGTGAATTAATTATATTAATTCTAGTGCATTAATTACATTTATTCTCATGCATTAATTACATTTATTCTAGTGCATTAATTACAGTTATACTAGTGAATTAATTACATTTATTCTAGTGCATTAATTACATTTATTCTAGTGCATTAATTACATTTATACTAGAGAATTAATTACATTTATTCTAGTGCATTAATTACATTTATACTAGTTAATTAATTACATTAATTCTAGTGCATTAATTACATTTATTCTTGTGCACTCCTAATTTCATTGTGTTCTATCCAATGACAGTAATGTTTTTTTATTCTATATATGAAACAATAAAGATTTTGTTTAAGCAACTGTTGACAAGTGGAATAGTTTTATATTGATAATCATTTTTAATTCCTAGTATGTTTATACATTATAATCATATACGTTATATTATAGTATTTTTCAGTATCTTTATCTTTTCTTGATAAATTGCTGTCACGCTGGGATTAATTAAAAATCAAATCTATATATTTAATTATAAAAATAAATATATCTTTGAAAGCGAAGCAGGAAAGGTCTGAGAACAGTTTGTACTCACCTGTGTGTGAATGAGTTCAGGTAGAGGAGCAGGTGTGAGTGTGACAGCTGTGATGATGGGATCAGGTCTTATATAGTAGGTCAGTCCCTCCTCACGATTCCCAGAGAAGCTGTCGTTGAGGAACTCGACCACCACATGTGGAGCTCTGTAATCAATCATCTTCGCATCCTGTTGATGTGACGTGTTAAAGTTCTCAACATGAACCCCAGACGTCGGTTGTAGCTTCCTCCAGTCTGAGGATTTGCTGTTTCTTTCTGTTTGAAAAAAAGTATAAACTGAATATCTTTGAGTTAATAGTTAAAGATTGTATCTGTCACCTCTCCTCTTCCAGCTGTAAGCGGGTACCAGGCTGTTGTTGGCCAAGGAGAATGAACAAAGTGGTTTTATATGTAAATGATTTACTTTGATAGAGTTATTAATTGATGACATAATGTGCACAAGATGAGATTGTCATTGACCTTGAGAACCCGTCAGCACAGGTTTCAACTGGTTTCTCTGGCCCCCATCGTCCAGGACCAAAGAAATGTGGCCCTGCAGAACAGAATTTCCTCTTCTGTTCTGTTCTGTTCCTGCTCAGAGATAATGAGTCATTTACTATCTTCTCCTGACCTCACAGTGTGAAGAAAAAGACTTTGTGCTTTATGAATCAGAAACCACCACACTGGTTATTGTAGGACAGAGAGGGACTGGGTATAGTGGGACGTGGGCTGGGTATAGTGGGACGTAGGCTGGGTATAGTGGGACATGGAGTGTTTACAGTGGGACAGTCTGGTTATAGTGAGACATGGACTGGTTATAGTGGACATGGACTGGTTATGGTGGGACATGGACTAGTTAAAGTGGACATGGACTAGGTATAGTGGGACAGACTGGTTATAATGGGACAGACTGGTTATAGTGGGACAGACTGGTTATAGTGGGACATGGACTAGTTATAGTGGGACAGACTGGTTATAGTGGGACAGACTGGTTATAGTTGGACAGACTGGTTATAGTGGGACAGACTGGTTATAGTGGGACAGGCTGGTTATAGTGGGACATGGACTAGGTATAGTGGGACAGACTGGTTATAGTGGGACATGGACTAGTTATAGTGGGACATGGACTAGGTATAGTGGGACATGGACTGGTTATAGTGGGACATGGACTAGGTATAGTGGGACAGACTGGTTATAGTGGGACATGGACTAGGTATAGTGGGACAGACTGGTTATAGTGGGTCATGGACTAGGTATAGTGGGACAGGCTGGTTATAGTGGGACATGGACTAGGTATAGTGGGACAGACTGGTTATAGTGGGACAGGCTGCTTATATTGGGACATGGACTAGGTATATTGGGACAGACTGGTTATAGTCGGACAGACTGGCTATAGTTGGACAGACTGGTTATAGTGGGACATGGACTAGGTATAGTGGGACAGACTGGTTATAGTGGGTCATGGACTAGGTATAGTGGGACAGACTGGTTATAGTGGGACATGGACTAGGTATAGTGGGACAGACTGGTTACAGTGGGACAGACTGGTTATAGTTGGACAGACTGGTTATAGTTGGACAGACTGGTTATAGAAGAAGAAGAAGATAGTCCTTTATTAGTCCCACGAGGGGAAATTCAATGTTTTCACTCTGTTGTTAACTTATACACGGTACATGCAGACCTGAACACACACATGCACAAACATGCATTAATGGAGAGATGTCAGAGTGATGGGGCTGCTCCTGACAAGCGCCCCAAGCAGTTGGGGGTTTGGTGCCTTGCTCAGGGGCACCTCGGCAGTGCCCAAGAGGTAAACTGGCACCTCTCCAGCTACCAATTCACACTCAGTTCTTGGTCCATGGCGGGACTTGAACCGGTGACCCTCCGGTTCCCAAACCAACTCCCTACAGACTGAGCTACTGCCGCCCCAAAAACATGGTTAGAGATGCCACGAAGTAGGTGGCAGTGCCTTAACCGTATGTGTGTTGATGGCCACAGGGACCAGTTCCATCCTTGTCAAGGGGAGTGCTAACCTTCTCTCCTTTCATACAACACTTTTCATAGTGGGACAGACTGGTTATAGTGGGACATGGACTAGGTATAGTGAGACAGACTGGTGATAGTGGGACAGGCTGGTTATAGTGGGACATGGACTAGGTATAGTGAGACAGACTGGTGATAGTGGGACAGGTTGGTTATAGTGGGACATGGACTAGGTATAGTGAGACAGACTGGTGATAGTGGGACAGGTTGGTTATAGTGGGACATGGACTAGGTATAGTGGGACAGACTGGTGATAGTGGGACAGGCTGGTTATAGTGGGACATGGACTAGGTATAGTGGGACAGACTGGTGATAGTGGGACAGACTGGTTATAGTGGGACATGGACTAGGTATAGTGAGACAGACTGGTGATAGTGGGACAGGCTGGTTATAGTGGGACATGGACTAGGTATAGTGAGACAGACTGGTGATAGTGGGACAGGTTGGTTATAGTGGGACATGGACTAGGTATAGTGAGACAGACTGGTGATAGTGGGACAGGTTGGTTATAGTGGGACATGGACTAGGTAAGTGGGACAGACTGGTGATAGTGGGACAGGCTGGTTATAGTGGGACATGGACTAGGTATAGTGGGACAGACTGGTGATAGTGGGACAGGCTGGTTATAGTGGGACATGGACTAGGTATAGTGGGACAGACTGGTGATAGTGGGACAGGCTGGTTATAGTGGGACATGGACTAGGTATAGTGGGACAGGCTGGTTATAGTGGGACATGGACTAGGTATAGTGAGACAGACTGGTGATAGTGGGACAGGCTGGTTATAGTGGGACATGGACTAGGTATAGTGGGACAGGCTGGTTATAGTGGGACATGGACTAGGTATAGTGGGACAGACTGGTTACAGTGGGACAGATGTATATTTCTAACTGATAATCGTCTATAGACGGGGCTCTGTGGTGGGACGCTGATCGTGGACTTTGTGTCCTCTGACCTTGTTGTACGTCTCTGCCCAGCGGTCGTAGAACTTCATCATCTGCTGTGAATCTAAGCCTTTCCAGGTCTGAATGAAGGTCTTCACATCGTCCACCGTTCTGCTGCAGTCTGACATGATGAGGAGACGACTTCAAACCTGCAGCACAACAAACTGGTCCGTTATAACTCGTCCTGGGATCGTCTTAATGTGGGAGACGTCAGATCACAGA
The DNA here is from genome assembly GCA_947000775.1 of Pterois miles. Classification (NCBI taxonomy): domain Eukaryota; kingdom Metazoa; phylum Chordata; class Actinopteri; order Perciformes; family Scorpaenidae; genus Pterois; species Pterois miles. The sequence goes on along the minus strand of CAMQGK010000074.1, from coordinate 49,701 downwards.
TGATCAGTCACTTTATTCAGCTTCAAGAGTTGTTCTCACTGTAGTGCAAATGTGCCGTCACAATTAACCCCATCACATCACACCGACGCTAATGTGTTTAACACTGCACATTTCTGTAATGCGTCAATGCAGCGTGTGATTTTTATGTTGTAGCTCAGTTTTAAAGCTAGAGCGGAGATCCTGGTAACATATGAAAAGTTAATTACTAGACTAATCTCCCTTTAAGATTCATTTTGATCCCAACATACATATTAGTGCAATGATTTCATTTAATCTAGTGCATTAATCACATTTATTCTTGTGCATTAATTACATTTATTCTAGTGGATTAATTACTTTTATACTAGTGCATTAATTACATTTACTCTCTTGCATTAATCACATTTATTGTTGTGCATTAATTACATTTATTCTTGTGCATTAATTACATTTATACTAGTGCATTAATTACATTTATTCTTGTGCATTAATTACTTTTATTCTAGTGGATTAATTACATTTATACCAGTGCATTAATTACATTTACTCTCTTGCATTAATCACATTTATTGTTGTGCATTAAGTACATTTATTCTTGTGCATTAATTACATTTATACTAGTGCATTAATTACATTTATTCTTGTGCATTAATTACTTTTATACTAGTGCATTAATTACATTTATTCTTGTGCATTAATTACTTTTATACTAGTGCATTAATTACATTTATTCTTTCATTAATTACTTATACTAGTGCTAATACATTTACTCTCTTCATTAACACATTTATTTTTCATTAAGTACTTTATTCTTTCATTAATTACATTTATACTATCATTATACATTTATTCTCCCATAATACATCCATTCTAGTCATTAATTACATTTATTCTTTCTAATACTTTTATACTACATTAATTACATTTATTCTCCTGTATTAAACATCCATTCACAAATACATTTATTCTCATAAACTTTAACATAATACATTTATACTAGTAAATTAATTACATTTATTCTAGTGCATTAATTACATTTATTCTCGTGCACTCCTAATTTTTATTGTATTCTATCCAATGACAGTAAAGGTTTTTTATTCTATACATGAATAGCAAAAAAATTTGTTTAAGTTAATATCGACAAGTGGAATAGTTTTATATTGATAATCATTTTTAATTCCTGGTATGTTTATAATTATAATCATATACGTTATATTATAGTATTTTTCAGTATCTTTATCTTTTCTTGATAAATTGCTGTCACGCTGGGATTAATTAAAAATCAAATCTATATGTTTAATTATAAAAATAAATATATCTTTGAAAGCGAAGCAGGAAAGGCCTGAGAACAGTTTGTACTCACCTGTGTGTGAATGAGTTCAGGTAGAGGAGCAGGTGTGAGTGTGACAGCTGTGATGATGGGATCAGGTCTTATATAGTAGGTCAGTCCCTCCTCACGATTCCCAGAGAAGCTGTCGTTGAGGAACTCGACCACCACATGTGGAGCTCTGTAGTCAATCATCTTCGCATCCTGTTGATGTGACGTGTTAAAGTTCTCAACATGAACCCCAGACGTCGGTTGTAGCTTCCTCCAGTCTGAGGATTTGCTGTTTCTTTCTGTTTGAAAAAAAAGTATAAACTGAATATCTTCTGGTTTCTCTGGCCCCCATCGTCCAGGACCAAAGAAATGTGGCCCTGCATCCATGCAATGCAGCCTGGCAGCACAATTCAACAATCGGGGCGTCACGTTTGCTGCTCCTCATTTACATAAAGTTGAGGTCTTGGATGCTTTATGCAAATCAGGGGCATCTGGTGCAACTAACTGCCTCCGAAAACTCCCCAGACGACTTTTAAACTAACTGATGGCGCTATAAAATAAAGACAGATTCAGCTACATGGATTATTTCTCTCATAAAATGTTTTCATAAACACACTTCAGTGAATTATTTTCATGATATTAGAGATGAAATATTCCAAATGAGTCACCATGTTGGGTCCAGTTTGAAAGCTGGGAGCAGCAGTCCACGAGGGAAAGCATTCGTCCAATCAGGAGTGTCTGGTGGCAGCCAATCAAGCCAATCAATTAAGATAGGCCCCATGGACACGAACCATAACTCACCTCTTTCACAATTATTCAACTCTCAACCAGTTAAATCTGTCTCTTAAATATATTTTGAATGTAAAAAGCAAAATTAATTAAATTGCAAATGTTTTGATTTAAATTCTTTTCTAAAAATTACATCATGACATGTATAAAGTATATACTGTACAAATCTCACTGAAAACAAGTTATTTATTTCCATCTTTTATTAGCTCTCAGTTTAGTCCTCAAGCTATCAAAAGCTGTAAAAACTGTTAGTTTTATGATTTTCCTTTATTTTCTCTTGAATATTGCCACCACTTCTGTAACCTAAGTATGGTTATTATCAGAGTTTAGTGGGTGGATTTCTTGTAGAGATAAACTGTCCCGCTGAGGTATCGCTCGTTCTCCGGCAGGTCCTGGACTCTGTCAGCGCTGAGATGTGGATCCTCCATGTATCTGTCAGTCTGCTGGAGGCCTACTAGACTCCACAGACCCTCCTCCTCCATCAGCTGCAGCTCTCTCTCCAGATCCTGCTTGTATTCACTTGCTGGTGTTCCTCGGTGGTCGCCTCTCGACATACAGACTAAACCTCCTGCAGAAAACACCATTTATTCACTAGTAGTTATTTACTGCATGAAGCAGATTACATGATCAACACTTCTACATACTCATGGATCCCAGACTCAACCCTAGTACTGTCGTCGTCTCAAAGATAATATCTCCATTCTACTAATGTAAGCAGCAAATACGTTTTGGAAGAACACAATGTTGCCCTAATAACATTTCTTTTCTTAACATAATGAGCAAAGGTTTATTATCAGCAAAGTCAGTTTTACTACAATATCTATCAATATATCAATATCTGCTCGTTGTCATTTGAGTGTGATGAATGTTTTCAAGGCTCTTGTGGGACAAAAAAAAAAAAAAAAACAGACACAAAAAGAGGCAAAAACAAAGAGACAACAAACAAAGACAAAAAAACAACTACAAAAAGACAAAAAAAACCAACAAACAGACAACGACGACAGCTAAGAACGACGCTCCCATGGCTGCCAAATGTGGTTGCACAAAAATCGACTTTCTTGTACTCCTTTCTGTGCTTCATTGCTCCTTGTCTAGTGAGTCACCTCAAATATCTGTTTTTAGACCTTTATCTCTCTGGTTCTGCCCTTGTCTGATTAATGAATTATTATGAACAAACAACACATTTACGAACGCTCCTGCTCATCTTACTCTTTGAGCCCATCAAGGTAGCATTTATGAGTTGGCCTGCAGCCTCGGTTCTAGCTACACCTCTGGCCTAAGGTTGAATCTCATGACCCCCCATCACCCTCCAGGTTTAGGGTTACAGCAGTGCTCTTTAAACTCTTTTCCTCTTTTTAATGGCCTATAGATTCATTTGTCTTTATTTATCTTCTATCTACTTTTTTTTTGCATGCATGTGAGTATTAGTTCAAACTTACAAGTCATTTTGTATCTCTTAATCCATTTACAATTACTTCAAGGTTGTTTTGGGGAAATGTAGATGTTACCATCTGTGCTCCGGCCGAGGCAAGAATATGTGAACAACTGGTAAGAGAATGTCTTTCCTCTTGACCCAAGGTCAAGCCAAAAGCCCGGAGCCCATCTGACTTCTTCCAGTCTTGTTTTGTGATGCCATGTTATGTTGCAGACAACTGGCATTACAAACTAAGCTTCTGAAATTAACTGCAGACTAGACGGGACTCGCAAGTTTGAGTGTTTATTTGCAAAGAGACCGGAGAAAACACAGCGACAGATCGTCCTAATATCATCTCACATTCCAATGATCCAACTCTAAAAAATAACCGACTAATCAATCCAGCAAGAACAGACTAATGGTCACAATGGTCATCAGTCCCTGAGCATCCCCAAGGTCTTACATAGTCCTGTGACCCGTGAGGACAGCACAAACACCAGCTGGAGTGCATATAAGGACATCTATGTTAGTTGGTTACCTGGTTTGGCAGCAGCGCAGAGCTCCCTGACAACACTGACCGGTACAAAACCAGCATCCAGAGCACCGACGATGATCACCACATCAAACGTACCTGAAACCAGGAGATGAAGAGGAAGAGGAGGTTCAGTTTCCAGAAGTCATACTTCAAACTGTCAAAGATGAGCAGTGAGGGAACCGTTGTGAGTGTTGTGTACCAGTCTGTGCAGGCAGCGGTTCTGTTCCCAGTAAGGCCACTTTGAGGTCCTGATAGAGGCCGGTCTTAGCAGCCAGCTCCAGCATGCCTTTACTGCCGTCCACTCCCACAAAGTGTTTGAAGCCCATTTCAGCCATCTATGAACACAAGAAGAAAAAAAAAACAGCCAACATCAACACATTTTAATCTCAAAACAGTGAGATTTTTATTTCAAATCCAAGACACTTTGCTGGAAATTATCAATTGTAGACACAGTATTGGCCATAGTACTATTAGTAGTAGTAGTAGTGATAATTTAGAATTAAGAATTGATGGAAGATAGAGGTAGATCGGCCTGTTGTTTTTCTCTGGCTCAGGGCTGATGATTGAGATCTGCCTGTATCAGTCGACATCCCGACATGCTCTGTAGACTATGACTGTGTGCTCTGCTGAGAGGGTGTCCCTGCCAGTCGAACTGGGTCGTAGTCTCCAGGGGATGAAGGTACTTTTATTTATAACACAATGTTCATGTCCTTTTTGTAAAGGTTATTGGAGAGACGGTTCCATCATTACTTTTTTACTTGTGAACAAATGTAATTAACTAAACATTATTTAAAAGATTTCTAGCAAAGAAACAAGATGGTGATGACAGCCAAAAACCACGATGAGACAGCCAAAAACCAAGATGGCAATGACCAAAAACCATCATGATGTTGACCAAACACCAAGATGGAGATGGCAGAACAAAAATATGGCAACGACCAAAAGCCAACGACAAAAAACTAAATAATTATAAATAATAAAATAATTATAACTAGCCTAATGGTACCAAAAGATGTTGCATAGTTTTAAGCCAAAAGTCTAGGCCTATTGATTTTGAATTACATTCTTAAGTTCTGATCAGTCAGTAATAGATGTGGTTTTAAATATTAATATCTATTTACAGACTGTGTGGGCTAAAACACGCTAGAAGCCTGATTCTCCTTTACAATAATTCACTACATGTTTACAGTTAGACAGGAAACTCATTAAAGTACACAATCATTAAGATCAATTTATGTGATGGGAGAGTGGCCTTAGCTGGCTACTGTTTCTGACTGGCTGGCTACTCCAGATCCTTGTAGGAAGCCCTGCTCATCACAGTGCAGAATGGTATCCATTTATCATCTTAACCTTAACCTCTTAAACCTTCCTTTATCCCTTCTTGCTCCTTACACAGCTTTAGTGCTTCTAGGGAGTGATACACCCCTGATCAAAATCTTAAGACCAGTTAAAAAATTGCAAGAATTTGCATTTTGCACTGTTGTATTTTAAGAAGGTTCTAAGTAGAGTTTCAAAATGCAAAAAGAAGAAATGGAAACAAGAGACTAAATGTTTTGAGCAGGCAATTTATTGAAAAGAACAATTTAACTAAAATAGGAGTGTTCATCAGCTGATCAAAAGTTTAAGACCACATCCTTTAAAAGCCCAAATCTGTGCAAACATTTGGATTTCATGTCATTTTCTGTCAAGTAATCACACTGTCAAGACCTCTTGATGGGAAAAGCAAAAAAACTCACTGCCTTGGAACGTGGCAGGATTGTTGAGCTGCATAGACAAGGCCTCTCACAGCGTGCCATCGCTGCTGAGGTTGGACGCAGTAAGACAGTCATTTTGCATTTCTTAAAAGATCCTGAGGTTTATGGAACAAAAAAATCAAGTGGTAGACCCAAAAATATCTCACCGGCACCGAGCCGGAGGATCCGAACGGCTGTCCGTCAAGACACGGGACGATCCTCATCCCAAATTAAGGCCATTACTGGTGCTGACTGCAGCCCAATAACCATCAGACGGCATCTGCAAAGGAATGGCTTCAAAAACAAAAAACCTCTTCAAAGGCCACGTCTCCTTCAACGCCACAAAATTGCCCGTTTGGCCTTTGCAAGGGAGCACCAAACATGGGACGTTCAAAGTTGGCAGAAAGTTTTATTCTCTGATGAGAAATAATTGAACCTTGATGGTCCTGATGGCTTCCAACGCTACTGGCATGACAAGGAGATGCCACCTGAGATTTTTTCAACACGGCACAGCGGAGGGGGCGCCATCATGATCTGGGCTGCTTTTTCCTTCAATGGAACAATGGAGCTCCAGGTTGTGCAGGGCGTCAAACAGCAGCTGGCTACGTGGAGATGTTGCAGCGGGCATCCCTCATGACTGAGGGCCCTCGTCTGTGTGCTGATGACTGGGTTTTTCAGCAGGACGATGCTGCGATTCACAATGCCCGTCTGACAAAGGAGTTTTTTCAGGAGAATAACATCACTCTTTTGGATCGTCCTGCATGTTCCCCTGATCTAAATCCAATTGAGAACATTTGGGGATGGATGGCAAGGGAAGTTTACAAAAATGGACATCAGTTCCAGACAGTGGATGCCCTTCGTGAAGCCATCTTCACCACTTGGAGCAACATTCCTACAAGCCTTTTGGAAACACTCGCATCAAGCATGCCAACACCAATTTTTGAAGTGATCAACAATAATGGTGGAGCTACTCATTACTGAGTCTGTTTTTGAGACTTTAATTTCTGTTTTAGGGTTTTTTTTGAGCTATGGTCTTAAACTTTTGATCAGCTGATGAACAGCCTATTTTAGTTAAATTGTTCTTTTCAATAAATTGCCTGCTCAAAACATTTAGTCTCTTGCTCTCATTTCTTCTTTTTGCATTTTGAAACTCTACTTAGAACCTTCTTAAGATACAACAGTGCAAAACGTAAATTCTTGCAATTTTTTAACTGGTCTTAAGATTTTGATCAGGAGTGTATACAAATGTGAAGATATGCTGTGTCTGTGGGCCGGTCTGGACCAAACTACCAAGGCCCATGTTTTGTCCCACCTCGGCCGTGGTCTCACCACTTTAGCGACCCATCCAGACCCACAGGCGACGTCCAGAACTTGAACTTCTTCTGGATTCCTGGAGAAGGTATTAGACAAGAAGTCTGCTGCAAGGTACGGTGCTCTGTAGCTCATCATGGCGTGATCCTGTTTTAAAAAAAGTTGGTTGTTGTTACTTGTACCTGAGTATTTCTTGATTTGTAAGTTTAAGCTGAATTAAGTCCTCATTAAACCTGAACAGACTGGGTTCTTTAAACTGACCTTTTCATAGTTTTCTGCCCAGCTGTCGTAGAATTGAACTCGATCTTTTGCATCAGGACTTTTACAGGACTGAAATGTGGCCCTGCCATCGTCCTTAGTTCTGCAGGAGTTGGACATGATGAGGGGACAAAGCTGCCAGGAGACAGTAATTAAATGGGATTTTATCATCAGTCAGTGAAAATGTGACAGCTGTCATTATAAAGTCACTTCAAGAGCTGCAGTGTGTTATTTTTACATGCTTTTACCCGTCTGAAGTCTGTGACCCTGGATGTATGAAGAGATGTCTGAAAATTAGAGGATCATTGTTTTATTGGTAAATCAACTTCCCACAAGGCTTACATGGCGACGACCAAAAAACAAATTTTTGCTCTCAAATCTGTGTGCTGGATTTTTCAAACTTCCATTTTTGTCCATTGCAGTGATAACCACTACACCACCGTGCAGCCCAAGCAGCAAGGTACGTTTAATAAATGAATAAGTCCGTCAGTAATGCAACAGAGTTCATTCTTGAAAGAATTAATGAGTTAAGAGGTAGGTCTTCACCCACAACACCCAGCTCTCCCTCCACAACGCCCAGCTTTCCCTCCACAACGCCCAGCTCTCCCTCCACAACGCCCAGCTCTCCCTCGACAACGCCCAGCTCTCCCTCCACAACACCCAGCTCTCCCTCGACAACGCTCAGCTTTCCCTCGACAACGCTCAGCTCTCCCTCCACAACGCCCAGCTCTCCCTCCACAACGCCCAGCTCTCCCTCCACAACACCCAGCTCTCCCTCGACAACGCTCAGCTCTCCCTCCACAACGGCCAGCTCTCCCTCCACAACGGCCAGCTCTCCCTCCACAACGCCCAGCTCTCCCTCCACAACGCCCAGCTCTCCCTCGACAACGCTCAGCTCTCCCTCCACAACGCTCAGCTCTCCCTCCACAACGCTCAGCTCTCCCTCCACAACGCTCAGCTCTCCCTCCACAACGCCCAGCTCTCCCTCCACAACGCCCAGCTCTCCCTCCACAACGCCCAGCTCTCCCTCGACAACGCTCAGCTCTCCCTCCACAACGCCCAGCTCTCCCTCGACAACGCTCAGCTCTCCCTCCACAACGCCCAGCTCTCCCTCCACAACGCCCAGCTCTCCCTCGACAACGCTCAGCTCTCCCTCCACAACGCCCAGCTCTCCCTCCACAACGCCCAGCTTTCCCTCCACAACACTCAGCTCTCCCTCCACAACGCCCAGCTCTCCCTCCACAACGCCCAGCTCTCCCTCCACAACGCTCAGCTCTCCCTCCACAACGGCCAGCTCTCCCTCCACAACGGCCAGCTCTCCCTCCACAACACCCAGCTCTCCCTCCACAACGCCCAGCTCTCCCTCCACAACACCCAGCTCTCCCTCCACAACACCCAGCTCTCCCTCCACAACCAGCTCTCCCTCCACAACACCCAGCTCTCCCTCCACAACGCCCAGCTCTCTGTCCACAACTCCCAGCTCTCTGTCCACAACGCCCAGCGCTCCCTCCACAATGCCCAGCTCTCCCTCCACAACACCCAGCTCTCTGTCCATAATGCCCAGCTCTCCTTCCATAGCATTCAGCTATTCAAGAGTAAAATCCCTAATGGGATGTCCTCTTGTAGATGAGAGCTTGTGTTAGGAATGCTTGTAAATCACAAGAAGGAAGAGAGAGAGAGAGAGAGAGAGACCCCAAACGCAGAAAACCACAGAGGAAAACAGAAAACCAAAAACAAAAAGGGAGCCCTTTAATATCAGACTGAAGAATAATCTTATAGTAATACAAATAATTATAAACAGTAACTCAAAATAAATATAAGAATAAACACAAAGTAACTACAAGAAAACTAAATATGCAGAAACCAGAATTAACACTAAACCCAGAGTACCCAGACAGACAGTGAGGAAATACAACTGAACAAAACACAGACAGGAGAAACACAGGACCACAAGGAGTGCACAGAGAGATATCAAACAGGATAAGAAAAGATACCTGGAGAAAAGAGACATGGAACTATACCAGGGAGAAAGGAGTCAAACGAGAAATCCAGGCGAAAAAAACAAGAAGAATACGTTAAAGTGGATGGACAACAGAGCACGGGCAGATCACGGGGACTAAACAAATGAACCGACAAGAACAGAGGGAAAAAAGGTGACTTCAATACACAAAGGGAAAACGATCAGGTGGAAACTATCAGGGGTGGGGCAACAATCAGGGAAAGTAGGTCAGGGGGTGTGAACCAAGAAAACGGAGGGAAAACACACAAGGGCAGGAAGTAAAACTAGAAATGATATGGAGACACAAGACTTTTCAAAATAAAACAGTAAACAACCCAAGACAAAACACCCGGACCAGGACAGGGAGTGAAACACAACTAATACACTAGAACAAGAGCTCAGTATAACAAAACACAACCAAATAATAAACTAATCGAAAAACTAACACAAAGAGTCCATAGTCATGACAGAACCCCCCCGTTAAGGGACAGATTCCAGACGTTCCAACAAATAGTCAAAAAAGTTCACCAGGGTGGGTGGAGGAGGTCTGGAGGAGGGACCCAAGGGTAAGCGTCCAAGGGAGGAGAGGCGAGGAAACTCAGGGGGGCGGCCCGGAGGTAGAGTGGAGACTGAACGGGAAGGCTCGGGCGGACGGCCCGGGGGCAGAACGGAGACTGACTGGGGAGGCTCGGGCGGACAGCCCGGGGGCAGAGTGGAGACTGAACGGGAAGGCTCGAGCGGACGGCCCGGGGGCAAGGCGGAGACTGACAGGGGAGGCTTGGGCGGACGGCCCAGGGGCAGCAGTGGGACAGCAGGGACCGGGACTACGGGGACTGGGACCTGGGGCTGCTGCGGGACGCTAGGGACCGGGACTACGGGGACTGGGACCTGGGGCTGCTGCGGGACGCTAGGGACCGGGACTACGGGGACTGGGACCTGGGGCTTCTGCGGAGAGACTGGGAATGTGTGGACAGGGACAAGAACACAGGAACAAGACCAAACACAGGAACAAGACCAAACACAGGAACAAGACCAAACACAAAACAAGACCGAACAGGGGAACAAGACCGAACAGGGGAAGAGGACCGAACAGGGGAAGAAGACCAAATGCAGAACAAGACCGAACAGGGGAAGAAGACCAAACAGAGGAACAAGACCAAACGCAGAACAAGACCGAACAGGGGAACAAGACCGAACAGGGGAAGAAGACCGAACAGGGGCACAACACCAAACAGGGGAAAAAGACCAAACGCAGAACAAGACCAAACACAGGAACAAGACCAAACACAAGAACAAGACCGAACACAAGACAAGACCAAACGCAGAACAAGACCAAACACAGAACAAGACCAAACGCAGAACAAGACCAAACAGGGGAACAAGACCGAACAGGGGAACAAGACCAAACAGGGGAAGAAGACCAAACCGGGGAACAAGACCAAACGCAGAACAAGACCAAACAGGGGCACAAGACCAAACACAAGAACAAGACCAAACACAAGACAAGACCAAACGCAGAACAAGACCAAACGCAGAACAAGACCAAACGCAGAACAAGACCAAACAAGGGGAACAAGACCAAACGCAGAACAAGACCAAACAGGGGAACAAGACCGAACAGGGGAACAAGACCAAACAGGGGAAGAAGACCAATCCGGGGAACAAGACCAAACGCAGAACAAGACCGAACAGGGGAACAAGACCGAACAGGGGAACAAGACCAAACACAGAACAAGACCGAACAGGGGAACAAGACCAAACAGGGGAACAAGACCAAATGCAGAACAAGACCGAACAGGGGAACAAGACCAAACACAGGAACAAGACCAAACACAGGAACAAGACCAAACACAGGAACAAGACCAAACACAGGAACAAGACCAAACACAGAACAAGACCGAACAGGGGAACAAGACCGAACAGGGGAAGAGGACCGAACAGGGGAAGAAGACCAAATGCAGAACAAGACCGAACAGGGGAAGAAGACCAAACAGAGGAACAAGACCAAACGCAGAACAAGACCGAACAGGGGAACAAGACCGAACAGGGGAAGAAGACCGAACAGGGGCACAACACCAAACAGGGGAACAAGACCAAACGCAGAACAAGACCAAACACAGGAACAAGACCAAACACAAGAACAAGACCGAACACAAGACAAGACCAAACGCAGAACAAGACGAAACACAGAACAAGACCAAACGCAGAACAAGACCAAACAGGGGAACAAGACCAAACACAGGAACAAGACCAAACACAGGAACAAGACCAAACGCAGAACAAGACCGAACAGGGGAACAAGACCGAACAGGGGAAGAAGACCGAACAGGGGAAGAAGACCAAACGCAGAACAAGACCGAACAGGGGAAGAAGACCAAACAGGGGAACAAGACCAAACGCAGAACAAGACCGAACAGGGGAAGAAGACCGAACAGGGGCACAAGGCCAAACAGGGGAACAAGACCAAATGCAGAACAAGACCAAACACAGAACAAGACCAAACGCAGAACAAGACCGAACAGGGGAACAAGACCGAACAGGGGAAGAAGACCACACAGGGGAACAAGACCAAACGCAGAACAAGACCGAACAGGGGAACAAGACCGAACAGGGGAAGAAGACCGAACAGGGGCACAAGACCAAACAGGGGAACAAGACCAAACACAAGAAAAAGACCAAACACAAGACACTGCGGTGGCGAAGATCCAGCCGGAGCAGGAACAGCGGACGTCGGCCGCGGTGGCGGAGACCCAGCCGGGACTGGAACAGGACCAGGAGGCGTCGGCCGCAGTGGCGGAGACCCAGCCGGGACTGGAACAGGACCAGGAGGCGTCGGCCGCGGTGGCGGAGACCCAGCCGGGACAGGAACAGGACCAGGAGGCGTCGGCCGCGGTGGCGGAGACCCAGCCGGGACAGGAAGAGGACCAGGAAGCGTCGGCTGCGGTGACGGAGACCGAGCCGGGACAGGAGACGTCGGAGGCTGCGGTGACGGAGACCCAGCCGGAGCAAGAACAGCGGGCGTCGGCCGCGGTGGCGGAGACCCAGCCGGGACTGGAACAGGACCAGGAGGCGTCGGCCGCAGGGAGAAACTCCTTTCTGAACAAGACCAAACGCAGAAAAAGACCGAACAGGGGAACAAGACCGAACAGGGGAACAAGACCAAAGGGAAGACAACCGGGAACAAGACCAAACGCAGAACAAGACCGAACCGGGAACAGAAGACCAAACAGGGGAACAAGACCAAACACAGGACAAGCCACACGAACAAGACCAAACCAGAACAAGACCAAACGTAGAACAAGACCAAACACAGAACAAGACCAAACACAGGAACAAGACCAAACACAGAACAAGACCAAACGCAGAACAAGACGAAGGAAGACCGAACAGGGGAAGAAGACCAAACAGCAGAACAAGACCGAACAGGGGAACAAGACCAAACACAAGAACAAGACCAAACAAGACAAGACCAAACGCAGAACAAGACCAAACACAGAACAAGACCAAACAGAACAAGACCAAACACAGGAACAAGAAAAAAACCCCCAAACACCAAACGCAGAACAAGACCGAACAGGGGAACAAGACCAAACACAGGAACAAGACCAAACACAGAACAAGACCAAACAGGAAGAAGCAGAACAAGACCAAACACAGGAACAAGACCAAACGTAGAACAAGACCAAACACAGAACAAGACCAAACACAGGAACAAGACCAAACACAGAACAAGACCAAACACAGAACAAGACCAAACACAGAACAAGACCAAACGCAGAACAAGACCGAACAGGGGAACAAGACCGAACAGGGGAAGAAGACCGAACAGGGGCACAACATCAAACAGGGGAACAAGACCAAACGCAGAACAAGACCAAACACAGGAACAAGACCAAACACAAGAACAAGACCGAACACAAGACAAGACCAAACGCAGAACAAGACCAAACACATAACAAGACCAAACGCAGAACAAGACCAAACAGGGGAACAAGACCAAACACAGGAACAAGACCAAACACAGGAACAAGACCAAACGCAGAACAAGACCGAACAGGGGAACAAGACCGAACAGGGGAACAAGACCGAACAGGGGAAGAAGACCGAACAGGGGAAGAAGACCAAACGCAGAACAAGACTGAACAGGGGAAGAAGACCAAACAGGGGAACAAGACCAAACGCAGAACAAGACCGAACAGGGGAAGAAGACCGAACAGGGGAACAAGACCAAACGCAGAACAAGACCGAACAGGGGAAGAAGACTGAACAGGGGCACAAGACCAAACAGGGGAACAAGACCAAACACAAGAAAAAGACCAAACACAAGACACTGCGGTGGCGAAGATCCAGCCGGAGCAGGAACAGCGGGCGTCGGCCGCGGTGGCGGAGACCCAGCCGGGACTGGAACAGGACCAGGAGGCGTCGGCCGCAGTGGCGGAGACCCAGCCGGGACTGGAACAGGACCAGGAGGCGTCGGCCGCGGTGGCGGAGACCCAGCCGGGACAGGAACAGGACCAGGAGGCGTCGGCCGCGGTGGCGGAGACCCAGCCGGGACAGGAAGAGGACCAGGAAGCGTCGGCTGCGGTGACGGAGACCGAGCCGGGACAGGAGACGTCGGAGGCTGCGGTGACGGAGACCCAGCCGGAGCAAGAACAGCGGGCGTCGGCCGCGGTGGCGGAGACCCAGCCGGGACTGGAACAGGACCAGGAGGCGTCGGCCGCAGGGAGAAACTCCTTTCTGAACAAGACCAAACGCAGAACAAGACCGAACAGGGGAACAAGACCGAACAGGGGAACAAGACCAAACAGGGGAAGAAGACCAATCCGGGGAACAAGACCAAACGCAGAACAAGACCGAACAGGGGAACAAGACCGAACAGGGGAACAAGACCAAACACAGGAACAAGACCAAACACAGAACAAGACCAAACACAGAACAAGACCAAACGCAGAACAAGACCAAACGTAGAACAAGACCAAACACAGAACAAGACCAAACACAGGAACAAGACCAAACACAGAACAAGACCAAACGCAGAACAAGACCGAACAGGGGAACAAGACCGAACAGGGGAAGAAGACCGAACAGGGGCACAACACCAAACAGGGGAACAAGACCAAACGCAGAACAAGACCAAACACAGGAACAAGACCAAACACAAGAACAAGACCGAACACAAGACAAGACCAAACGCAGAACAAGACCAAACACAGAACAAGACCAAACGCAGAACAAGACCAAACAGGGGAACAAGACCAAACACAAGAACAAGACCAAACACAAGACAAGACCAAACGCAGAACAAGACCAAACACAGAACAAGACCAAACGCAGAACAAGACCAAACATAGGAACAAGACCAAACGCAGAACAAGACCAAACAGGGGAACAAGACCGAACAGGGGAACAAGACCAAACAGGGGAAGAAGACCAATCCGGGGAACAAGACCAAACACAGAACAAGACCGAACAGGGGAACAAGACCGAACAGGGGAACAAGACCAAACACAGAACAAGACCGAACAGGGGAACAAGACCGAACAGGGGAAGAAGACCAAACAGGGGAACAAGACCAAACAGGGGAACAAGACCAAACGCAGAACAAGACCGAACAGGGGAACAAGACCAAACACAGGAACAAGACCAAACACAGGAACAAGACCAAACACAGGAACAAGACCGAACAGGGGAACAAGACCAAACACAGAACAAGACCGAACAGGGGAAGAGGACCGAACAGGGGAAGAAGACCAAATGCAGAACAAGACCGAACAGGGGAAGAAGACCAAACAGAGGAACAAGACCAAATGCAGAACAAGACCGAACAGGGGAAGAAGACCAAACAGAGGAACAAGACCAAACGCAGAACAAGACCGAACAGGGGAACAAGACCGAACAGGGGAAGAAGACCGAACAGGGGCACAACACCAAACAGGGGAACAAGACCAAACGCAGAACAAGACCAAACACAAGAACAAGACCGAACACAAGACAAGAGCAAACGCAGAACAAGACCAAACACAGAACAAGACCAAACGCAGAACAAGACCAAACAGGGGAACAAGACCAAACACAGGAACAAGACCAAACACAGGAACAAGACCAAACGCAGAACAAGACCGAACAGGGGAACAAGACCGAACAGGGGAAGAAGACCGAACAGGGGAAGAAGACCGAACAGGGGAAGAAGACCAAACGCAGAACAAGACCGAACAGGGGAAGAAGACCAAACAGGGGAACAAGACCAAACGCAGAACAAGACCGAACAGGGGAACAAGACCGAACAGGGGAAGAAGACCACACAGGGGAACAAGACCAAACGCAGAACAAGACCGAACAGGGGAACAAGACCGAACAGGGGAAGAAGACCGAACAGGGGCACAAGACCAAACAGGGGAACAAGACCAAACACAAGAAAAAGACCAAACACAAGAAAAAGACCAAACACAAGACAAGACCAAATGCAGAACAAGACCAAACACAGAACAAGACCGAACAGGGGAACAAGACCGAACAGGGGAACAAGACCAAACAGGGGAAGAAGACCAAACCGGGGAACAAGACCAAACGCAGAACAAGACCGAACAGGGGAACAAGACCAAACACAGGAACAAGACCAAACACAGAACAAGACCGAACAGGGGAACAAGACCGAACAGGGGAACAAGACCGAACGGGAACAAGACCGAACGCAGAACAAGACCAAACAGAGAACAAGACCAAACGCAGAACAAGACCGAACAGGGGAACAAGACCGAACAGGGGAAGAAGACCGAACAGGGGCACAAGACCAAACAGGGGAACAAGACCAAACACAAGAACAAGACCAAACACAAGACAAGATCAAACGCAGAACAAGACCAAACACAGAACAAGACCGAACAGGGGAACAACACCGAACAGGGGAACAAGACCAAACAGGGGAAGAAGACCAAACCGGGGAACAAGACCAAACGCAGAACAAGACCGAACAGGGGAACAAGACCAAACACAGGAACAAGACCAAACACAGAACAAGACCGAACAGGGGAACAAGACCAAACAGGGGAAGAAGACCAAACTGGGGAACAAGACCAAACGCAGAACAAGACCGAACAGGGGAACAAGACCAAACACAGGAACAAGACCAAACACAGAACAAGACCGAACAGGGGAACAAGACCGAACGGGAACAAGACCGAACGCAGAACAAGACCAAACAGAGAACAAGACCAAACGCAGAACAAGACCGAACAGGGGAACAAGACCGAACAGGGGAACAAGACCAAACAGGGGAAGAAGACCAAACCGGGGAACAAGACCAAACGCAGAACAAGACCGAACAGGGGAACAAGACCAAACACAGGAACAAGACCAAACACAGAACAAGACCGAACAGGGGAACAAGACCGAACAGGGGAACAAGACCGAACGGGAACAAGACCGAACGCAGAACAAGACCAAACAGAGAACAAGACCAAACGCAGAACAAGACCGAACAGGGGAAGAAGACCAAACGCAGAACAAGACCGAACAGGGGAAGAAAACACCAAACAAACCGAACAGGGGAGACCAAACAGAGGAACAAGACCAAACACAGAACAAGACCAAACGCGGAACAAGACCAAACACAGAACAAGACCAAACGGGGAACAAGACCAAACACAGAACAAGACCAAACAGAGAACAAGACCAAACGCAGAACAAGACCGAACAGGGGAAGAAGACCAAACACCGAACAAGACCAAACAGGGGAACAAGACCGAACAGGGGAACAAGACCAAACACAGAACAAGACCGAACACAGAACAAGACCGAACACGGGAACAAGACCGAACAGGGGAACAAGACCAAACACAGAACAAGACCAAACGCGGAACAAGACCAAACACAGAACAAGACCAAACACAGAACAAGACCAAACGCAGATCAAGACCAAACGTAGAACAAGACCAAACACAGAACAAGACCAAACACAGGAACAAGACCAAACACAGAACAAGACCAAACACAGAACAAGACCAAACGCAGAACAAGACCAAACGCAGAACAAGACCAAACGCAGAACAAGACCAAACACAGGAACAAGACCAAACACAGAACAAGACCAAACAGGGGAACAAGACCAAACAGGGGAACAAGACCAAACAGGGGAGCAAGACCAAACAGGGGAACAAGACCAAACACAGAACAAGACCAAACGCAGAACAAGACCAAACGTAGAACAAGACCAAACACAGAACAAGACCAAACACAGGAACAAGACCAAACACAGAACAAGACCAAACACAGAACAAGACCAAACGCAGAACAGGACCAAACGCAGAACAAGACCAAACACAGGAACAAGACCAAACAGGGGAACAAGACCAAACAGGGGAACAAGACCAAACACAGAACAAGACCAAACACAGAACAAGACCAAACACAGAACAAGACCAAACGCAGAACAAGACCAAACGTAGAACAAGACCAAACGCAGAACAAGACCAAACGCAGAACAAGACCAAACGCAGAACAAGACCAAACACAGAACAAGACCAAACAGGGGAACAAGACCAAACAGGGGAACAAGACCAAACAGGGGAGCAATACCAAACAGGGGAACAAGACCAAACACAGAACAAGACCGAACGGGTAACAAGACCAAACAGGGGAACAAGACCAAACAGGGGAACAAGACCAAACACAGAACAAGACCAAACACAGAACCTGAGCAAACACAGGAACCTGACCAGGCTCAGGATCGGACTGGGTATTGAACACGGCACAGGGCTGTGAGGACTGAAGAGCTGCTGGGCAGCAGCAGGTACCAGACAGGTAGCAGGCAGGTAACAAGTAACTGCACAGTGATGATCTGACAAAGACCAGCGGCAGGTGAAGTGGAATATGTGGAATGTGGCTGACGAATGAATGAGATGCAGGTGAGGATGTGGACGGGGTCGACCCGGCAGAGCTGATAGGGGAGCTCACACCAGGTGTGCAGGTGGGTGTAGATGTCAGGAGAGCAGCAATGGTAAGAGAGTCTGAGGACATCAGGTGGATGGTGAAAGGATGGCAGGACCAGGGAGTGAGAGGAGGGAGCGTGGCCTGGGGAAGTGAGCAGGAGCTGGACAAAGGGCCTGAGAGCCAGGCCACGCAAACCTGCAGGGACTAGACAGTCCTCGTGACACCCGGCTGGCGCACGCAAACCTGCAGGGACTAGACAGTCCTCGTGACACCCGGCTGGTGCACGCAAACCTGCAGGGACTAGACAGTCCTCGTGACACCCGGCTGGCGCACGCAAACCTGCAGGGACTAGACAGTCCTCGTGACACCCGGCTGGCGCACGCAAACCTGCAGGGACTAGACAGTCCTCGTGACACCCGGCTGGCGCACGCAAACCTGCAGGGACTAGACAGTCCTCGTGACACCCGGCCGGCGGGATGTTGTGTTTGATGTGCTGGAGAAGCCGTTTCTCGAAGCACTTCATCAGAACGGAGGTGACTTTTTACGTATAGTGACATGCTGGCCGTGTTGAAGCAGGTGGGATCACACCCTGACGTGTTGAAACTGTCAGTGATGATCAACTAGCTGGTCGGCGACCAGGGAAGTCACATTCACACACTTAAAGGTCATTGTATGTATGTCGAAAAACATACACAGTATACTATACATAGTATACTTTGTGAAAAAATTTAAAAAGTCATAGTATGTCAAAAAAAAGTCACAGCATAGGATGCTGAAAATAATAGCAAAAATTCATATCATTTGTCAAAATAAAGTCAGCATAGTGTCGTAGGTTGAAAATAAAGCCATAGTAGCTTATCAATTTATAAAAGAATATCAGTACTTATATCGTTACTGGAGCTGTGGCCCCTGCGACCCGATCCCAGATAAATGGTTGAAGATGAATGAAAATGATTTAGTATATCGAATAAAAGTCATAGTACAGTATGTTGAAGTATTTTTAAAAAATAAATGTACTATGTCAAAAAAATAGAAACCATCAGAATCCTATGTTGAAAAAAATGGGAAAAAATCAGTCTAGTATTTTGAAAGTCATAGTACAGTATATGAAAAATTAAGTCAGTGTAGTATGTCGAAAAAGTCATAATATTGTATGTCGATGAAATAAAAAGTCAGTAAGTTGAAAAATTTTTCAGTCATTGTTGTAGTATATTATATCAAAATGTCATAGTGTAGTATTAAAAAACATAAAAGTCATAGTATGGTATGTCAAAAAATGAAAAAGAAATTCATAGTCGAGTATGTCAATATAAAGTCAGAAGAAAACACATAAAAAAATAATATAGTATGTCGAAATTTATTCCCAAAAAATGAAAAAAATTCAGTCAAGTATGTTGATAAAAAAAAAATCAGTATAGTATATCAAAGGAAAAATTTTAAATCATAGTATAGTATGTGCAAAATGTCATAGTACGGTATGTTGAAGTATTTTAGTCTAGTGCTTTGATATAAAGTCATAGTACAGTATGTGAAGTAAGTCATACTGTAGTAATTTGAAAAAATAAGTTATAGTATAGTATGTCACTATTACTAGTAGTACAGTGGGTTACTACTGACTAGACTAATTAGTATGATTTTTACACTGTTACCTACAAACACAGCTGAACGACATTTACAGACATAACTTCTATACATCCGTCACAATCATACCAAGAACAGGAGCGTAGGTTCAGACACCAGCTATTTATTGAACATCTCCACAATATTAATATCACAACGGCTCTGGATGCTTTACATCATACCAACTGCTATTTAACAGTAATAAATCCTCAATTTATTGCTTTATTTAATAGATAAAGCACTTCCAAAATGCTCCCCAAGTCAGAGGCGGTACTCAGGCAGCTAATGAGCGATTGCTTTTGTGACAGAAGCTTTTTAAGCTTTTAGCGGAAACGACAAAAAAATAATCTGAATAATTTCTAGCCATCTCTTCTTCTTCATCTCCCTCCACCAACACAACAGTGATCAGACATGAGTCCAAACGTGCGAAAAAGGAGTAACAATGCTGCCATGATGTGCACTACAGTAAACTTTACAGACACCAACGATGACGCTCGGAGTGCCGTCTTATGGCTGGTGGCTCAGAAACAGCTCAGTTTATCAGAGCGTTTGGGTCCCAATGACACAAAATCCATCCAACAAATCGTCTTTTGGTTCTTCAGACTCCTTTGACCAAGACCACCATTTGCCCGGCCTTCTGGGAACAGCTGTCCGTGGTTTTGGCGTTGTCAGGGCGGGGGCGGCGTAGGTTCAGGAAGCTGAAGCGTGCTTCCAGGCTGAAGCTCTTCTTGGTGCCGTTGTTGTTGCTGGAAGCTGGAGCGTTGTCCAGATGCCCCTCTGCACCTTCTGCCCGATCGCCTGCAGCAAGGAAGGCAGTGACGGGTCAACGTCGTTGTACGTCAAAAGATGTAAAAGTCATAGTTTATCAATAACAGATGTAAAATTGTAAATTTCCCCACTGTGGGACTAATAAAGGAATATCTTATCTTATCTTATCTAAAAGTCATAGTCATTGTACAGTATGTCAGAAAATATGCACAGTATAGTATGTTGAAAAAACTAATAGAAAGTCATAATATAGTATGTCAAAACCATTTTAAAAGTCTACTATGAATAATAAAGAATATCATGTCAAATGTACTGAATGTCGAGGTAAATATTAAAAAAAAGTCATCGTAAGTGTCAGACAGGCTCTATACAAAGTGGGGCGCATCCAGTCCAGACTCCAGTGGGTGGATGGGACGGTAGTTTCATAATAATACATCATTAAAATTCAGACAGTTTTTCGTACTGTTAGCACTGCTTCATCTCGTCGGTCTGAATATTGCTGACAGGCTTTCATGTGCCACTGGAGCAGAATAAGGTGTATGAAGCCAGGTATCAGGAAGGTGGACGGTGCTGCACAGAGACCGTCTGAAAACGCCGTCACCTGTTTGGACTCAACACAACACAAACAACACGCTACCGGAAATCTCACTCAATAACATGAATCTTGTTCATGTGAGATTACAGCTGTGCAGGCACAAAGTGTGCTGAACTTCCTTCACCTTTGACTTACAGGCTGTTCAGGTGGAGGCGGCGCGAGTCGAGCAGGTAGCAGCAGATCGTACGACCTCCCCAATAGATTCGCAAAACACTTCGCCGATTTTCCTCATGTGCTGCTCACAGATGGATCGACTCAGCAGATTAATTAAGATTTCTCTCCCTCTTTCTCTCTGATAGTAGGCCAGAAATTTAAGATTATTTTTATTACTGATTAATCAGCAAATTATATAATAGATATAATATACGTATAATGGATTAGCAAAATACTAGCAGATTATTTTTCTTTTCTTTTTTTTCAGCTCTACAGAGTTAATACACTACACAAAACACACCGGTTTCCCTATGAACACATCCTGCTATCTAACTGAATCAGTGTTCAGTCTCATATTTTTAGTGAAGTTTACCCTCAAATTTAAGGATTCGTGTTTCTCAAACAGTAATTCTTTTGGAGCAGATTGGACGACTTTATGTTGTGCTTCGGCTGCACGGTGGTTAGCACCGTCGCCTCTCAGCAGGAGGGTCGCAGGTTTGAATCCGACTTGGTGGGCCTCAGTGGGTTAGGTTAATAATGACTCTAAACATCCCAGAGCTGTGAATGTCTCTACGGGCCCTGCAGCGGACCGGAGATCCGTCCGGGGTAACGGCCGCCTTCACTCAGTGCCGGCTGGGATCGGCTTGAGAAAAGGCTGTTTTATTTTCATCTAAAATATCCACAAAAGGTATTTAGAAGGCAGAAAAGTTATTATAAGTCCTGCTGCATTTGAACGACGGTACAGCCAGACCACCGCGTGGCGGCTGCGTTACCTGCTGATTTTCATTTCAGCGTCCATGTTAACGGATTAGAGCGGCCACACCGCCCATGAGACGCACGTCTCCTCTAGAGATTCATGTTCTCCCCTGTTTTTGAGGCGAGCTGTGCGTTTTACGGCAGCAGCAGACAGTGAAGGTGACCTTCTGACTGGACACTGACATCATATCAGCAACATTACTACACTTTCAAAGTCTAGACATCTGTAGAAAATGTCATGGACATGAAAAAACCTCAGTATGTATTTTTAAATCAACACTTCCTGCTTTATTTTAAAAATAAAACCCCTTAGGCGTTTTTTTCTTTGGTCAGAACTGCATCATTTGTTAACACAAGGCTTTTATTCTGAAATATGTGCAGGAACATGCAGTGACTTGCAGGGCTCCATGAATGAATATAGTACGGGGTTTTGAGGATTATTACGATTATTTACAAATTACCACACGTTTCCTGACCTTTCTGTCTAAAATAAATATAAA
This sequence comes from Pterois miles, assembly GCA_947000775.1. Taxonomy (NCBI): domain Eukaryota; kingdom Metazoa; phylum Chordata; class Actinopteri; order Perciformes; family Scorpaenidae; genus Pterois; species Pterois miles. The sequence continues at coordinate 27,045 of CAMQGK010000074.1, read as the reverse complement.
TGACATGATGCTGCTGATGTGAATAATCACGCAGCATGAGGCAACACAGCCGCCACGCGCCGGCATGCGGCCGCTCGGGTCCACGGCTTATAGCTGAAACACACACTCACACAGTTCAACAGCCATTTTCCCATCACGCACCTCTCTCCAGGTCACACTCTGGTGACGACGCTCCGCTGCACTCGCTGCGAGGCCCGAGCACCGGCGAGATGAGGCCGAAGTCGGACAGCGACGCAGTGCTGGGGAGGTCCAAGCTGCAGGGCCTGGACAGGGGAGACGGGGAGGAGGACGACGAGGAGGGAGTGGGTGATGGAGAGGCGGAGGAGGACGTGCACGAAGAGGAGGAGCTGGCGAAGGGGCACGGCGAGAGGAGCTCCTGAGGGCTGCTGGGAGACGAACCCAGGCTGCAGGTGGAGTGAGTCTCCTCCTCCTCCTCCTCCTCCGACATGATGCTGCCGCCACCACAAGCCTCGTCGTCGAAGCACACAGAGGCCACTGCAGGAAGATGGAGGGAGGAGGAGGAGATGGAAAAAGAGAAAAGAAAGGGAGACAAAGAGAAAGAATTTGTAGATAAATTGTGATGAGAGAAAGGGAGAGGAAGAAAATGAATGAAGAAAAGGGAAAAGGTGTAGAGGGAGAGGAGGGAAAGGGAAGAAAGAGGTAGAGGGAGAGAAGAGATGGAGGACAGAAGCATGTAAAAAGACATATAGTGATGAAAGAATAAAGACAGAAAGGGATGGAGAGAAAATGAGAAAAGAAGACATGGAGGGAAAGAGGTGGACGGTTAAAAGAAAGTACACGTGAAAACAGAGAGAGGGAAGGATAGAAGGAGGGAAATGGAACAGAGGAGGAAGGAAGGAGGGAACAGAGGACATGACGATGGAGGGAGGATGGACAAGGAGACAAGGAAGAAAGAGAAAGAAGGGAAGTAAACAGAGATATAAATAGAAGTGAGAGAAGAGAGGACTCTAAAGTGTCACATCACTCCCAGCGGAGGTGTTTCATTTTCCCCGACATAAATCAAAGCACCTGAACGCACCATCCAGTGTCTGCTGTTATATTCAGCAGCTCGTTAAGGTTAACGTGTAATCACAGCGTCTGCTCTGGGATTGGATGCATCCACATGCCGTGCTGTCACCATGGTAACGCCATCCTGTTTATTCAGGAGTCAACATGATGCAGAGAGCACATTTACATTTTATCTCCTTCAACAGTTTCTCTGCGTTCAGACCTTCAGCTGATTACGTCCCACTCACTTTCCCCACAGACACTAATGTTTCACCATTATTCACAATATGAGAGCATCCTGACTTTGCTACGGGCCACGTAAGCAGCATATTTTGTTTAAATATTACAGATTAGGTCCTTTGAGCAGAGTCTTTTCAGATTAACACGTGAGATTTGTCAAAATAATCCAGGTTTTAGGAGCATCGTCGGGCATGAACAGGTTACAGCGGGGCCAGTTTACGGCGTCAGGCTCTAATTACAGCTTGAAGAACACAGTTCAAGAGCAGCTGGAAAAAGAGGGAGATTTATGTTATTTAAGCGTAGGACGTATGTCAGGGGGGCGTTTAACGTTAATCTGAGTAGCACAGCTGCATGTAAATGAAATTATTAGCTGAACATTATGATGAACAGCTCAGTAGGAACGCTGTCTGTCAGAACCAGGAAAACGCTGGAACGGTAGTACATGTAGTCAGCGTGTTAGATCATATCTACTCCTTCGGTACGAGTCTGTGCGTAGAAAAGCTTAAAGAGGTGGACGTTAACTACGACTCCAAAGGTGCATTTCAGCAGCAAGCATCCAATCACAGAGCTACCGTTTCTGTCGCATGCAGCGCCAACAGCCAACATCAAGAACTATGGTGTAAAAATACAGCGTAAAACCAAATGTTTGTACCACTAGAAAGCAAAGAAAGCAAGAACAAAATAGCAACAATGATTATTTGATCACGTCAGTTAAACACCGCATCTCCTCTCCCAACACTGAGCTGCTGGCTGTGAGTCTGAGGCCTTATTATCTGCCATCACGGTCATGGTGTATATTCCCACGGGCGCCGTGGCTGCACAGGCGAGTAACGCCATCAGGTCCACCGTCGCCGGATTACAGACCAAACACCCCGACTCATTCATTATCATCAACGGAGACTTTAACCACGTTGTGAATTTCTCCACTGTGAGACTAATAAAGGAATATCTTATCTTATCTTATCTTAAAGTCTCCAAGACACTAACTAACTTCACTTAGTATGTTACCTGTAACACTAGAGAAAACAGGACCCTGGACCTGCTGTATGCCAACACTAAGGAGGCATACAGCTCTACTGCCCTGCCCCCCTCGGAGGATCAGACCACAACCTCATCAGGCTGGTACCTAAATACAAGCCTGTTGTTAGGAGACAGCCCGCCACCATCAGGACTGTACAGCAGTGGTCTGCAGACGTTGAGGAGGAGCTGAGGGAGTGTTACAGGACTACAGACTGGGGGATGTTTGAGAGGGTCCACGGTGAGGACATCCAGGGACTCTCTCACACCATAACGGACTACATCCGGTTCTGTGAGGAGAGCATCGTACCCACCAAAAAGGTACGTTGCTTTCCCAACAACAAGCCCTGGATCACAGGACACATCAAAACCCTGTTGAACAGGAAGAAGAGGGCTTTCATGGCCAGGGACAGAGAGGGGACCAAGGCTGTCCAGAAGGAGCTGAAGAAGGAGCTTCAGCTGGCTAAGGACGCCTACAAGGACAAGCTGGAGGGGAAACTACAAGCCAGCAGCTCCAGGGAGGTGTGGGGAGGCTTCAGGAGGATAACGGGCTACAAACAGCCAGGCCCTGCAGTGGAGGGGACGCTGGAACAGGACAACCAGTTAAACCAGGTCTTCAACAGCCCAGCAGGACATCCTGAGCCTCCACCCACCACCTCTGGAGCCCTTCTTTGTCTCAGAGTTTGCTCGTCCTTTGTAAAATGTGCTTGTCCATGATTTAGCGAGTTGATAACCAGCGTCGCTTAGCGGGATCTTGTTTGTTAGGTTTGGCTCAGCCAGATATAGATAGATAGACATGACAGGCCGGGTAAGTTGGACTGGCTTCGTAGTCCAGGCGTCTGGTGAGCAGACAGCAGGACTGACAGCAGAGCAGCGAGATGAGAAGCTTCAACATTTACCGATTACGTCTCGAGTATGACGATACAGCTCAGACTGGTGAGGTTAAAGTCAGAGAAGGAAGAATAACTGTGGTTCTCTGGACTCACTAGATATTGCGTCTGACTCCATCTTAAAACTGGAGATGTTGTCCCCGGAGACACCGTCATCCTCAGCGCCGACGCCGCGCCCCCGGGGGCCCATGGCGGAGTTCCGCCGTCTCTCGTGGATCTCGTCGGAGATCATCTCCAGGTTCCTGAGGGCCGTCTTGTACTCGCCTTTAGCCTGAGACAGCTTGGCCTGCCGCTCGTCCACGTTCTTCTTCAGGTTCTAGACGGCCAGAGGGAGAGGAGGGTGAGGATGAAGGTCATTCTGTCATCAGCAACAGCTACAACATGCAAACAAGAGCTTCAGTGTTTTTTTCACCCATTTATGGCTGACTGTGGGAGCGGAGATGAAACCAGTTTCACGGTCACAGAGATCCATGAAAACAAGAATCAGGTGCAGCTTTATTAATCTACGTCTTTGTTCACACACAAACTTCATCAAACTATGACAGAACGATTCCACCGCCTGCAGACCTGAAATATAAAACGCCTGTCAGTCCCTCGCAATGCTGACAGTAGCTTTAAATCTCAATTACTTTACTTCAATTTAATAATTCAATTTAATTTTAGTTTAGTTAGTTTTCAAAGTGCGTTTGCTAGTTTTTGTTTAGTTGCAGTTCTTCAGAAAGATTTAGTTTTTATATATCTAGTTAGTTTTTGTTAGGTCCGGGTGTAACGTCTCAGAAGGAGGCATCTATACAGGATATCCAGAGGACGGTGTGAGAAGGAGGCACTATACAGGATATCAATAAATTTAAAAGATTTATAAATATCCAAAGACGTGTAACGTCTCAAAGAGGCATCTATACAGATATCCAGAGGACGGTGTAACGTCTCAGAAGGAGGCATCTATACAGGATATCCAGAGGACGGTGTGACGTCTCAGAAGGAGGCATCTATACAGGATATCCAGAGGACGGTGTGACGTCTCAGACGGAGGCATCTATACAGGATATCCAGAGGACGGTGTAACGTCTCAGAAGGAGGCATCTATACAGGATATCCAGAGGACGGTGTGACGTCTCAGACGGAGGCATCTATACAGGATATCCAGAGGACGGTGTAACGTCTCAGAAGGAGGCATCTATACAGGATATCCAGAGGACGGTGTGACGTCTCAGAAGGAGGCATCTATACAGGATATCCAGAGGACGGTGTAACGGCCGTAACGCTTCATGTTTAATCTCTGCACCACTGCAGCTTAGCGACATCTGGAGGGTCAAGTTTGTTCAGTTTCTGTGGTTCAACATCACGACATTTCATGCAGAAAACTCCTTTTTTCAGTAGTGATATATTACAGTTAAAATAAACTAAAACTGAACTAACTTACAATCATTTTTATTTCATTATTTGTTTTTATCAGTTTTTAACCAGAAAATACTGCATAGCTTTAGTTTATTTTTTTTCTTAAGAGGATTTAATGTTTGTTTAGTTTCAGTTTACGACCAACATCTTTCGTTCGTCCTTTACTTTTTAGTTTAGATAATAACCCTGATCCCGGGTGGAGGACCACAGCTGCAGTCAGCTTGGATCCACTCATCCTTCCCAGTATCGGTCTGCTACTGACGACCGGCCTCCGCTTCTCCGACCATCTGATAAATGAACAGGCATCGGTGAAGAACCCAGCAGAGGAGCTGCTGTTTTTAGAGGGTATCGATCTGTTTTAATACCACTGCTTCTTAATCTACTGGAGCTGCTGCCTCCAAGCTGACCGCCGGCGTGTCCTCTGAAGGAGCACGATACTCCACTAACTGTTCTCAAAAGATGGATTTTCCTCGGAGCTGATACGACGACGGGCCTGTGGGCAGCCAACGCCTCAGAATGCTGCCTTTGTTACTCTTTAGGTCATGCAAATTAGATAAAGTCGTGTTGCTCAGCACCTACGCTGAAGTCAGAGAAAACAGCTGAAATCTTCGTACAGCATGCAGCTCACAGGGAGGGGAGGGAAATCAGCACTGCAGCCGTGACACGGCCGGCCCAGGGATCGGCCATATTTAACCCTTTATCAAGCTCTAGCAGCGCCACGTCACAGAGAACACAACAAGAAGCTCACAGTAGCGTGGAGAGGGAAGTCAGACAGCTGAGCTGCCGTCACGTACCTCCAGCTGTAGATAGTACTTGGCCTTCATCTCGAAGTAGGGCCTGTGGAGGAGGAGGAGGAGGAGGAGGGAGGAGACAATTAGATCAGAGGGGAAAAATACAGAGTAACCCAGAAAAAGTGCAGCACCCACATCATCACCATGGCAACCTTTGCGGAGGAGAGGGAGATAAAGGGGTTGTGATGCTGGATGAGTGAAGGATGCAGAGCGGGTTAGCATCCTGCTGACTCGACACACAGCGAGGCAGCAGCTGAATCCACCACCACTCCACCAGGAGGAGAATATAATAAGAAGAAGACTACAATAATCCTGACCCAACTGGCTGTTACGGTACAAATAAGAAATGCAGAAATTTACTTTAATATGTAACATAACAAATGTAGTTGTCATCCATCTGCAACCGCTTATAAGCTCCGGCCGGTGATTATATCGATAGATTCTATCAGATGTCTATCAGAGCTGGCCTGCCACTATATAGCACATGATCCACTGATACTACAAATCCCAGAATGCCCTGCTGGTGCGTTGGCGCGTCAATGAAGGCGGGTGAGCGTCCCCTCCCACATCTGCTGACACTCATTATCAACCTCATATTATCGTCACCGCAACAACACTGAAGCCACCTCTCCCCAAAGATGACCAAATAAAAGATGGACGACAGGAAGTCTGAGGACAGGAGGGAGGAAGAAGGTTAGTCAGGTATCAGGTGTCAGGTTTGGACCAATCAGAGTAAATCAGAGAGCAGCAAACTGAGTTTGAATCAGTATTTTCTTTATGAACTTTTTCTAGTAGTGCAATGGTTGGATTTTCATTGAAGGAAATTTATTATTTTATTTTGGTTGTTTCGTTGTTGGCCTGTGAAAAAGGCTCCAGATGGAGAGGCAGAGGAACTCGATTATTTTAGTCACTTCCATCAGAAACAAACGCCGCTGATGGATCTTTTATTAGAAACCTGGTTTCTCCTCTTCACAACATTAAGCTTTGCTTGTTCCAGACTCAGTGTTCCCCTGCTGTTCTACCTGAAACATACTAATCTAATTAATGTAATAATGTAATGTAGTTAAAACAGGCAGACATGAAGATGTCATCTTCACTGAGCTCACACTGACTCCATCCATGTCCAACTAATAACCCCAACCCTAAAATAAAGTATTAAAACACAACACAGCCTTTACTTAGAGGGAGTCTGGCTGCTCATCTCACAGTTTGTTTGTTCTGCAGCAGGTTTGGATGCGTACAGACATGTAAAATTAGCTTTTTATCTGCTGCTTTTCAAACAAAATATCTATTCTTTAGTGAAAATCAGTGTTTTTGGTGGAGCTGCTCTGTGAATAGCAGCAGGAACAGCGTTCTAGGAATAAAAGGCAAATTTGCTTCTTTCAATTTTAAAAATGTGCAAAAAATGAGCTCAGAAATATTGAGAACCAATAATAAATACTGCAGAGGGGAAATCCAGGAGTTTCTTTTCATTATAATTTCACTCAGACGCCACCTGGTCGGTACAGCAGCCAAATCATTTCCTGAGACGTGAAGCAGCAGGAGGGCATCACCTCACAACAGCATCAGACTCAAGCCTCTAACACCGAGACGAAGCGGATGTGGTTCTGACTGAGACCAGGTTTCACTGCTTCAGGGAGGAGCCACTTTCATCTGAACAGAGAACAGCAGCCGCCAGCTGGATCTGCTGCTGGGGAACCAGAAACCACGTAGTTTCACTTCATCAGACTGCTCAGCAGGCTGCGGGAGTGGTCTCCAGCCTCAGGTACCTGGGTGCGTACAAGACCCAGGACCTCACCTGGAGCACCGCCACTTCCTGTCTGGCCAGGAAGGCCCACCGGCCACTCGGTCCAGCTCAGTCCTGAGGAAGGCTCTGCAGAGGGTGGTAAAGGCTGCACAGAGGACCGAGGGGAGCAGCCTTCCCAGCACCCCCCAGCTCTACACATGGAGGTGCAGGGTGGAGGGCCCTCCGCATCATGAAGGACTCCACCCATCCCTCACACAGACTCTGTCGACCACAACCCTCAGCCGAGCATACGGAGCAAGACCACCAGGAACAAGACCACCAAGGGCAAGACCACCAGGAGCAAGACCACCAGGAACAAGACTTCTGCCCCTCCTGTTGTCTTGTCCTGGGTCAACACTGACCTGGTTTAGTTAGAAATCAACATAGAGTAACTACCACCCAGTTCTAAGTCATCACCACAGGTTTTACAGGTGTTTCTGTCCTGATGTGAATGTTTCTGTCCAGATGTGGATGTTTCTGCCCAGATGTGGATGTTTCTGTCCTGATGTGGATGTTTCTGTCCTGATGTGGACGTTTCTGCCCAGATGTGGATGTTTCTGTCCTGATGTGGATGTTTCTGTCCTGATGTGGATGTTTCTGTCCAGATGTGGACGTTTCTGCCCTGATGTGGACGTTTCTGTCCTGATGTGGACATTTCTGTCCTGATGTGGATGTTTCTGTCCTGATGTGGATGTTTCTGTCCAGATGTGGATGTTTCTTGGGGCGGCAGTAGCTCAGTCCGTAAGGACTTGGGTTAGGATGTGGAGGACCCGGGTTCAAATCCCCCATGGACCAAGACCAACTGGTTGCTGGAGAGGTGCCAGTTTACCTCTTGGGCACTGCCGAGGTGCCCCTGAGCAAGGCACCAAACCCCCAACTGCTCTGGGCGCTTGTCAGGAGCAGCCCCATCACTCTGACATCTCTCCATTGACATGTATATGTACTGTGTAACAACAGAGTGTAAAACTGAATTTCCCCACTGTGGGACTAATAAAGGAATATCTTCTGCCCTGATGTGGACGTTTCTGTCCTGATGTGAATGTTTCTGTCCAGATGTGAATGTTTCTGAATGTGAATGTTTCTGTCCAGATGTGGACATTTCTGTCCTGATGTGGATGTTTCTGATGTGGATGTTTCTGATGTGGATGTTTCTGTCCAGATGTGGATGTTTCTGTCCTGACGTGGATGTTTCTGTCCTGACGTGGATGTTTCTGTCCTGATGTGGACGTTTCTGATGTGGATGTTTCTGATGTGGATGTTTCTGATGTGGATGTTTCTGATGTGGATGTTTCTGCCCTGATGTGGATGTTTCTGTATGTGGATGTTTCTGCCCTGATGTGGATGTTTCTGCCCTGGATGTTTCTATGTGAATGTTTCTGTCCAGATGTGGATGTTTCTGATGTGGATGTTTCTGATGTGGATGTTTCTGATGTGGATGTTTCTGCCCTGATGTGAATGTTTCTGTCCAGATGTGGATGTTTCTGATGTGGATGTTTCTGTCCTGACGTGGATGTTTCTGTCCTGATGTGGATGTTTCTGTCCTGATGTGAATGTTTCTGTCCTGATGTGAATGTTTCTGATGTGAATGTTTCTGTCCTGATGTGGATGTTTCTGTCCTGATGTGGATGTTTCTGTCCTGATGTGAATGTTTCTGATGTGAATGTTTCTGTCCTGATGTGAATGTTTCTGTCCAGATGTGGATGTTTCTGGGTTTTTTATGTGGATGTTTCTGATGTGGATGTTTCTGATGTGGATGTTTCTGTCCAGATGTGGATGTTTCTGTCCAGATGTGGATGTTTCTGTCCAGATGTGGATGTTTCTGTCCTGATGTGAATGTTTCTGTCCAGATGTGGATGTTTCTGATGTGGATGTTTCTGATGTGGATGTTTCTGATGTGGATGTTTCTGTCCTGATGTGGATGTTTCTGCCCTGATGTGGATGTTTCTGTCCTGATGTGGATGTTTCTGTCCAGATGTGGATGTTTCTGATGTGGATGTTTCTGTCCTGATGTGGATGTTTCTGCCCTGATGTGAATGTTTCTGTCCTGATGTGGATGTTTCTGTCCAGATGTGGATGTTTCTGATGTGAATGTTTCTGTCCTGATGTGAATGTTTCTGTCCAGATGTGGATGTTTCTGTTCCTGATGTGAATGTTTCTGTCCTGATGTGGATGTTTCTGATGTGAATGTTTCTGTCCTGATGTGAATGTTTCTGTCCTGATGTGAATGTTTCTGTCCTGATGTGGATGTTTCTGATGTGGATGTTTCTGTCCTGATGTGAATGTTTCTGTCCTGATGTGGATGTTTCTGTCCTGATGTGGATGTTTCTGTCCTGATGTGGATGTTTCTGTCCTGATGTGAATGTTTCTGTCCAGATGTGGATGTTTCTGATGTGGATGTTTCTGATGTGGATGTTT